>FJOG01000002.1:1549961-1763829 GCA_900073065.1 Phialocephala subalpina
GCCTGAGGGCTGTCGAACTGGCAGTGTTTCAACACGATCTTTGCAACTCACTCCGAGTCGAAATGCTGCACACATGCGCCAGACAAGGCAGATTTCTTCCCAATATCAACCGGTTCCTGCGATCGCCTATTCAGCCATTCATAATTCATGACTCGTGTATAATCACCGCTTGGGTCAGATTTTGAAGCGCTGCCAAGCAGATTCTCTTCTTGGTACCGACTGGTGCCTGCGACCGTTGTATATAATTTCCGCTTGGGGTCAGATCCTGAAGCGCTGCCAGGCACATTGATCGCCAGTTCTAAAGCTACTGCGCTGCTATTGGTACAGTATCTCCCCAGGCTGGTTCTCAAAGGCTCATTCTCATATTCAGATGCTTCTCCAAAAATGCAAGACAATCTCTGCCTTCCATTATTTGAATCACAGTCACTATTCTTACAATGGACAGGTCCTCTTTAGGCTCCACTGCCGACGATGCCATCGAAAGGATCGAGCTACTTCCATCTCCTGCAGCAAAGAGGTCATCCATCTCCCCGGTGAGAAGGCTGAATATGATCGGTCTTCTCAATCCCTCTTGGTGAAAGAACCTCTTCTTTCCATAAAACAATCTGCAGCGCCATCGATCGACACCCCTTACGCATCGAATCCACCAATGTTCGACCCTGCATGGCTTCGAAGAAGAACAATGTACACCTTTGCAGTTTTGTTTTGTCTTTTCGCTATAGCTACCGGTATCCTTTACCGCATTTCAAGACTCGATCATGGCTTCAGCATTGGGGCATCTACGAATCACTATTTGTGGAATTATGGTATGTTGAGATTTGTGGACAAGAACCTTGGTTGACCAGTTTTTAGGACCGACAGCAGGTAACAAAAACTCAGCTTGGTCAATGCTGCAATACTAATCCTTGCAGTTTTTGTTCTTGTGGCCAGCTGCTGGAGACAGGTTGAATACTGGTGCAAAGCGTTGGCCCCCTGGCAATCGATGTAGAGCGGTCCAGTAGTCTCTGGGTGGACAGTGCTGCTCGATTATATCGATCCCATGCAACCAGTTTCCTTGTGGCGTGCTTCGCGCAACAGCCACTGGGCAGTTTTAGGAGGAATATTAGTGTCCTTGCTTTTGAGGATCTTGGTGAGTTCTCCGCGTGAGATTGCTGCCATTGTTTGCATAGGTTAACGATTGATTTCTACAGATTGTGCTCTCGACAGGACTGCTTGATATTTCCCCAACGACTTTCCGTCAGGGGTCTATAAACTTGATTGCCTCAACAAATCTCAACCACTCTCTATCGGATACACCCTACACTAACTTCAGTAACGACCTCTACAAACAAATCGATACATCTGCAGTCTTCCTCTACAGCAGTATTATCAAAAATGGGCTGTCATTCCCTGGCGGCACCACAAAGGACCAGGCTGCTCAGAATCTTCAGATCCCAGATCAACATGACCGGAATTTCTCAATTCAAGCCAATGTGCTTGCTGTTCGTCCAGAGTTCGATTGTGAAATGGGGCATGTCAACTATACCCCACCTGTACTGGGCGACGATCTTTGGAACAATTACGATTACGACCTGCATTTCACCTTCGAATCAACAGTTTCGGGATGCACCATTGGAAACAACTCTACCGATCCATACGTTATATTATATGATCCAAGGTGGTACCCGGCCCCAGCACGATCGCTCGCTGGACAGGTGTTCCGACAGGTGACCTGCGATGACTGGGATGACGCTAACAATCTGGAGGAGGCATGGCTCGACCCGTTCAAGGGTGAAATATGGTTGGTAACTATGATGGATGTCCGAACAACGCAGACACCAACACCCAATGCTACTGCTCCTACGGCAAATGTCTCCTATCTATGGTCGGATATTAAATATGTTTAACGCTTCGTTCAATATCGAAACCTTTTCTGCTACTCTCTGTCGTATTGGGTACACCGTTCTCAATACCATCGTCAATTATGATACCCAACAAGGACTTGTCAATACTGGACACAGTGTGGTATTGAGCAACGTCACAAGTCCGTTCCCCAATTTGACATATGCCAACATGTGGGTTAGCAACGCCATGCAATATGCAATCTCCGCTATCGGCGCCGATGGTGTGGCAGGGAACGACGGCGACCAATTCATTGGACTGATGAGAGAAACAGTTGGAGATGCCACGGCTCTCCTGGATACTAACACGTTGGGTCAAAGCGCAAGAGCCGTAATTATTCCAAGGTCTAGGAGCACAACTCATGGCCAAGTACCTCTTTGTTCCAGCAAGCGAGCCTCTCTTAGGAGCAGCAACTTATGTCGAAAACCGATTGTATGTTCGAGCCTTATCTCTGGGACTCATGGAGGGATGTTTTTTTCTTGTCTTACTCTCAATATTGGCCATAATCATGTGTCGACCGAGGCAAAATGTCGTCCCGAGAGACCCAACTACTGTATCTGGCATGCTATCTTTGGTTCATGCGAGTAAACACTTCAATTCGTTCTGTCAAGGGATAGGACATTACGACCAGAAAGGGCTGCAAGAATACTTTGGTGGTAGGCTCTACTCGACCTGTTGGGACAGCACTCGACGTAACTTTCAACTCATATCGAGATCCAAAGGAGACTCCAGGAGATAACATCGTCAGCCACCAGCATCTTCGACGATCAAGCCTTGGAGGCCTCTATTGCTAACACGTGTGGGTTGGCTATCAACATTAGGCTTGGCTCTGCTGTTAACTGCAGTTTTAGAGATTCTGCAGCACTACTCCGATCTGGACCATGGTTTGCTTGATTCCGGATTTGGGACTCTGAAAAGTTCTATTTTAGTTTCATATCTTCCCGCTTCTATCATATCCTTAATCGCTATTCTATTTTCCTCGGTGGATTTCGGTATGCTAGTCCTCGCGCCTCTCCACTCTTTGCAGACATCGAAACGCCCTGGCAACGTTGATTTGCACATAAATTACTTGAGTCACTGGCCACCTTTCGCCATGTGGAGGCTATGGAAAGGACGTCATTTCGCAGCTAGCTTGACTTCCCTCGCAGCATTTGGGGGTGCTTTCCTGACCATCGTAGTCTCCGGGCTGTATAGTCTGGAAGCTTTTCCAACCCAGCAAGCCCTCACTGCTAGCAGGATTGACAGGTTCAATCTCGATTGGGAGTCCAGCGTCACTGAGGATAATGGAGCGGCTGCTGCATTCAGCGCAATTGAGCATCTCAATCTCTCGTATCCCATGTTCACATACCAAAACCTGGTCTTTCCGGAAATCACCGTTTCGAGTATTATATGACTTCCCAATAATACAAATCAGGTCTCGTAGTAAAGTATTTCACTCCTAATTTTAGCTCTTCGGGTCCAACTCGCATGTTCAGCTGTCTACAATATCACAATCGAGAATGTTATTTCCTCTCAAGAGGTACCCTCAGTGATAGGCAACATCACCATCCCATTACCATCAACTTGTAAAAAGGGGGGACAGTTCGGCAACGAGTCATCTATCCTGTATTATCTCACATACCCATATCCTGCTGAAGGAGACGTATCTGCCGGTACAAACAGAACTAGCGATACAACGTACGCGGGAGACTTGACCGACCTTCATGTCGGGCCATGGAGTGAGTCATTTTACTCTGCAACCGACGAACTCGATCTCGACGACGGTGTTGGTGTCCCAAACAACCCCGAAGGTTGCCCTAGTCTTGCCTTCACTTTCGGACGTTTCAAGTATTCTGGACAACCTGGCCTTGCAGACATGTCTGCATTTGTCTGCAGCCAAACTATCCAACAAGTCCTCACAAACACAAAATTCCTATTTCCCAGCTTCGAAATCGATAAATCGCATCCTCCGTTCGTCATAGAAAGCTTGGCTCAATTCCTCACAAATGGGAGCAAGAATGCCATTACCCGCAACTATCGACCCCAGCATAATCTCGAACGGCGCTATCAGGCATTTATCAACAATACATACACTGAATATCCATTCTCGACCTTCTTTCAAGGACTGTTGATGGGACCCAACGGTATCGACAAAGATGAGCTCGTCGGGGTAAAAAATCAACCCCGCCTACTTGAAGCGATCAACGAACACTACTCATATTACATGGCCCAAGCTATCTCATCGAACATGAGAGAGTCTCTCACTCCCAACAGTGCTATTGAGGATCCGGACCCTTCACGGACCATCGGGGACCAGGATACACAGACGATGTATCAAGGTACGCTGACTCGGCCAGGACCATTGAGGATAATACAGAATAAGACGCCGAAATCGATACTCCAAGCCCTGCTGGCATTTATGACGTTGTGTGGACTTGTTGGGTTTTTCTTGAGCGGAAAGAAAGATTTGTTGATGCATAAGCCGACTTCAGTTACAGGATTGGCGAGCCTGATTGCTGGGAGTAGGATTTGTAGTGAAGAGTTCTTGCCGGAAGCGGCGGAGTGAATGAGTGAGGATGGGCCGAGGCGGATATTCAGGGATCAAGTGATCAAGTTGGCATGGTTTGGTGGGGAAGGAAAGAACGGGGGAAAGAGATTGGGAATTGATGTTGTCGATTCTCTCGAGGTTCACATGGAGTAATACTTCGAGTGAGGGTGAGGCCCCCTCTCCCGTGACTCCAAAGCAATGATTTGGCTAGAAGCCTTCTACGTTTTTCACTCATGGCTTTCAAGTGAGGGCGAGCCTTGTGAAGAGGAAAGAATACATTGAGCCTTCTCAAAATAATTACCTTGATCCAAATATTGCACTCCTCCCGTCACACCTCAATTTCACTTTCTTGTCCTGGCGGAGGTATATACAAACGATATTTAAAAGTGCTTCTGTATCTGTTGAGATGCTAATACGGCCTCCTGTAAAGTGTCCAATGAGTAAAACGGCAAGATATATGCCAGAAGATTCTCTCGGCGAGCTGGTTTGTCCGTGTTGACGTTCTAGTGAAGTCACAGGCAATATTGACGTTGGAAAATTTGTTTTGGAGTTGGAAGAGGAGCACTTCAAATCAATGGTCGAGTTGTAAGGGTTGGGGCCACCAGACACGGCCTTCTTTAAGCGAGACGCGTAAGACGCGCCGAATTAACACTCCTTCTCTTTAAATTCTCCTATTAATCGACCCTTATTGCAATTGATCTATAATTTAGTATGGAAACACCTGTGATACTCTCCTCTCCTCTCCAAAAGGACTAGGCAGAATGGAACATCCCTGCGTGCGCAGTAATTCGAAGTATGCGCCGTCACGGGGACCGGGTTGATCTACGTGACTTCTGCTACTACACAGAGCAATTAACGTGCAAGCTCGAAGACGTAATTGAGGTTCGTGGAATGGCTACTTGTAACTAATATGCTAATTTTGCAATCTTAAAGCATTATAATGAAATGCAATTAAACTACGATTTTGCGTGCAAAAGGTGTGGTTTTTATTATTTTCACTTAGTGGGCCGTGTGTGGTGGCCCTAACTCTTACTTTCATTATTTGATTTGTTGGGGGTGGTTATATTTATATACTCGCTGCACAAGCCGAGTAGTTTGAGTATGATTTAAAAGATCATGCAATTGGCAGATAAGCCTAGGCTCCTGAAAATTCATCGCTATGGACCTAATTCCTCAACGGCAACCCAGTATGTCCCCCTTCCTGATACCCTGATATTCTCAGGACTTCCGAGGGTGTGGCTCCCTGACCAGCGCTCTAATACCTACCGCTCGATGCCAGACCTTCAGATTTGGAAAAAGAAAAAGAACTCAAGACCAAACAGCAAAAAATATGTATGCGAAACCCTAGCTCCCTAATTCGAGGTAGATTGTACTGAGTGAAATGAAAGGCTTTGATCGTAATTCAGATTTATCACGGGCCTTCTTTTCGAATGATATAGCTGTTTGGAGCATGAGCCTATCACTAAACATATCGCGCTTAATATTGCCTCGGTCCCGACCTCAAGTCCAACAACACGTCCCTAGCTGCCCGTGTACCCTCTTCAATCGCGCCATCAATGAAACTCCGCCACCCCACTGCCCAATCCGAACTCGCAAAGAACACATTCCCATGCCGTGCTCGCAGCGCCTCGAGGTAACTCGTGACGAATTCTTTGCCGGGGAAGAACCACGCTCCTTTCGCGTAAGGGTCGGAGGACCAGTTGTGGAAGACCTGGTGCGGGTCAGCAGGATTAAGGAGGGAATCAAAGAAGGAACTCACAACACGTTCGATGTTCATGTCTGTCAGATCAGTCAAGATCTTCTTGGTCGCGTTGATATCTTTTTCTGGATCGAGATGCGTCTCGTTCGCGCCAAAGGCGACGATATGGGTGTTCCCTGCAGGCGTAGTGCCGTCCCCAAAAGCATAGAGTAGTTTCGAGGAAGGGTCAATGGACGACCAGCTTCGTAAATCCTTGTTGCTGACCTCCGCGTGGACTTTAACGCACTGGTTCAGATGTCCTGTATTCGTAGCCCTCGTCTTGGAGGGGTCGATGGGAGGGTCAAATTTGATTGTACTCAGCACATTAAGAGGGATGGTACTGATGACTCTAGAGCCCTTGTATATGCGCCCATCAATGGATGTTACTTCGACGCTGTTATTGGAGTCTTTGATTGAGGCGATGGGGCAGTTGAAGTTGTACGAAAGGCGATTTGTGGACAGCGCTTCGTTCCAAAACTTGATGGCGAAGCTCGACTGCCCGCCACGGAATTTATACTTGACGAGGTACTCAATGCAGCCTTCGTACGAGTAGCCAGACAGAGCCCACAAATGGAGGAACTCGTAGAAGGACATGGTTTCGAGGGTACTGCCGCTGCAAAGAAGAAGCCATCCTTTTAAGCAGCCGTACTCTTGGGGTGAGAGCTCCCCCTCGATTTGGGAAAGTCGGTCGGCGGCGGTGAGGCGATCGATGGGGAGAACGTCAGGCTTGTAGGTTTCATCATGCGGAAAGGGCATAATCTTTCGCCCCAAGGCGCCGTCGACGTTGATGAATTTGTGGAGGGCGGAGATCATGATGCGGTCCTAGGAAAGAGTCAGGTTTGTCAGGGCTTCGGGAAGGATGTGGTCTTACCTCTTCTTCATGACTCAGATCTGTTTTCTTCCCAGCGGCGGTAAACAACGAGAAGTGGTTTACACCATAGGAATGCTCTTGCGAAATCTCGAGTTCTTTCCGCATATTATACCTCGAGATCTCTCGCCACACGTGAGCTTGACCCCAATTGACCCAAGTTCCACCCATCTCAAAAGGATAACCGCCAATATTCGACGACCATGATCTTCCGCCAATTCGATCGCGTGCCTCGAGAAGGAGGACTTTGAGTCCTAAATTTTGAGTGAGTACAGCAATGAATGGGGAGGAAAATGGTCACAGACCTGATGTTGTGGCATCTCTTGCTGCCGTCAAAGCCGTGTACCCAGCGCCCACGATAATAACATCGTAGACGGTACTTTCTTCTGTGATGTTGGAGGGAGGCTGGATCAGGCCAATCGAAGGAACGCCTTGTGTCAGGCCTCCTTTCTCTGTCCACTGGTATCCGTCTTTGGAATTCATGATCGGAACTCACAACATGAGTCAAAGAGAGAAAGATCTATGAAAGGAGAGAAAGCTTAATATAAAGGAGACACAACTTCATACCTTTATTCGCAAGTGGAGCTAGGTAACTTGGAAAGGTACGGTGGCGGCAACAGGTGATGGGTGGTGGTGGTATCCGAAACCTTCCCGAGATACCCGAGAGCACCTTGGGAGCTTATTCTAACCTCGTTTTGGAGTCCCAACTTGGAGATGCTTTGTCGCAGTCAATTTTTGAAAACGCACGTAAATCAAGACATTCGAAATTTAGATTCATAAAGAATAACTTTTTAATTGAAAGCTTTACGATGTGGTTGTTGGTTTTTGAGACTGCCCAATTAGAAAAGGCGGCTAAATAACCCTTGTATAGCCGAGCAACCGAGAAAAATACCCACAACCGTCGGATCTGAACAATCAGCACTCGAGCACGGCAAAGGAAGAAACACGACGATGCCCAGCGATGCACATCCAAGAAGAAAGCGCATAGCGCAAGCATGCATCCCATGTAGTAACCGTAAGGTCAAGGTACGTTCTGGCTTTAGAAGGCCAAACGATCCCAAGCTTAGACCAGGCAGTGCGATGGAGATGTCCCTAACTGTGGACGATGCTCAACGGACAATGTTCAGTGCGTTTACGGGATATCAAAAAGGAATAAAAGGTAAGCTCTTATGGTATTCAAAGAAGTTCCGACGGTGCTCAGCTTATTGTCGCAGGCTTCCTAGCCGGTCATCGCTTGTTGAACCTCACCCTGTTTCTCCGCAGAGTCTTCGTCAGGTTTCATTACAAGCATCAGTACCTCCAATTGCAGACCATGTTCCTGAATTTCCCCAAGGTCTATCGATCAACGTCCCTCTTCATATTTCAAGTCGACTGTTCCAGGCATATTTCCGATGCATTCACCCAATCTGGCCGGTGCTGTACAAACCCCTCTACAACTCCTTGGATCACAATCAGCTCCTAGAAGCCCTAGCGCTACCGTTAGTATACGCAATTATGTCTCTTGCCGTTTTAATTCAAGATGTGGACGGCGAGCTCCTGTCCAAGCATGAGCAGGCCCAGAATTACTTTGAGTTTGCATTGAAAGCGCTGAGAGATACTCCTGGAAATCAGAGGAGCAAGTCGCTGCTGGAACTTCAACCTTCGATAGTCCATTGCCAAGTCTTAACGATTCTGGCCTTGCAACAACACAGCATCGGCTCCTTCTCTCAGGCAGGATCGTTGTGTGCGTCTGCATCGTATATGGCAATCGATCAATCACTCCACCGGAACTCAGAGTCGGATAATCACGTTGACACTCAAATAAAGTCCCGGCTGTGGTGGTCGATTTATACGTTGGAGAAGATGCTCTCTTGTGAGATGAGCCGTCCTACACTTCTACGAGCCGAGGAAGCGGACACACCTTTCCCGTCAGTGGACGAATCTGATGAATTCGAATTCTACTCAGAAAGCGCCAACGCAGGCACTGCCATGAAAAACACGAGACGACAGCCACTTAAGCTTCGAACTATCTCTGCTTTCCACACATCGATACGTATTGCTATGATAATGGAAAGTGTTTCTAGGCAGATATACAGCATTGCAGCGAGGCAACGAATTCGAGAAGACCGTCAAGCTGGCGAAGAAACGAGGCTCAGGCTTTGGGCGGAGCTTCATGCGTATGAGCTTGCAATGGATGCTTCTCCTTTGAAGCTCGACATCACTGGGAGTTCCATGTCGGTACCTGTGACAGTTACCAACTATATATTCATATGGGCAACGACTATCTTACTACATCGACCGTTCATCGACAGTTGGCAGCCAAGCAGCACAGAGAACCGTGTCTTGTCTTCTCAAAACGACCCTAACGAGATATGCTTCTACGCTGCGAATAGAATCTGCTCCACGATTCAAATGTACACTCAATTCATCGAGGGCTTACCGTGTGACCTCATTTTCCCGATTTTTGTTGCTGCAAATATACTGCTGCGCCGTTGGCAGCAGAGTGGTGGCGAAGATGTCGAAATTCGACTGCAGCTGGACCTCTGCGCCAAATGGCTCAATGGCCTTGGCAAAAGCTGGAAAGGAGCCGAGTCGCGCCACAAGATAATTGTCGAATGTGAGAACATCCTAGAGCATTTCTTCCGCCTCTTGCTGACTAGCAATGATAGCTATCAATCTGAATTCCCGAGATGCACAGCCTTCTGACCCGGATCCATCACAGAGCGCATTTAACAGCGAGCAACCGAATCCTCTCTCCAATAGTGCGGTGAACCTCACGCTGTTGTCGATGGAGAATGATTTCGACCTGGATTACCTACAATGGGTGAACTCCTTGGATACGCAGGATTTCGTAAACCAGTGATCTGGACAAGGTTAGCCTCTTGCACGGAGTCGCTCAGGAAGATATTTCTCAAAGTTAAGACCAAGTTCCCGGTACCCTCAACGGCACCCAGGTACCGGATCGCGAAGGCCGATCGAGTTGTGAGGAAGGGCGCTAAATACTCTGTTGGGAAATGGGAAGTTAGGAATTTGGATGAACCGCTCCGTATCCCTTGACGTACTTATAGTGCGTCTTTGCGACAAGCCTTCGCATGGTTGGCCGCCTAGATATGTGCTGATGGCTGTGAGGAGCAATTTGGCAATCCTCTAGGCTTCTGAATCACTGTAGACTTCGTTGCCATCGATACCCGAAGGAACCTTCCCGGACATCGTTGCACAATACAAGAATACGGTTTCCAGATTCTTCATCAAAGTAAGTTTTTGTGCTGCAAAAGGAAGAGGGAACTCGATCGTCAAGTGCTTGATTTTGAGTAGAGCAAAAATACTCCTCTTGCTGAACTCCTTGATAGTGGTTTTTTTCGACACGGGGGATGATTCTTTTGTACTCGTCGAGGGCCTCCGTATAAAGGCCCTCGTCGCGATCTTTCAGCGAAACCAAGAGGGGCGGGAGTTCCTCCATGAAACACACATCTTCAGCGACGAAGTTCTCTCGATCTCAACCTGGAATAACTTCAAGCGCAGTTCTGTGGAAAGATCTTTGACGCGCGAAATCACATCTTGCGGGTTTTCGTTGTTCTGCTCAAGGGAGAGCGAAGTCATAGCTTGAGTGGACAGCTTGTTGGCCATTCTTTGAGAGCGTGAATAGACTTGGACAATTGTCGAGTGGGTGAGGTTTTATCATAATTATTAATCTTTGAAAGTTTGGCCCACACAATTAATTAACTATCTCTAGTCCACTTTGAAATTGCCAAGGCGTCCCAGAAATATGAATCACTGTGTAAACTGGATTGTGACCTCGCTTATGGAAAGGGGTTGTTAGCACGTGCCCCACAAACTCAAACGCTTTGATATCCTTGCCGTGCCTTCGACTAGAATGACTCTCAGGTTCTGAGCTTTCAACTTTGTTTCTTTTGCCTTCTAGTCATTGTGGCAGGACGGAGTGTCTTGACTTTGCGATAAGGCTGAATTTGAGTTCAGACTAGCACTGGTTCCCGCCGAGCCTCGGGGACAAACCCACCCAACGATACTGCTAAAAACATTAAAATAATATTTAGTCGCTTCAAACTAGCCCCAAATGATGAAAATAACCAAGAAGGAGTACCGAATTTCAAACTTGACTCATTGGGCACCAGGTGATTCCTCTAGGGTACCAAGAACCAGACTTTCGATGGGGATTCTGGTATGGACTGAATGACTCCCTTGACTCCAACGCTATGTGCATTCTAGTCTGGACTGGGCAAGCTCAGGTATATAAAGAACCATTTCTTCGCAATTATAGGACTTTTCTCTTTGTCCCACAATACCACGAACAGAAGATACCACTTGTTACTTCAACTCTTGGTGTATGGATCAACCGCCAAACAATAGCAACCACCTCAAGACAATAACGACCACAGCCATCTTTTGGCAATCACTCTTACAACCATCTTTCTTTCGACTCATCTACAAATCAGTTGGTGCTGTGAGAACACTTTCTCCGAAAATCCGAAAATCCTTCGTGGGATCTAGCCCACTAACCACGACCAACCTTACGACCAAATTCGACATCCAGTCAGCTGCCCTATGCACCTAGCCTGACGCACCTACCATCACCTTCTTACAACCAGAGAGTACCAAGTCTTTACAAACCTTGGTACATCGTGTAGTCTCGCTACACACCCACAACAACTTCAGTACTCAACCACTCTACTACTCGACTACCGACAAGTCAACCAGGAGACTCAAGTCTACCGGAACAGATCTAATTTCGCCAAACTTTCAACCACCAACTCAAACCACAATGGACACCCAAAGCAACACCAAGACGCAAGCTACCGTCAACACCAACACCCAAGTCAACGGCCAATCGGCAGTCACCAACAACATCACCATGACCAAAGAGTCCACCAACAACAACATCGCCATCAACCCAGAATCAAGCGAGCAAGCAGCATCAATCGCCCGACAAGAGGAACTACTCGCAGACATCTTCTCCACCGCTGACGATCTCGAGACTCAGACAGCCAACCCAGCTGTCCCAGCACCCTTCGAAGGGATGTCCAATTCCGAACTGAACCAGCTCGTCTGGAAACTCATGTTTTCTTTCGATCATCTCCAATCCCAACTTCGTCAAGTAGACCAGGAGCTCGGAAAGCAAGATCAAGAGCTTCTCGAACAGGACCAGCAAATTGCCGAGCTAAAGGCCATCATCGCCAAGAACGAGAAAGAGGATATTCAAAAGGGTCGTCGGGACTCGATCTGGAAGAGGAAGCATGCTGAGGTCGAACGAAAACTTAAGAAAGACCATGAAGCAACCAAGAAGTACCAACGCGAGAATGAGAGTCTCCGAGAACAAGTTGAGGCACTCAAAAAGTCAAAGCAAAGCGACTACAACCTCTATCGCCTCCGAAAGGAAGGTTTCCAAGCCGAGAACACGAAGCTCGGTAAGCAGTTAGAAAACGCCAAGGCCAGAACATCTGAAATCGGCAGCACGTTCCGGAACCGAGTCAGAGGCCTCCAAGGCAGATTGCGCAAAGAACACGCGGAACATGCAGAAGAGAAGCATGAATGCGACAAGCTCAAGAGAGACTACAACGATCTGGACGAACAGTACGACCATTTGAAGGAGGACAACGACTCTCTCAGAGCCCGCAATGAAACTCTTCTTGAGCAAGTCAAGATGTTCCACACTCAACAGGAACTGCATGCCAGTCTGGAAATAGTCTGGCAGGAGAGAAACGAGGAAGAAACAAGGCAGATGTCCCAGCGCATCGAGGAACTTGAGGCAGAGCTCTCTGCCTCAGAGAATACAATCCACATCTTGAGCGGGGACAACGAGCTCAAGCTCGAGACTCTTGTCGAATCTGAGAGCAGAGAGGATCTCATTGAGGGGCAACGCGCTATGATCGAAATACAAAGAGACGAGATTGAGGAGCTCCGCGAAGAAAACAGACTCATTTCCCAGAAGAACGAGAGACTTGAGATCGCGCTTGAAATCTCGGACAATACAATCTATATCCTGGAACAGAAAATAAAGGAAGATATCAATATCCCCAAGGACAGCAGAGATTCTCTCATCGAAGGCCAACGTGCCATGCTTGATCACTATCAACAAGAGATCGAGAAGCACAAGAAAGATATTTGGCGCAGGGAAAGCGACCTCCATGGCTACGTAATGAGGGGTGAGGTGCCATGGGGAGAGCGATATAAAGCGCTGCTTGATAAGAAGGGAGAATATTGAAGAGAATGAGAAGCACGGAGGAAGATTGGACAATTGAGATACCGGCCTACGACACACCTTCATCACCGTGCGCCAACGAGTCATCATTGACGCAATCGACATTCACATTTCGCACAGTTTCCCAACTACAGAAGGAGTCGCAGACTCTCATCACCGGCACCATCTGTAACAATCATCATGTGGAACGACCCATCAAGAACGACCACCATCAAAATTGACCGCCACCAGGAACGACCATCTCCGCGGAGGATCACTTTCTTCGCGACCAAGTTCGCATCAACGGGCAGAGGCTTCGACTATTCGAATTGGAGCACTCTTCCCTCCTAGGGTTTTTTTCCCACAGGGGTTTCTAGGGAGGTTTAACGAGGCTCCGACCAGCTCTCGACGATGCGCGAAATATCAATGACCGCGGGTCGCACCCTTCACCAACTTCAAGGCACTCTCTTCCCAGCCAGCTGCACCACCATTGGCTTTGATCAAAGTCAGAGCATCAATGCTATCGAATGGCTCAATACGACGTCGACCTATCAGCGCACACTTTCTTGTGCTGGGGATTCGCAGCATCTCTTTCTCGACATCCCATCCACAATCTGTTGCCAACTTCGCAACCCAAGCGACAAGAGAGGCATATGCGCTACTAGGAGGACCCGAAGAGTTTGTGGAGGGAGCTCGGAAACGGGCACCACTGAGAGCATGGCTGCAGCAAGGAATCATCATGAAAGGGCATTCGGATAGAGTCGCAAGAATTGGAGTCCAGGGTGTGAGCTCATCGGCGTGGTTGGATATAATGAAAGTGCCTTTTGGAAATCGACCGTCTTGTATTCCCAAATCATGTATCTCTTTTGTTGTATTGTTGGGGTTTAGGGTTTCTGGAGGTTGATCGTGTTGTATTCCCACATCATGTATTTCTTTTGTTGTACTGTTGAGGTTTAATGTTTCGAGTAAAGCTGGAAGGGGGTGTGAGGAGCTGTCACCCTGGGCCTTGGATTGAGTGGGTGAATGATGGGATGTCTGTATCAGAGATGAATTCGTAGAGAGGATCGACGGAATCAAAACCATTTCTCTCAAGTTGTTTTGTGCCTTCTGTGAAAACGTAGACCATGATTTTCGTTTCCTAGCATCGAAACCCCAGCCCGTGTAACCTTCTTCGAGCAGGACGTGAACAAGTAGTCCATTCCCACAGCCAATGTCGACGAATCCAGGGAAGTCCTGTTCTTTGAACATTTCCGCCCACAGCTCGATCAAGAATGCAGCAATTCCAAGGTCCTCGAAAACATGTTTCGCTGGATCTGTTGCCTCAACCCAACCCTCGACTAATTTTCGAGCATATTTGGCCTTCAATCGTGAATATGTGTTCTGAACGGTGGCTTGTGGTAAGATCAAGTCGTGATGTACTCGCTTAACGTATCCTGATGCGCAACCTTGACCATGCTTGTACAATACAGCGAGGAGATGCTGCGCTGTACGTTCCAATTTTTTGGATCGAGGTTCAGATTCGAAGAAGCGGTAATGAATCGAGATCGTTCCTTCGTTGGTAGAGGGCTGAAAAGTATGCAGAAAACCGATTCCATGCACAGCAGGATGATAGAAGGGAGATTCGGAAGCTTTCAATATGTGTGGAAGGTATGTGACTAGGGAATGGATTTCTCCCGAGTCCTTCTCCTGATGGTGGAAGAGGCATGTCTGATCCAGAGGCTTATCCACAAGCATATTTCTTGGAATCATAGTTCGCACCATGATAGTCTTGAGGTCGAAGTTTGTGAAGTGTGTGATCCTTGCTGGTATGTCTGAAGTGTCTAAGAAGGCATCATCGGAGGGACGGTCCAAGGATATGTCCGCTCGAAATAAATGATTTGAATTGATGTTGGGATTTCGAATCAGGTTCAGCATGACCTGTCTGAAGATTTCTGGAGGAAAGGAGCAGTTGTGGCTGTAGAGAGGTGTCCATATTTTGCCCGAGGTCTCCTCAAGATTGGGAACAGCGCCCACGGGCGTTGACTCTGGACTGAAACCCATCTTCAATATCTATCATCGATAGTCTAGAATCGATGCAAAGCTCACGCAGCGGTGGGAGAGGACGAAGAGATAATCACGTGACACATTGGATCGATGCCACGTCAAGCCTGAGAACATTGATTCAGATGTTGATGGAGGTGATAGATCGGCTGACTGAATATTATCTTCGCGAGAGCCAGCCTCATCACCTTTTCGAAGGTTGCAATGTCCCGCATTTGTCCAGGACATTCGAGATGAGGCTGAATTTGCTATGATGTTTCTAAAACTAAAATACGCTAGCGCTAAGCGAGGTCGTTAGCTCGCACACGAAATTCAACCCAGAATTATCGCCGTGACGAGCAACGACAACCACCAACTCGAATCAACAACTAACACAGTCGGCGGAAACCTACGCAACAGCCAATATGCGTACCTACGACGATACCTTCTCCGGCGAGAAGATCTACCCTGGAAAGGTACGGAACCCTCTGCGCGACGACCTCGAAATGGAGATGCAAATAGTGGCGATTAGCAGAAATTAGCTGGCAGATGGAAATGAGGGCATTGGATTCGAGAGTAGAAGATGCTGACAGGTTGATTTACAGGGCAAGCTCTACGTCCGTGGTGATAGTAAGATCTTCCGATTCCAGAATGGCAAGACCGAGTCCCTCTTCCTCCAACGCAAGAACCCCCGTCGCATTGCCTGGACCGTTCTCTTCCGAAGACAACACAAGAAGGGTATCTCTGAGGTATGGCATATCCCATGAGTTGGCGTTTTGTAGAGCTGCAGAGCGAAGGAGACGAACTGGACGAGATGATGGATAATTAGCTAACGAAGCTCTCACGAACAGGAAGTTGCCAAGAAGCGATCCCGCCGCACAGTCAAGTCACAACGTGCCATCGTCGGTGCCTCCCTCGACGTCATTAAGGAGCGACGAACCCAAAGACCCGAAGCCCGATCCGCTGCCCGTCAAGAGGCTATCAAGGCCGGAAAGGAGAAGAGAGCTGCTGCTCAGAGCGCGAAGAAGGCTGAGAAGGCGAAGACCGCTGCTTCCGCTTCGAAGGGACAAGCTGCGAGATTGACGAGCAAGCAAGGAGCGAAGGGTGCACCAAAGAAGGTCCAGGCCACGAGCCGTTAAGGAGTTGAGAGGGCTGGTCTGCTTTTTGTTCTGGTTTGTGGGAAAGGTCACGCATGGATGAGCATATGGGCTTCGCGCGGTCTTGAACGATAGCTGATCAATGCAAAAATGGTGCATTCACGATCTTTCGAGCCAATACAGCATCCGGCCAAAACGAGCCTTTGATCTTCTACAAACAATCCGCGATGGAGGATTCGATTTTCATGCACAAGGTCACAGTGCGGCCTCGATCAATCCAATTACACTTGAGAAGGAGGCGTTTTGATTCACGCCAGCCACTGCTGAATCTGAAGCGGGCGCTCCTCGATGAACGTGCCAAGTGGTGGTTCTGATACAATCGAGTTTGCCTTTTTGATACTTTTTAAATTTCAAAATCTCAAGAAACTGCGTACCATGACAATTTCCAGGCATTTCCCCATCTCTAGGACCTCCAAGCCAAATCCCAAAACACCAGTGCGATCTCAAGTCAGCCCGTCACCGCCAGCTCCCGCTAGAGTCATACGAAACTCCTTCGCACTAAGGATGCACTGGAATGTTGATATTCCAAACGAAAAAACATCAGCGGTCATTGAAATACTCTGCGTCCAACTTCTTTCGGCCTTCAACAAACGCCCACTCATGCCAAGCCAAAACACATCACGATCGTCCCCCTCCCAAACTTCTTATCGTCTTGTTAGCTGTAAGCACTTGTCGAAGATGATTGTATGCTGGCATCGACTCTATATCATTGTGGTGGAGCCATTCTTCCTTGTCGTCTGCTCTGAGTTTCATTTCCCGCTTGTGCTCAGATGCAGAGAATGTGCGATCATATGTATCGCCTGAAGAGTCAGAGTAGTCGAAGAACATGGACTTGAATTTGTTCACGCGAGTGATCCTTTGTGCCTTGAACCGGAACGGAAAGACAAAAGTTATGTGTTTGATCTGCAATAAATCCTTGAGTTTTCTTTGTTGAATTCTTCGACATTGCGTGCGTCTACTTGAGCATGGATACGAGTGTACTCTTCAAGATATTCAGCATGAGTATCAAAATTCTCACCACTACAGATGCTAACATTTATTAGAGACTGCACGAAAAGTGATGATGTTCAAGTTCATTGCATTATTCTTGTTCGTTTCGAAGTTCAACGAATTTATGTACTGAACAACGACAAATACTGGAGGCCGTTAGAACCTATCTGTCCAGGCGCTGCATCGATGAATGATTCCGACTGGGGCAGCTGAAAATGTCCCACAGACGCCAGGACATCCCAATGACATCTACATGGTGGCTGAGCATCAAAGAGAAAACCTTACCCATCGCCTCGTTTCCATCGTGCGTCTGGGATCCACCAAACTACAATTTCCCATCCACTTCCATTTGTATGTTCATTCTCAATGTCCCAAGCAAGTCCGTACAGTCATACCGATCCTCATCTACGCCCCCTAACGCCCCCCAGCGGTCAATAAGCCACTAACCAGACCGCCATCAGCCTTCTCCCATACCAAATGCAGACTTCCGTCAGCCTGCTTCTCTTCCCTTGGCTTGAATCCCAACAAACCCGTAAATACCAACCCGTATCCTGGCGCCTTCACCTTCACCACCAGCTTTCTCAAACTACTCCTATTCGCTCCAATGACCCAGCGTAGAACTTCCGATGCACTTGTACTGGCGAGGGGATCGGACCTAGCGTTGACGGAATCTCCAAAGGCCATACCGTCGAAGGACATTGAGTTGATGTTGTTCATGAGCGTGATTTTCTGGGCTCTGAATTCGAGTGGGAAAGTGACGCTCAAATGTCTGATTTTGAGTAGGTTTTTGATGTTTTTTTTGTTGAATTTTTCGACGTTGTATTTATCGATTTGGGCGTGGATGCGCTTGGATTCGTCAAGGAATTCGGCGTGAAGGAAGGGATTGAAGCCATTGTCCAGAGCTTGGAGGATCAATGGGGCGTTGGCACTTTCGCGAAAGACCATAAGGCGTAGTTCGCAAGGGAGGTCTTTGATGCGCGTGAGCAGGGTCTTTTTGTTGTCGCTGCTGCTGTCGCGCGTCGCGCAAGCACCTCTAACGTCAGGTCCGTCCAGAGACATTCTTTCGATGGATTGTTGCAGGCCGCGATCAGTCGACTGCATGTTGGGAGTGCGCGTCGCGGAAACCTTTATCTTTTTGAAGATGATCATGGCGGAAGCATCGACGGGTGCCTTTCTCTTCAGGACCGTCGTTGGCTTGGGAGACTGGGTGGGTTCTGTGTCCAGATCTTGCGCTTTAGAATCGCCAAAGTTTATTGTTGTTCCGCTTGAACCAAATGACTCAAATGATCCAACTCCTTGGGGGTATTGAGGTTTGACTCTTTTGGGAGGGATATCGATCTTAGCGGCGGCTGCTTGTCTTTTTGGTGCCATTGCGTAAAGGTGATGTTTATATTCAAAGAATGCCGGTGAATTTGTTCTTGTTTCTGGTCTTGATATTGAGTTTGGTTTGGAGTCAGTTTTGGTTTTCGGAAAGAAAGGTGCAAGTATTGATTTATACTGTTTCCACGAGTCCATATCAAAATGGTGGCAGTTGCGCTGATGTGGTTAGACTGCGGGAGCACCCTTCAACCAACCCTATATGCAGTATAGTCTGAGCTGTTGACTTTTCAGTGTGACTATTCACGTATTAGTATTGGGGTTGTCATATTCACCACAATTGATTTCATCATCGTTGTTTTGGGAAAGCGTCACCTTCGCGTCCCTGCCCAAGCGAGCACATCTAGAAGTGCCGCTCTCTGTAGCAGCACTAGCAGGCGTTTCATTGGATGTGGAAATCTCAGTGCGAGAAATGCATAGTGACTATTCCAGAAGTCTACACCAAGTTCACAGGATGAGGGATCCTACGTCTAATATGAAGTATCTGGAAAAGGTCCCCATGACCTCGACAATAGAAGGGGAAATACTTAGTCACGAGGGGAAGCAGCGAACAAACGATTTTAAAACTTCAATAAGTTTGTCATATCTTCATTACCCCCCAAACAGCAGATCTTCTAAGGAAACCTCATCAACTATAGACAAGAACAAAACCACCTCTCTAGGCCTACACCTGCGCCTCCTTAACCACCACCGGCGTCTCCTGCCCGCTCTCAGTTGTTCCCTCCAACCTCACCTCCGCAAACTTCCTCGCATTCGTCCCCCTCGCAAAAAGCATATCAATCTCATCAAACGTCCTTCCCTTCGTCTCCGGCAACCTGAAAAACGTCCAAACCGCCGTACAAAAGGCCAACCCGCCCCAAAAGAACCCCGTATACCCCTTCAAATTCCACTCCGTCGGATTCATAAAATATGGTTCTAGCACATTCGCCACCACATTAACAATGTAGTAAGCGTTTCGAGCTAGGCAAACGGTCTTTTGACGAAGACGAGTACTGCCGATTTCGGCGGGGATGGCCCACCCTAGTTGCCCCACTGAGAGTTGGAAGATGAATGTCCAGATTAGGGTTAGGGAGGCTTGGGCTGTAGCTACGGATTTGACGTTCGTTTTGACGTTGAGGATTCCGATTAACATCAAGATGGTAGTGAGCGAGATCATGCCGTAAAGATACGTCTTTCGACGACCGACGTAAGGCATGATGCAAAACCAGGAGATGAGAGTACCGAAAAGTGCCATGGCCGTACCGCCAACATTGAGGTTATAGGTAGCGGAAGTCGAGAACCCGATTTGTTGGAAGAAGTAAGTTGAGTTGTATGCAAATGGCGCACCGGCAAACATTTGGCCTGCGAATGCGATGCATGCGATCTCTGTGCGGCGGAGTTCGAAACCACGGAAACAGTCGAAGTAAGAAGTCCCGATTGTTAGTTCTTGCTCGAGATTGTTGGTATGAACTATCATGGCTAGGGTTTCTTTGGCGCTGACTTGGGCGGTCTTGGATTGCAGTCTGGTGAGGGATTTCTCTGCTTCGTCGAGACGACCCTTTCGGACGAGATGCCACGGGGATTCGGGCATGAAGAGTAGAGCTGGGAAGAGGAACGCGGGCCAGAACCATTGTAGGGCGAAGGCGGCGCGGTAGGACCATTCGTTGTCGATTTGGACGAGGCCATCGAGGACACCGGCAGCGATGAGTTGGCCGATGATGAAGCACATGTTGGTATAGCTGGTCAAGTACACTCTCAAGGAGAGAGGAAGGACTTCTGAAGCATAGGCGGGGCCTGTTTGCCGGACATCTTCGCGTCAGTATACTCCTCAGATAAAACGGGAGTTTGCGGGAAGCGTCGACTTACCGATAGTGGCAAATATTCCCCATGGGATACCACATAGGAACTCTCCAGCGCAAAGGATACCGATAGTAGGGGCAGAGAAAGTCATAGCAACAAACCCCGTAAGCATAACCAGCGCACCAAGCAGCACCCTCTTCGGTCCAAACCAAGCAACCAAATATCCATTCGCCAAAATTCCAAAGAACGCTCCCACCCCAGATGCATCACTAAGTCCAGCTTGCCAAGCAGCAGTCAATTGATAAGTATCAGTCGAGGCATCATAGTTTCCATATTTCTTAGCAAAGGTAGGATAAGCGAAGAAGTTGCCGATGAGAATTGCGTCGTAGCCTTCCATTACTACGCACATGGAGACCATGACGGACCAGAAGACTGCTGGCCAGTAGGCTTTTACGGCTTGGAGGGGTGGTTGGTGGTGCTCTGCTTCATTGGCGTGGGCGGCGAGGTTGTTGAGTTGGGCGGGGGAGAGCTTCTCGTCTTCTGATGGGTCGGAGACTTTGGATATGACGGGTTCGATGGTCGTCCCCATCGTCTCTTTGGGGTCAGTGGGTGACATGGTGGGTGTGCTGTCCCTGGACGAGGAGAAGAAGAGAAAGAAAGGTGAAGTCTGCAGAAGCAAATTCTCTGAGGAGACCAGGAATGCGAAGCCCTGCAAGATATATCTCCAAGAGATGAGTAAAGTCAAGGACAGTGAAGCTAAGACAACAGTTCAGACGAAAGCCGATGTCAACTGCTATATAGGTGATTATATCAGTCTTCCCATCTCGCAGAATCGGCTCAACATGCCCTCGAGCTGCTATTTCCAACTTCGTTTGACTTGGCATGCAAACCCATCACCACTTGGTTTGATGTTCTCGCGTAGAAACATGTCTGTTCCTGACATAATGAACCAATAACCGCGTACTCTTGCAAACGTTGCTCTCCAAAGACCAGGGCCGGAAAAACTACTCGCCAAAACCTGCTCAGCGTCCATGAGAAAGTGGAAGGAGACGAGCTCCCCCAACCCCGTCCCCACACAACTTGTTTTTCGTCAAAGAAATTTTCGGAAATATCAGACGATTCTTGTCTGAAGCCGTGCATACAGTGGAGAATTCTCCGAAGTGGGTATACCATTTATAAAGCAATCAGAGAGTCTCGATCAAGGTTTGGAAAGAAGTGAAACCTTAAAAGCGGGTACACCCGCATGTTTGGAGTGTGGGGCCGATATCAGATTGTTGACAACGCCATCTTCATCTCCAAGATCCATCTCGGACGTTTCAATCTCGGCAAGGTGATCAGATCATAGAATGGTGTCTGGGAGATCAAACGAGATATTTGTGGGGAGTTCTTGGTTGCGGGGAGAAGTTGGTTAAGGCTTGAGGGATGAAGAGGCCACGCGTGCTTGGGCTTGGCGTTATGCTTGACATTGATGATGGCGGCTGTTGTTGCTGGATTGGGTTTTGAGATGTTTGATATTCTGTGTTCTTGTTAAGATATCCTGGAAATAGGAGGCGGTAGATCGTTTGTTTCTGCAGAAAATAATTGAGATGCGATTGGGCTGAGCCGAGGGATTGCCGATAGCCCTCATCTCTTACCAATGGATTGGTATCGTGAAGACGGTGTGTTTGTGGACTTTTGTGAGAACCTAAAATGTCGTCCACTTTGCACAACACCCCCTATCTCTGGCCGAACTCGCGAAGTCGAGCCCCCGAATTTGACATATCCTGGAACATCGTAAGATCCCAGACTGTTGGTATAAATTTCCCCTGCTTTCTTAGCCACGTGGAAGTGTTGCGATTACCTTTGCGTGGCGAACGAGTAGGCCGCGATGCTCCTTCGGTCGTTCTCACCAGTGCATCACAATTCCTAGCTCCTCATGGTCTGGAAGACTTTGATGCGCTTGAAAGAAATGAGTACCTTCAAGATCTCCAAGCCAACGAAACAGAGAAAGCTGCAGACTAACGAGATATTGTTGGTGCTGAAACAGGATGCAAGTTGGAATTGAAGCTCAGAACCGCGCAATCGAAATCTGGCTCATCATCATTTCTGCCCACGTCTAACAAGCCTAGGACAACTTGAGGTCGACACCACGACATCCTCTGGGAACACTAGATGTCGCTTCACATGGGCATCGCTGGCCTGCTTCTTTTACATCCGCTAAACAACCAACAGGAGACAAAAGCTCAAGACAACTATGCGCAAATTCTTGCTCTCAATGGAAGTATTACAAAGCCACTAGCTCAGCTCCAGAAACTGATGACGCACATTTCAAGTGACTTGGGCTCAAGCCAACTTCCCCAGAAGCCGCCTTGCAGCCCTCGATAGTCACGCCTCACTTTGCACCTCCCCAAATCTAAACTGTGCCCAACTAAAGCTCCCCTCCGCTTTCGTCCACAACCTCTTCCCCAAATCACTCCCCGCCGCCCCCGCACCAATATGAACCGGCAACAAATGCTCAAAACTCGGATGCGCAGGCCTAGCATCCTTCCTCTTCAACAACTCAATCATCTTCCCATCCCTCTCTTCAACCGATGACTCAACAGCTTCTCTTAAAGCTTCGTCAAAACTCTTAGCATATGGCTGCACGCCTTCGAAGCCCCATCTCAGGTCTCGCAAGTTATGGACAGCCATTCCAGACATGATGAGACATATGCTTTCATCTCGAAGTGGTTGGAGGGCTCGACCGAGAGCGAGGTGTTTAGCGGGATCTTCGTTGGCGTAGAGAGAGACTTGGACGATGGGGATGTTCAAAGGGTTGGTTTGTTCGTTAAATGCCACTTTGAAGACGCCGAAGACGCCGTGGTCGAGTCCTCTGCGTAGAGGCTGGGTCTTGATGCCTGCGTTGGTGAGGGCGGCGATTACTTTTAATGCGACTTCGGGAGAGCCTTTATTTGGGAAAGTCTCTTTGTAGTAATGGGCCGGAAACCCGTAGAAGCTGGGTGGTGTTAGTGAGGTAGGTGAAAAGGGGGAGAGACGGACTCGTAGATCAGGTCGGTGGTTTCTGAAGTGTTGATTTCGATTACGTCTCTTTCTCCTTGCCAGTGAGCTGAGAAGACGACTATGGCTTTGGGCTTGACTTTCTGGGTGATTTCCTTTCCGATTTTCTGGAGCTGTGGGTAGACTGGGTGGTCCTTCTCGTACATGATGTTTGGCTGTTACTTTTGTTAGCTCTCCATCTTTATATCGTGATAGGACACTTACGCCTCCATGGCTGAGGAAGTAGACAGGAGTTCGACCAGTCATATTGAGAGGAGTAGAGATCAGCTGACTCGAGACCTTTGCCGAAGTCGAGACCCGAGTTGTACCAGAGTAAAAAATCTGAGCAAAGCTGCGAGAAGCAGAAAGGTATTTGGATGCTGGAGACAGAATGATTGCTATTGTTAAGACAAGTAAAGTAACGATGATCGTTGCTATGCGAGAATTGACGAAATTCATAGGGAATGTTTGCTCATGTGAGGAGTGAAGTACTTTTGTACCGAGTCAGTTAGGAGGACAAGGCTGCCTTTTGCTTTGGCTAGCGGGGTCTCAGACAGGGGTTGATTGGTAAATCACAACAGCAGAATTGTCATCATCAGTCATCCGGGGTCCTCGGCTCCCACATGGACAGCCTTGCGATGTGGAAATATTCCGCGAGAATGGTCTCAAACGTCGGGAAGTGGATGGACAATCTGGCGATGCGGTCCGATGCGATAATAAATTCTTGCAAATCATCAAGTCTCTAATCTAAAGAGTCTTTTAGCGTTCCTTCCTCTGTGAAGGTGCTTCGTAACCGTTGCCTTTCTTGAGTATTCGCCAGCTCAGCATAGCTATGCTAATACCGACCAAAAAGAACAAGATGTATGTGTAATTTGTCTTTCCCGAGCCTTGCTCCTGCAGTCAAAGAGTAGGTTGATTGTCGCCAACAGGTGGTATCCTCTCGTTGAGGTACTTCTCGACATCATCAATCTCCTCTGGCGTCGCTGAATGCTCCAAGCCTCTGTTTCTCGTTAGCAGATGTCCCTCCTGATGTGATAGAGAAAACGATGTTTGAATGTCCCAGAGCTCCTGGAATATTCGGATCGTGTCCTTCCTCACATACCTGTACATCTTCAAATCAACCTTATAACCCTCCTGCCTCAACAGCTGAGCAGTCATCTGTCCAAATGCCGGCTTAACCAAAGGATCACTATCACCATGACCCATAAATATCGGCGTATCTTTATTCGGTGCATCGACAGCACCAAGCTCCTTAAACTTGCTATGCAGCAGCAGATAACAGCTCAACCCGAAGATACCACCAAGCTTCTGCGGTGCCGTAATACCAGAGAAGATTGACATAGCTCCACCTTGTGAGAAGCCTCCAAGCACAATCCGATTCGAGGGTATGCCGGCGTCGACTTCGGATTTGATGAGGCCGTGGAAGTAGTCTCGAGATCTGAGGATGCCGACTTCGTCTTGACCTGCTTGGAGATCACCGAAATCGAGCTGTGATGTATGAGTATTTGATCTGCGAGTTGCATATAGAGCTAGAAAATGCACAAACGGACGGCGGATCGTGAACCGGGAGCTCTTACGATATCATACCAGCCGGGCATCGACATGCCAAGGTTCTGCGAAGCGTTAGGACTTTGTCGTTCATGGAGGGGTAGCAGACGTACGACTGTAATTGGAATCGTTGGTGCGTTTGGGAAGATGAATTTTACTTCGTCGAACTTGGACCTTCTGCGCCAGTTCTCTGCCAGTGAGACCCAGCCTGCACCACTGTCACCAAGACCATGGGCCATGATGACAGTCGCAGTGTGCTTCTTGACAGCGGGGATGATGAGAGCTGTTGGTGGAGGCATCTTGTCTGTTGTTTTGGTTTCTTGCAGAACGATTCGAAGTACCACCAAGTGTGTCGCTGGTCAGGAACAAGAAGTTGATTGGAGTATGCAAGCCAAAGGAGCGTAGAAACGTGGTAGCTCTCCGATGTTGTGCAGCTTCATGGAGTGGTTGCAGGAATACAGGGGTCCCCTTTCTTATCTCTCTAGGTTGTTGATTCGATAACAAGACCCATGTGCGGACTTCACCTGACGACCTTCAACCCTTCCCATCCTTTATTCTCATGAATGGAGGACAGATACCCATCTTCTTCATTCTCTTCTTGATTATACCCGTTTAAATTCTTGTTGATTGGAGTATGCAAGCCAAAGGAGCGTAGAAACGTGGTAGCTCTCCGATGTTGTGCAGCTTCATGGAGTGGTTGCAGGAATACAGGGGTCCCCTTTCTTATCTCTCTAGGTTGTTGATTCGATAACAAGACCCATGTGCGGACTTCACCTGACGACCTTCAACCCTTCCCATCCTTTATTCTCATGAATGGAGGACAGATACCCATCTTCTTCATTCTCTTCTTGATTATACCCGTTTAAATTCTTCTCATGCAGTCCTCAACAAATCCGACCTCGAAGCCTCCCAAACCGCCTACTCCGACCTCCTCACAACTGCGAAGTCCTACCGTCTAGCTCTCGCTGCCTTATCCATCTCCGCATCAACATTCGGTTCCGCACTCGAAGCATGCGCCCGATTAAAAGAAGCAAGATCTGAATCGATGCCTCCGTCTGGAGTTGATTCCATGACGAATTCCTTTGCTGCGAAGGGAGTTTGTACGGCGGATAATTTGCTGGCGGCGAGTGGGGTGCATCAGTTGATTGCGAATCATCAGCAGATTTTGAGTGAGACTGTGTATAGGAGTTTCGAGGTGCCGTTGTTACATGAATTGGATCAGTGGCAGAGACAGATGGAGGAGGAGGAGGTTGCGTATCAGAGGGAGGCGAAAGCTATGTCTAAGGAGATTCGGAGGATGGAGAAAGAGGGGTTAAGGTTGCATAAACAGAGGAAGAGGGATGTGAGTAAATTCAGGGAACATTTGGTGCAGTTGACGGGGAAATTGGATGCGTTGACAGGACTGAGTGGTGGGCATAGTAGGGGATTGTTGAGGGATTGCCAGGAAATGAGTCGGGGGATTGTGGAGTGTAGTGCGGGGTTGGTGAGGGCGGAGGTGGATATTTTTGAGGCGTTGGCGAGGAAGGGGTGGAATGGGGGTGGGCTGGATGAGTTGTTGGAGAAGGGGAGGGATCTTTTCGCTAGTGAGGAGACGGGGGCGGTGGATGCTCATCCGAATCATGGGGCGAAGATTTTCAGCATACTTCCTCAAAACAGAAGCATTCTCACCAGCGGCGATTCCGGGGAAGGTCTGCAACCGGGGAAGTTGGTACATCATAGCAGGAGTGATAGCCTGCTGGTGGAAGGGATGCCGTATCAAAGTCTCACGGGAGCTGTGGCTGGACCAAGAGACACGGATGTGATGAGCATGTTCTCTGAAAGGGATGTTCCAAGTTCAGGAATCTTGAACAAGTCAAGAGGAGTACGGCCGTTTTCACCGACACCGGGAGAAAGGGTGAGGGATCCGTTGGAGGACTATAAGCCTACATTTGGTCTTCACGTACCAGGGACAAGGATATCAGAAGAGGAAGAGGAAGAGGATAAGCCAGATGGTGGCCTTGACGGAGGCCTGGAATCGACATCAGCGAAGACGATTGTACCGATAGAGCCATCGTCCCCGGACACAATAGAAGAAGAGACGGAAGCTGCAAAGCATGGCGAGCGGCCGGAGAGCGAAAGGCCTGCAGAGAGGGAGTTTGGAGGAAGTCAAAGGCGGGAACGGCGCTGGAGTGTAACGGATGATGGCGTTGTGTCTGATTAGCGTGTATTCCGTTTTCAAAGTTCAATATTCAATACCCCGAGCTACTTAGCTCTTCAACTACTTCATCTAAGGTATATATACCTTTCGAGCCAATGGATAGGAGAAGGAGAGGAGAAACGAGTCTCTAATATTCTTCGTTACTTGTGTACAGGTGATTCGAAGCCCTGATGATACGGGTCCATTGTACATGGTGATATGATTGTCGATAAACCTTTGATCCCTAATAACGCCTTGCTGCAAAACATTGGAAGGGTATTCTCCATCCAGTCGCCTCCTCCCATCCTTTCTTCTCATCCGTACTACTTATTCTTCCTTGTCGTTCCCGTATACACCAAACCAACCAGTCCACGAATCAATAATCCAGACACATTTCCAATAGAAAGATGCGTTCTTCCAGTCGATTTCTCCATGTTCCGTCGTTGGCAACGTGCTACCGATGACATCCCTGCTGAACCAGCTGACCAAAGGAATCTGGCTTATCAGTCGCTTTGTGAATGATTCCTGGGGTAAGAGTGCTTGTTCGGCGGGAAGGAGTTGAATGCGTCTTGCGGTGGGTATCTTCCTGCAGAAGAGCAGCTCATCCGGATTTTGTGTACCTGTAATAGTTGCAGATGAGGTAGTAGAGGCCACGGTAGCGGTATCAAGGGTATGTGAGGAGGTTTGGGATTCTGGTGGTGAGAGAGAACTGCCACCTCGTCCAACTTCACGCATAGCAGGTGTATTGAAGGACCTAGGTAATGTCGAGGACCGCGCAGCTTGTGAAGCAGCGAAACCTGAAGCCGCACCTAAATTCTGTGCGCTCTTCTTGGGTGTACGTGTCTTTCCAATAGCTGATATCGCCTCGTCTTGTGTGGGTGGTACTCCTCGATATAGTTCAGCATAGATTAGATGACCGAGGATAGTTTGTGGTGATGACTCGATTGCGATCTCTGCTGCCTCGGCGGACTCGAAGGTCACCTTGATCCAGTGCTCTCCTCCTGCGAATCTTAGTGCCTTTGCCTTCTCTTCTGGTGTCATAGGTGTTCGTCGCAAGGCTGCTGGATCTCGCAGATCGGCTTTGAATCGTCGTTGCTCGATAGGCGCATCTCGAGGATAGTCTTCGCAAATCCGTCCAGCAATTCTTTCATACTCTCTGATCGCCGCATATTGTTGTGTAGATAAGAAACCTCGCAGGATGACTTCTGTAGGCTCCTTGTGAGCTTGTTTTGTGAAGCGCGACGAAGTTCCAGAATTTCCATCGATTTGCGATAGAGGACCGCTCAAAGAGAGGTTTGGCTGTATCGACGCTGAAAGGGAGTTCCTCCGCTGAGGTAATTCTGACGCTTCAGCAGACTTTGCAGCGAAGAACTGCGAGAATATGGCGTCCCCAGCTGCTATCGTCGGATCCTCACGCTTCGCTGCAGGTGTGCCTGTTCGAGATCTCGATCGACGTGTAGATTTCCCAAATGATCCTGTCTCGGGGACTGTTCTTCGTACTCTCGATACACTCGGATTTCCGTCGTTACTAGAATAGTCAGAGGCTGGACACGACATTGCGCATTGTCTGGTGCTTACCTAGGGAAGAGCATCGCATAAGGTCTTTGTATTCCATCCTCGCCTACGTAAAGTTCTTCGTCTGGAACGTTGTGCAGAATTAAAGGCGGCATTTTAGCGATCGGCAATCTTCGAGAATGCTGAAGATCGAGTCGTGGGAGTTGTTTGGAATGCGGCGTCGATTGTTTTTTGTTCGTTCCTGGCGTCAACTTCATGACCAGGAGAAACATCGCTAAATTTACCCGCCTCAAGATCGCTCTAGCAACGACTTCAGCCTTGGCGCTAAAAATGGGCCTGCAGAGCCTCGCTCGACAGGGGTGAGCTAGAGCAACAGCTAACGTCATATGGCGTGGTGAGCTCCAAGCTTCGACGACAGCTCTTCAACACAATACCATCAATTGAGTTGGAAATACGTCAAAATGTTTCGATTTGTAAGTGCTTCCTGCAACAATGTCGAGACTACAACATTGTCATCCACTAGAAGAAACATTGCTAACATCTTTTCTCTCAATTTTAGCACAAAACTCTAGATGTTATTACCCTCTTCCACAAGGCGAGCTCGCCGGCTTCATTGAGGGTTCACACTCTCTTGAAGCAACTCTCTGCCAATGCAGCCGAATATGCCACCGAAGACCAAGCTAGCGACCATTCAGCTCGGACAAACCCACGCCGACCCGAATTCGAGCTCGATGTGACGGAGGAGCTTCCAACACACGATCAGTTGAAGAGCATTTTGGAATATGTTGGAGCACAGAAGGTCGGCACGATTATCAAAGGAGCGAAGGACGAAGCAGATGCTTTGAAGAAGCTGACTTCCGAGAGCTTCCAGAGACCAGTGGTATGTTCAATTAGGGAGACAAGATGAATATCTAGCTAATATTCTACAGACTGTCGATTGGAGCAATGGAAAGGCAGTAGCAGGTGCCAACGAGTCGGAGATCTTGAAGATGATTGAATCACTTCCAAAGAACTAATTACGAACATTGTATTTGTCTCTAAAAGTATCAAGCGAGTGGTTTGGCCGCGATGTAAATGTGAAGGAA
Organism: Phialocephala subalpina; assembly: GCA_900073065.1. NCBI lineage: Eukaryota > Fungi > Ascomycota > Leotiomycetes > Helotiales > Mollisiaceae > Phialocephala > Phialocephala subalpina. The sequence continues at coordinate 1,579,812 of FJOG01000002.1, forward strand.
GACACAGAATCTCGAAATGCACTAAATGCTCCTGAATAAGTTCAGGGTTGTGGTAATTCATGAACATGTGTTAAGCTAGCGAAAACTCGCTGCAGTAGCTGTTCTCAAGAGCCAGGCACATTGACTTCGTGCCTCACTCAAAGGATGGATCAATCTACTCTTGGCTGTAGGCTAATGGGCGTTTCTAGGTATTATTGTCAATCTTGCATTGGGTTTTCAAGATTGGAACAATGGGATGAGGTCTTCGCTTCAAATCTTGCTGTTGTGAGCTGAGCTACTACAAAGAGTATTTGAGCATGACCTTGTGGCATCACAACGCCATTGCAGAATGTCCTGCAGGTCTTGATGCAATGGGTTGAAAGCTCGAAGAAGGCGGGGGTCTTCTATACCTGCCTTGGTACTCCCCTGAAAATACTTTGCCATGCCTTGTCCTTTCAGATCTGGGACAATGGGGTCAAATTTTAAAGCTTCGACACCGGCCGCTCTTGCTATGTTGCAGACCCCAGGGTAGTATTATTGAATATCATAATATGGTAGGACTGTAGAGCTTGCTTAATGTTCTCGCGGGTTTGAGTCAATGAAAATGAGCATGAAGGAACTAGAGATCTTCGGTGCTCATCTTGATCATCTCTGATATTGATTTGCAAGTTGCATTCTTCTTTCGGATATGGGACAATGACAGAGCGCGTTGGCTTCCCTACGGCTTGTTGTACTGTTGATTTGATCTTATACTGTATGCTGGCATCATCTGGTAGGATCGAAATTGCTCCCCCAATTGTCCTCGAGCCCATGGGACAATCACGTTGATTATTGATTGAGCACGAAGGAATTGGAGGGAAGCTATCCAACGGACCCATATGAGCTTGCCATTGTTCTCAACTCGCATAGTCACACAAAATTTGGGACAATAAGAGGAAGTTAGGTCAACGTTGTCGAGCTAATATCCTTCGCGACTTCCTCTTCCACAACTCCAAATTAACTCCGATCTCAACTCCAAGAATCAACTTCCCTCCACACTGTACCACAACCTCTTCCCCATATCACCTTCCTGCCTTCTCGCGTTGTTTTCCCTTCCGTCACGACAATCAGAGAACATCTTCGTGATGTCTTCTCCGCCAACTCTGCGCGCTCCGCAGCTCACCCCAATCCCTGAAGCCTCTCCGCAACTCGCTGCGCCTATGCCTGCGATGAAGCAACTTTGTACGTTTCAGTCCTCCCCATCGTTCCAGGCAATTGAGCTAATTTCTCCAGCTCCACCTAATGCTATGGCTGCTGCCGTTGTGTTGCCTGCTCCGGGCTTGCCCTTGAGCTACTACGCTGATATCCCAGACCAGGTGCCTGCGATCTTCTCGACTGCATTGGAAACTCAACCGAAGCGCAAGCTTGTTGAGCCATACCCTCTGTCCATAATCCGCACCGATCTTCTCGGCGACGTTCAGCGAAAGTGCGAAAGTCTGTGGAAGAAATTTCCGAACGAAACCAGCAGAGTTCGAAATTCCTCGGATTGGTATCAATTGTATCGCTACTTCGATGCTGTTGACCTCTGGGTTGAGGGACCTGTCTTCTGTTTCGCTGTCATCGATCGCCTGGCTAGTAAGCTTCAATAGTCCCAAGATTCGCGAGAAATTGTATCGCTAACTTCTTACGTAGCTGTCAACCTCGACATCCTTACCAAACACTTCGCCATGATCTCTGAATACGCTCAAGGATGGGTTCAATTGCATTCCAAGCGCCTCCTCACTGTGCCAGAGCATGTTTCCGTCTGGGATCTTTTCACCCCAAAGGAAATCGAGGACGAGGAGTTTGACATGATGACCGAAGAGGAGATTGCTACCGTCAAGGGCCAGCTGGAATACCATCGCTATGAGCTTCTAGTCAAGCACAATCTTGCTGGTCCTGCGGCCATGGCACCAATTCAGCCTGCCCAAGATGTGGTCGGATATCGTCAGCCACAGTATCCTAGTCAAGGGCCTATCAACCAGCATCTCGAGTACCCACGTCCCGAAGTCGCTCATCAAATTGTACCCATGGAGCTGGGGCATCCTGTGCGAACCCCACAGACCTACACCAATTTCATGCAAAATCAGCGCAACATCCACGGTCCAGTGAAGGATAACCGAACCCGAGCCTACTCCAATGTATCCGATACAAATCGTGGCGGTCGTGGTGCCCGTGGAGGAACCTTCCGATACAACGTTTATCGGCATCAGAATACTAGAGTCAGTCCGCAGAAGCAGGAGCCCGTCTATGTCCTTACAGGACAACGCGCCGCTCCTGTTGACTCAACGCCTAGATATCATACAGGCCAGCGTGGTGTTTCTCTGGACCTCTCGTCTCGACCCAATGTCCCAGCCGACATGAGACAACGCGCTGTATCTGGAGTTGTTACTCGCCCTCTCTTCAGCAATGACGCAAGAAACGATACGGGCCGCCGATTCGTCAGTGAAGAAGTCAACACCCGCACCTTTTCTGGCCATTCGAGAGTCACTTCAAACTCCTCTGCTGGTGTGGGACATTCAAACTACCACGGAAATGGAGGTCATCAGTTCAGAAATGATGCACGAGTCTCTCAAGGCAACTACTACACTGCAGGTTACCAGTTTAGCAACGATGCCCGAGTCATCCAGGGCCAGTTCGGATCTCCTCAATCTAATGCTGGTACCGGACATCCATATCATCACGCAAATGGAGGCCAACCATTCAGCAACGGTGCACGAATCCCCCAGAGCAATTTTGGATCTCCTCAATCGCATACCGGCCATTCGAGAATCACTTCAAACTCCTCTGTTGTCCAGGGACATCCACACTATTACGGAAATGGAGGCCATGATCAGGTCAACGACGCACAACTCCCCCAGAGCAAGGTCGGATCACCCCAATCGACTGCTGGTAGATATAGAGGCAAGGAGAGACCCCAACCATGTTTCACCGATGCTGAATGGAAGTCAATTGAGTACGAGAAGGACGAAGGGGCCAATGGCGCCGTAACGATTTATTACTCTGGCCCACGCAGACCACTCGAGCACGAGTCAACCCCACGGACTGTCTATGTTTGGGGCATCTCTCGCGCCCTATTCCTGAACAACACATTGCGAAACATGATGTCAGAATGCGGAGATGTTGACACTATCAGTCACCTAGCAACTGCTCCACAATCCTTCGTTGCTTTCCATGACGATCGCTCAGTCCAGCGTGCTATCTACAGATGGGATGGTGAAATGATCGAAGGAGTGAAGATATCTGTCAGTGCTGCCAGACCTCGAAATGGTGGAACCCGAGAGCGAGGTTTCAGTATGTCCGGCAACTACTGGGACAATGAATTCCACCGTGGACATATTCGCAACACCTCGCAGAACACTGTGCGTGATTGGGGAATATCCAGCAACTATGGGGACAATGAATTCCACCGTGCTCGCAACGGTTCGGAAAACACCATGCGTAATGGCAACATGCCCAGTGTCTACCAGGACGACGGATACGGTGCTCGTAACATCTCGGAGACCAGTATGCATAATGAGCAATTCCACCATTACATTCCAGAACATATGCAAGGCCAACAGGTTCCACGCCCTTTTCAACCTCTGCAAGATATCCGCAATCTGTCCCCGCCGCGCAAGAGTGCCTTGCACAATTACAACAGTGTACCTGGTGTAAACTTGAAGGAAAACTCACCGTTTGCAACACCTAGAAAGAATGGGACTTCAACTCCGCAGAAGAAGAAGAACGGCAATCGGAAGAAGGGCTCTCGACAAAGCTCAAGACAACATACACCATCAACCAGCCCTAGAAAGCATCGGCCAGAGAATAGATCGACTCTTCGAGAGACCCCAGTGGGTAGCAATGGCAACCAGCTGGATTCTACAGTCTCAAATGAGGTCTCTCGCCCTGAGCATGTCGTTGAACGTCCTACTTCTGCTCTTGCACTACTGTCTGAGCGCGTCCCCGAGCCCAACCAAGCAAAGACGGCAACTACACAGAAGCAACAGTCTAAGCCTCTCACAGCTGTAACCGACTTCGCTGAACATTCCAAAGAGACTCCATTGCCTATAGACTCCGTTCATCCTGAAAACAATCCTCCATCAGCTGCTGCTCGCAAGAAGTATGCTAAGAAATTCAGCAAGAAAAAGCTAAATTTTATGAAGAGCGGGGATAACGCATCCTTCTCGACCGACACCTCTTCAGACACCATCGTCTCGCCTTCTTTCAGCACCGATAATGCTAGCTTTATGACCAGTCAAAGCACCAACACTTCCTTCAGTACAGCCTCGAGCCGACAACCTAGCGTGGGGGCCAAGAAGGCTCGAAAGACTGGATATATGGGCGAGAATAACGAGATTCCAGGCTTCACTTCTGAGGCACATAAGGAGGGCGAGCAAAAGGTGGAATCAAACTTGGAGAATACGAAGGCACCGAAGCCCAAGAACAAGAAGCCCAGCAAGCCTACAACTACCGCTGGAGAGCCTGTTCATCATGCCAAGGAGTCTGGACACTCAAAGAAGGAGAGCATTTCGTCCTCAACTATTAATCCTTCTCAGAGAAAGGCAGACACAGTTGTGAAGTCAGATCACCGACCCACCCCCATTGCGATTCATCCACCTGTCAACGATGCAGTTGCGAAGAAGGCAGGCAATGTCCCAACACCGATTCCTACCCCCGCTACCGATGCTCTAGCCAAGAAGGAAGCCATCCAAGCTGCACCAGCCGTTGCGTCTTCCCCTACCGAGATCTCCAAGAACCAGGAAACAAAGGAAACCGCTTCTTCTCCCTCCCTCCTTTCACCTGTGAAGCAACTCGATGAGCAAGAGTGGCCTTCTCTGAATCCTGCCAAGTCTCCTGTTGCTGCGATTGCAGATGGAAAGCCACCAACTCCTATGCGAGCACCATTGATGGGTTTCTTGGCCAAGGCAATGAGCGAGAAGTCCCCCGAGCCAAAGAAGGCCCCAAAGTCTATCTTTCCTCCTGTGGCTGTACCACGAAGCTTCTCTGGGCGATCCCCCTCGTAAGTCGTAAGCAATACACTCTTCCCTTCCTTCTGGCTTATGCTAACATTTTATAGGGTTCAGCAGCCAACCGTTCGGCGACCACCTGTTCCGCGACCACCAATTGAGCAACCAGCACCTGAGCAACCAATCGTGCAGCACCAAAACTATCAGCAACCAACCGATGAGCGACCAGCCCGCCTTCGAGTCTTACCCGGCGATCCAGGGTCAGAGGAATGGCCGTTTGTGAAGAATTTTAAGGCACAATAGCAACAAATAAGTTTGTGGGAGTAATTACATACGAGGTAGCATCCTCGAGATACGGGTCCTCTACAGAAGTATATTTAGGCGGAAACATGAAGAAGACGGAAGACCTCTGGCACCTTCATAGCGCTACATGAGACCAAGACATAATGAATAGAATGAATTCATGATTGCAATTTCCTGGTTTGATGTGAGACTTGTGTGAAATGAAAATGGCTTCTGCTGCGACCAGCTGCTTTAAACCTCTAACCTCTTGGTATTCACGCCGAGGCAATGCTCCCACGAACTAGGGATTTTCTAAAATCATTCAAAGTAGCTTGCAAGTGTCCTCTAAACCCTGTGATCTCATATCAAGTATATGAGACCTTCCAAGTCGGGCTGTGGCGTAGGGGGTGCCACACATGACCTGTCCTTGATTTCAACATTACTCTTTCCTGAAATCAGTTATGTTCAAGCTTTTGAACGACATTGTCGTGCTCATAATGTCTATTCTATCTATGAGGTTAGCTGGTGCTGTTCCAGGAACAAGGGATCGGAAGCCAAATCCGATTTAGAATGGAAATTGGAAATTGATCTTGTGCAAGTCTTGCGCGTCGATTTCTCGAAGGTTTGGAATTGTGAAGACTTGAACTAGCGTTTCTGTACCCTTCATTTATTCTTAGTGGTCCAGCAGTCTAAATTTGGGCATGACTGTGGTAATCAAGGTGAGTTTGCTTCAAGTGATGGTTCCCTGCTGACAGAATGTGATCCTCGAATGTCCCAGAACCTCTGGGTCATCGTGAACCCCAGCAAATGTGCTCTGTAACCGCAGGGGGGCTCCAGACCTTTTCAACTTTACGACCCTTACAGTGTACGTCATTCTTGTTTGAAGTTATCTTGGTTCCACGGTCTTCAAGCGTTTGAGTATGGAACCTGAGGGTGGGGCAGGCGAGAAACTGCGGTACGCTATGTTGGCGCATCCAGCATTTCACGCAGAACTTATTATTCTCTATCCCACACACATTAATGTCCAGATTTTGCTGAGCTTCCTCCCATAGGATGAAATCTACTTCATATTCAGTCTTTCATTTTTTGATCACACGCGGAAAAGGAGCCCGGAGAAACTGCCGTCCATTCCGAGAACCGGCCTCTTGTATTTCTCCTCCTGCGTTTCCTCGAAAAATTCTCCCTTCATAATTCAGACATTTTTGATGGAATAAAGACCCAGCGGGGTATCCTACTTTGTTTTTGAGTTCACAGCTGTCCAGAACCTAATCATGGGAACTGTGAAGAGCAAAATCAAGGCACGCGACGACACGGTCTTCGGGCAGCGATTCGAGGACCTAGAGTTCGAAACTTTGAAACGCATCCTGAACATCTATTACCAGAAGACAGGGCCAGATGACTCAGCAAGAGACCTGTTCAATAGGGTTAAGGTCCTAGAAGGTCAACTCGACGACGACGACAAACGAACTATCAGGCAAGTCTTAGAACGAGGAGATACTCTTACCCGACAAGCGCTGAAGAAGGGCAAACCACTTTGTTCTATCTGCACGAACAGATTTGCATCACCCAACGTGGTAATATCCGGGGGTCATAGAGGTTGTATACTCAGAGACTATGTCACATGCAAGACATGCGCAGAAACGTACATCACAAGCTACATGTCCAACACTTCATGGGAAAGAATTCCCTGCATGTTCTGTGGCCTTGCTCTGCCACAAGAATCGATCAAACAACTCATCTCTGGCGACATTCTTGAAAAGTAAGACTCGAAACCCACCTTCTAAGTCTCACACTTACCAGAGGATCCAGGTATACTACGTTCCTCGAGCTCAATCCAATCCGAAACCTTCCCAATTTCCGCTGGTGTCAAAACCCCCAATGTAGCCAAGGGCAAATCCACGCAAAAGGATCCAAGCAACCAAAAATGACGTGTAGAAAATGTTCATTTGCCGCTTGTTTCAATCATCAGAAGCCATGGCACAACAACCAAACATGCGAGGAGTACGACAAAACTACAAACCCAAAGGACTTGAAGGCAGAAGCGGCGTCTTTGAAGAAGATACAGAAGTCTGCGGGGATATGTCCCCATTGCGCTGCTCCTGCTTTCAAACATGGTGGATGCGGTACTGTTCATTGTAAGACTTATTCTTGGAAAGTAAGAGAATGTGTACTGATTGGGAGCAGGTAGATGTGGGTACAGCTATGATTGGAAGGCGGCGATAGGAAAGAAAAGCGACGGAACCCTGGCGATGTACGAGGCAGGGGGAGTCCAAGTTGCGCGATAGATTGGCGAAAGAGAAGCAAAATCAAGCCCATCGAGCCACTTGACACTTTACGAGGGTTTTGACTGCCATTCGCAGTTGTGGATACCTCAATGAAAGTGATTGTTGTTGGGACAGTTCACGGCATCCTGGTCTGGCAGTTTGATGGCAAGGTGAGCTCGAGCTGCTCAACTACCGTTAAACAAACGCCAGATGGTTCTACTTCTAGCAATAAACTACATCTTTTGGTCCAGATAATGTTCTAGTTCTAATCATACAGTTGGATCTGTCTGTGTTGCAAGGAAGTTGTCTCGTTTAACCGTCTTACTCCCCGTGACATCTTCAACCAAACAGAACCAATGCCATGGTATGCTTGGATGAGCAAAGCCCGAGATTCCTCATTCATAACACGTCATTCGTTCCACATTCTCTCGTTGTACATCAAGACGACTAAGCTTCAACCTCGCTTAGAAAGGGGAGGAGCTGCCAAGCCCCTACTTCCAAATCAGGCAGGTGGGGTGAATCCCACGTGACGCGGTCTGTGCTGGCTTGGCGTCTTAACCTCATTTCATCGTGAAATCGTGCTATTTAACGACATTCGACGAGGAGGACGCCTGAAATCGACACGGAGAAGTTGGTGTGGGTGGTGAGACTGAGAGGAAGGGATGAAGTTCACGTGAATGGGCAGCGAGTGTTCACTTGAGGTGTGGATGAGGGGACTTGAGTGAGTCAAGTAGAAGGCGATGAGTGTCATGAGTTCGATGGGAGGCTTAAAAGCTTGATAACTGAAGTGGTTGCTGATATTGATGTTCTGAGTTTGGATGTGCTTCTAGTGATAGCCGTCTGATGCATACTGCAGAGGGGTTGCGAGTCTGTCTTTTTTGTGCGTCCTCTGCATGAATGTCTGGGATCTAGGAAGTCATGAACAAGCGTTCATGTGGCTTTCTTGAAGTCTATCAAGGCGCCAAAACTTGGAGCGTCCGCCAAGCAAGATGTGGTGTTGCTTCGAGCTCCGAGTGGTGGTATGTCTGAGCAGAAGTGAAAGATGAGATTCGTGGATTTGCTGGTATCAAATGACTGCAACTTGCCTGTTTTGACATGCTTGCTACTCTGTTGTTGCAATGTACAACTGAACATTAAACTTCAGCATATTGTTACAATGTGTTTGAAACGCTCTTGGTGTATCGCTTGTTGGGCGATGCAGAGTGCTACATTTGTCCCTGACATCAAGGAGAGCGCGCGCTCTGACAAGGACTTGGAATAACTGTCAACGAGTTGGAGTCTGCCTTGCAGTAGGCTAATATGCAAACGTCCTCCATTTATGTTCAGTTGATAAGGCTTGGACGTGTATGCAGTCGGAACTAACAGGACCCAGCTGCGGTGGTGGCACCAAGACGATGACCCCGCAATTTGGCTGCTTCAATGCGATGCAGGGCTTTGGATCCATGTCCTTGCTTGAACTTCGTTTTCTACAGAATGACTAAGCTGTATCGACTCCGTCGCGATGACTTCATCCAACGCAAGCCCGATCATGCCATGCGGTTAAAGAAAATGGCGCACGGAATTGGGAGACCGAAGGTGTTGATGCTTTCGAAGAAAGACGTTCAAATGGTCCAAGCGATTAGTTACAACGCCTCTTTTAGACTGATAGGCTGAGTTGATGCCGTCGAAGTGGGGCTCGGCGATAAGTGGTGCTGTGGTCGGGGTTTTCTCGCCTACCAATTTTGGTCCTTATAGATTTAAATAAGCACTTTGCCAGTCTCCCATCGAGGGAGCAGGTATGTATTCGTTACCCCGATTTAGTTAGAAATAGTTGACTGCTGCAGATGAGACACCTGAAAGTCCCTCTGGCGGGTTGAGCCCATGAGTTCCCTAGCCCAGGTAGTGGTTGTGTTCTCCACCCATTATTACACAAAATCCTCTATGATGTGGGTTCAAATCCCTCCTTAGTAACGAGCTTGCTCGGCAGAGGTTAAAGGTTATTCTTTTGCATTTTTTGCAATTTTTTTGCAATTTCTTTGTGTTTTTGAGCCTTTCAACCTCGCTTGCGCTACGCCTCGCTTACTCAGGGGCGCGATTTCTTTCCTACGCAAAACACCCTCGAGAATCTCTCCGGTGTGATTGAAAAGTTTCAAGATGGGCGATAAACGGGATCTTCATACTTGGAAGATCGGGCCATTGTCCCTGCTTGCCGTGCGCATTATTTTGGGCATCAACGAGGATTCTCAATGTCAACAATGGTCCATGATCTTGGGTCTTGACGGAAAGCAACAGCTGCCAATGCGGAAGCATTATGACATGCCACGGTAGAAATTTCAATTTAAATGGAATCAATTGCAAATAGTCTTAGTGAATTGTGGCTGCGAGAATCGAGTGCCTCAATTTGTGGTGTTGCTGGGAGTTGAGAAATCTCGTGATAAGATAGCCGGCGGCTGGAAGCGTAGCGGATTCTGGTGGTTTGTTTACTAGGGCACGAAACTTCGCGTTGATTTTCTCTCCCCGCCCCTCCTACCCCCCACACACATACCTGTACGTCAAAATTCGTACCTGGAACCTGAATCCTCTTCTCTTATGTTGCTCGAGCTCAGCTCATCGAATTTGAGCCGTGTCGCTGACCATCTTGGTGTTTTATAGACACACAATACATCACAACCGCCACCATGGGCATCGGCAAGAAACAGGTAAGTCCACACTTCGTCTTCCATCGCTCCTTGCTCTATGGTTGTCAATGCTTCGAGCGTGGCAACCGAATGAACGGTGAGAGATAGGACATTAATAATATGTACAGAAGAAAGTCGACCCCAAGTTTGACCCAAAGCGTCGTGCTCAGCTGAGAAAGGCCAAGGGCAAGCCTGCCGGTCTCCCCTCCCTCTCCCGTGTCGTCGGGTCAATCTTTATGGCCGCTCCTCCTGGCGAGTCTGTCTCGGTCGACGACCTGACCGGGTTCATGCGTCGTCTGGTTGTGCGTGTGCGCACCAGAGGCAATAGCGGTACGTTCATCTCTATACACATATCTACAGCTGGTGTCGTTTTGGTTGTTCCCAATGCCGTGGTACATTCTCAGCTGGAGCCCTCTGCAGCATACTGGATTCTTCGAGATCTGTTCGAACGTATTCATATGTCAAGAGTCTGTTCACAGTTATCTGGGTGATTTCAGGAGTTGCCCTGTTTTCTATTACTTTCAATCTTGGACTTCTGACCAAGCGCTAATGTATGGTGTTTATGTAGGGTTTGCAGAATTTCTGGCTCAGGAGCAGAGAGAGGTTAGAGAGAGGAGGGAGATGAGGGATACGGGGATTGAGAGATGGGAGGGACAATTCCGGGTCGAGCGGGCTCTAGCAGAGTCCAGATATGCGCATGCGGTGGCGGAAGGGGAGGAGTGGGAGGATCAAGATGAGAATGAGCTGGAGGCTCGATTGGACCAGGGAGGGGTGGAGGAGGAAGAGGAGGAGGAGATTGGAGACCCTGGTGACTATTGGGGTGGTAGTGATGGAGATGACGAGGGTGATTGCGGTGCTGGCGCTGGTGGTTCTGCGGGTGGATTTGGTGGTGGTGGCATTGGCGGTGCCCAGGCAGTGACTGTGTCCTGAGTTGTGTTGGTGTTTGTGCCCTGCTCTTTTTTGTTTTTCTTTTCTCCAGGCTTTTTCAGTGGATTTTGTTAAATTATTTTCTTTTTTTGTTTTTTACTGTGCTTTAAATGCACAGTACCAATGAGACGATTCTCCTTTTCCGAAAAATCGAATTCCCTCTCTGACTGTCGCTTCGTGATTGATTTGAATAGACCAAATTGCATAGCCAGGTCTTACTACAGATTCTAAAAGTATCCACGTCCCTTTGCACATCCTTTACTTCGACCGTATTTATCCCACCAACCATTTCCCCTAGACTGGTACCTTGGGACCGTTGAATGAAAGACTTCTGGGATCCTTATGAATTGGTTTTAGAAAGTCCCTTCTTGGTTGGATCATCCGTTCAAGGCATTGCCAGGAGTATTGAAGCGTGCGGAATACTTCCAATGGTTTCTAAGCAACAACGATGATGTATGAAGTACTCACAAGAAATCAAAGGTTCAGAAACGTTTGGCTCACATGTCATTCAACGCAGGGGATGTTTTGAAGACCATAAGAATAATATGAGTCCGTTGAAAGGTACATGTGCCAACATAGAGTACCGCAGAAATTCACAAGATCCTCCCAACACGTGGGGTGGACCACCAAAGCTAACACTACCATTGCCTATGCCCTACCTGCAGATTTTCGTAGCGAAAATGTCCCAGATGCTTCCATTCTTCGGCGATCGATATTCTGCAGCGTGCGATAGCTAATCAAACCGAGACTTCGAACCTGCAGCCTCACTTGACTTGAGAGCATGCTTTTGCTTGCGACCAGCTGAAGTAGGCCTTGCACTGGGTGCAGTACATGTGATCACGTCCTCCATTCTTCATGATCCGGATCTTGCACATCGGACAACCTCTCGTGATTCTTCGAATCGCATTTGTCAAAGCCAGATCCAGCTTTACCTTGATCCCATTCCTACCTCCTAAATTGGAATTACCGTAATGCCGACATGCCTTTGCGTTATGGTCTTCCGGATCTTCTCCTTCGCTCCAAGGGACTTTATGCTTGGAGCATGTCTCGAAGTTGCATTTGCTGCATACCATACGAGGAGCTCTAAGTCCGCCTGTGTGGAACTGACCTGAGCGACATCCTGGTCGGCCGCAGAGACAGAAATTCTTTAGAGACTGGAGGTGGAAAAAGACTCTGTATTCTTCATATCTGAATCTTTTGTCGGTATATATACTCAAACAATGGGGAAACTTACTCTGATAGCAGCTCCACAGAAGCATATCTTCGTATGGTATCAGGAGGATTGACAGCTCTGCGGCAAGGACAAGGGATAGCTTCCCAATTCGTTTCTTATCTTTCATCGAAGATTCGATACCCATCGTTAGGCAAGACTCGCATAATCTGCATTCGTGATCGCAAAGAGGTGAGATCTTGTTCGTCGGAAGAAACCTGCTGGTAAGGTATCCAGGCAGCTTCACATCTGTATTCCTTCTTCACCTCCGTCATGACTTCATCGACAGCAGCTTATGTTTGGATAGTTGGCCATTGTCCGATAGAACTCTGGTTGTTGGGAGGTTTCGTGCTATGATCTGGGTGACAGCATGAACTTCGAGTAGCGATAGACCTTGCTCGAGGTGGGCTAGACGCTTTAGAAGTACGTTGCGGATCTGATCCTTGGCCAGCTTCTTTCTGAAGATAGCCAGGATTCTCTTCGTGACAGGGATGTCGTACTGAGCTGGCTGTCGTCCAAAAATCGCCCCAAGTAGAGGTATTGTAGGTCTTCCGGACTCTGCTTTCGGTCTCGCCATCTTGAGATCCGATGATTCTTGAGTGAGATGTAAGAGTCGAGATGATAAGTTTTTCTTGGTCAGTATGTCTCGTCTCGAGGTCCAGAGCAAGGCAGAAACTTGGATGCAGAAGTTATAGGAAGCAAACGAGCTTTCACTAAATTGTTTTAGGTATGAAGAAAGCCCCAGAAGCATCAGGACAATGAGCGATACCCTACTCATCTTGAAACATGGCAAACTTGATAACAAAGTACAAAAGAACATTTGAAACTCGAGACATTGCCGAAAAGGATTTCCTCCACACTTGAACTTGATCCCACCTTGGGATCCGTGAAGTTGATTATGTGGGTCGCTTCGCTTGTACTTGGTAAACCAACAAGCTTCTCTTATGTCCCAAGATTCTATGGGACAAATTGCACTGCAATGCTAAGCTCTCGAGCTCTAACTAACCACATGCACTCGATCGAGACTCAGCTAGACTTTACAGTACTGTAATCATTACTGAAAGGAAATTTTCAATCAATCATAACCGCATTGCGTTCCTCGTGCGAGTATCCGCGAAGGGTTGATAATTCTTCCGCTGAGAATGAGGGGTAGTGGGTCAGCCGGGGCTAGCCCATCTAAGAAGTACGACTTGCTTCACATGGGAACTTCGACCATGATACTCAACAGATAAACACTAAACATTTCGCACTCCGCCAAAAGACCAATTCGCATAATAAGTCCTGAAAATCGTCAGAAAGACACAAAATTGACAACTAATCATGTCCACCACAAAAACAGAAACCCTCAAACTCTCCAGCAGTCACTCGGCTGACGAAAGGAAGTACCTCTACTTAGCCGGGGTAGGGGTAACACATTCAATCGGCATACACCTCCATAACTACGTTGCAAACTCTTTGGGCCATTCTTGGTCATTCATCAATCAAGAATGCCGCACAGTGGAAGACGCAGTTGCCTTCTTCCGAGCCCCAACCTTCGCCGGAGGCGTAGTCACCATGCCCTACAAGAAAACCATCATACCGTTCCTAGACGAGTTGGATCCACTAGCTACTCTTATTGGAGCTTGTAATAATGTTTATCTGACCGAGGAAGGAAAGTTGAGGGGTACGAATACGGATTGGAGGGGTATCAAAGGCTGTTTACTTTCCGGGACATTGACGGGAGGCAACGAAGGGAAGGGCAAACCGGCTCTGATAATAGGAGCTGGGGGAGCGAGTAGAGCGGCGGTCTATGCGTTGTTTGAGGAGTTGGGGTGTGGTGAGATTTATGTTGTGAATAGAGATGTGAATGAGGTTGAGGACTTGATTGAGGATTCGAAAGCTTATAATGAGGGACGACGACCGAGATTGAGGCATGTTACTTCGGTTGAAGAGGCTGAAAGATTGGAGGCTCCGTTTTGTATTGTTGGGACGGTGCCGGATTTTGAAGCAAAGAGTGAGGAGGAGTTGAAGGCTAGAGCGATTGTCGAAACACTTTTGAGGAAGGATGAAAAGGGGGTGCTGTTGGATATGTGTTTCAAGCCTAGGAATACAAGGATAATGCGGATGGGGAAGAGGTGAGGATTCGAAAGCTTATAATGAGGGACGACGACCGAGATTGAGGCATGTTACTTCGGTTGAAGAGGCTGAAAGATTGGAGGCTCCGTTTTGTATTGTTGGGACGGTGCCGGATTTTGAAGCAAAGAGTGAGGAGGAGTTGAAGGCTAGAGCGATTGTCGAAACACTTTTGAGGAAGGATGAAAAGGGGGTGCTGTTGGATATGTGTTTCAAGCCTAGGAATACAAGGATAATGCGGATGGGGAAGAGGACGCTGATGCAATTCTCAAAAAACCTGTCTCTTCCCTACAATTTAGACAAATCTTTCGCCTTAATATGTTCCAAACAGTATTCCACCGCAGCCTTATATCCAAAAGTCCCCAACCCACAAATAACCGCCACAGCCTTATCGCTCAACCAGCTCTTATTCCTCCACTCCTCCCTTGCATGAATATTGCTGATATGCACCTCCACGAAGGGAATCGACACAGCAAGCAGCGCATCTCTCAACGCAATCGAATAATGTGTAAAAGCAGCAGGGTTTATAACGATAGCGTCGACACCTTCGTTTCGAGCGGCTTGGATACGGTCGACGAGTTGTCCTTCGTGGTTGGTTTGGTAGAAGGAGAGGGTGGCGCCTGCTGCAGAGGCTTGCGATTTGCATTTTGTTTCCACGTCTGCCAGAGTCTCGGAGCCGTAGATTGAGGGCTCGCGGGTTCCGAGGAGGTTGAGGTTGGGTCCGTTGAGGACGAGGATGTTTTTTGCTGGCATTGTGAGGTTTGTCGTGATGCTTCTACTGTGGATTTGATAGATTGTCGTGCTGCGCTGTTCGATGGACGGTTTGGATGTGGCTGCTGCTTTTTCGTGACGGAAGGGGTGTAATATGTTAGCAGTCTTCAGAGTGGATAGCAATATACCGTTCAAGCAGAGTACTATATGGCTGCTCGTGTCGTGCTCTGCAGTCGTTCCCCGGATGTTGAATCTTTCATTGAGGGGTTGACGTTGGTGGGAGGAAATTGTGGGGCGAGCGGCTGAAGACTTTGCCAGCATTCTAAGGTTATTGCGCTTCAACACCAAGCATTAAGAAGTCCCTCGGTAACAATTTGACTTGTCGAAAAAGCCTGTTTCATTGGTTCTCTCTTTCAGAATTGATAGCAGGACACCCTTATGCTAGTTTCCTGGAGATCTGATTTTCTTTTGGGCAGAATGACGGAGGACAAAAGCTTGAAGTACATCTTGATATGCTACATAAATCACCAATGTCTACACTGTCAAGGAGGGACGGGAGAACCTTGGTGATGTACATCTCGATTCGCGGCTATATAATTCGAAATCGTCTTTCAGACAGGTCTGCCCTTCGAGCGATCAATGCCGAGCTGCCAAAGCCTGCGCAATAGCAGCATGAACCTCCTTACTCGGCAGCTCCTCCAACCCCTTCCCAGTCCAATGCCTATCCTGTTCCAACCCCTGATAAATCATCGCTTCCGTCCCAAGTATAACCTGCCATCCCTCCTTCTTACTAATCTCAGCAATCTCCGTCCAAGGCGTAGGATGATAACACATCTCTAAAATCGCTCCCTTCTCTTCTTTCCTCAGAAACACTTCAATCACTTTCCTAGCTTCGATCTCTTCGGGTGTCTTGGGAGGAAAGTTTGGTATACATGCTACGATTGCGCCAGGTGCGGCTAGGAGTGAGGCTTGGGCACCAGTTTGGACGTGGAGGAGTGAGTCGCCGAATCCGGCTTTTTTGCAGTCTGTTAGGACGGCTGTGACTTCGGAGATGTCGCGGTTGACGATGTAGATTGGGTTGCAGCCTAGCCATTTCTGTAATGCGTAGACGGCGCTTCGACATGCTCCTCCACCTCCAATTACCAAGCCTGGGTGTCCACGGTAGAGATCTTTATCTTTTCCAGCTGGGAGATTCTGGAGAAATGCGTCCCGGACTCCAAAGCAATCTGTGTTGGTTCCAACCAAATGTCTCGTTCCGTTTTGGTCTTGCTTCAGGAATATAGTGTTGCACGCTCCAATGTCTTTTCCCTCTTGCATGATCTCATCTAAATGAGGAATAATGGCGACCTTGTGAGGCATGGTGACCGAAGCACCAAAGAACTTGGGGTCTTTGGTGAGCGAGAGGAAATGCGGAATATCGGTTGAATCGAGGGGTATTTGGGAGCGTTTTAGACCTAGGTTGTCGTAGACTGTTTGATGAAGGAGGGGGCTGAGGGAGTGGGCGATTGGGTGGCCGAAGAGGTAGTTTACTCCGTCGAGGTGGGAGGTGTCTGGTAGGGACGGGGTGGTGGTGCCGTTGGAACCCATTTTGGGTCTACCTTGAGAAGAGTTGTTGGAGGAGATTTGCGAGAATCGATGCTGTCCAAAATATGAGATTGAATTGAAGAACGTGACTGAAGTTCCAAAAGAGGTCCGGTCTCAGTATGAAAGGCTGTCCAACTGGAAAAGTTTACAGCAAATGAGTACTGATGCGGGGTAAAATGAAGAAGTCAATCAAATCCACAACTTTGACTTTCTCAACATTTATTTCTTGCTGAAATGGATACACAACAAAAAGGGACGGAAATGACGCAGAATAGTTCAAAGCATCCAAAGTCCAAGAAGATGCAAGATGCAAGAAGTCTTGACCCCTCCCGTGACCGGAGGTCGAGACACCCCACTTTTAGCGGCGGAAAAGGGGGCGTTCGCTCTCTTCTGTTCAAAATGGGAAAGTTCTTTTCCGACCACGACGTCGACTCCATGACCCTCTCCGCGTATCGACGTGCGGCGAGGCAGTCATCGATTATCTTGATGTAATGATTGGTAAGGTAGGAGCTTCAATTGCGGAGGTGAGGTGGCTGCCGCTTGAGCTAGTAAAGTATTGAAGCTTGAAGTATCAAGCTCTTCGTCATTGATTTCTCTTTCCGTCTCATCTACCACTTTAAACACTCTCACGATACCAACATACAGAGAACGGTATCTATTCCAACATGTCCTTCAAACCCGCCATAGCCTCAATGTCCCTCGGCCGGGCCTGGGTCCACGAACTCCCCTACAAACTCGACTGCGCGAAAGCAAACAACATCACCGGCATCGAAATCTTCTTCGAAGACCTGGAATATGTTGCTCGTTCCCAATCCTCCCTCTCTGCCACTGAACCCATTCCTCCTGAAGCACAACTCGCAGCCGCACATACAATACGACAACTCTGCGATGAGAGGAGTCTCGAGATAATTGGCTTACAGCCATTCCTGCATTACGAAGGTCTGCGAGATAGACAGGAACACGCCAAGAGGATTGAGAAATTGAAACTCTGGTTCCAACTCGCGAAGATACTAGGGACGGATGTCATACAAATCCCTGGGAACTTTCTGAGCAAAGACGAGATCACCGACGATTTGGATGTCGTGGTGGGAGATTTACAAGAGGTGGCAGATATGGGATTGAAAGAGACGCCGGTTATAAAGTTTGCATACGAGAATTTGTGCTGGTCAACGTATTTCGATACATGGGAGAAGGTGTGGGATTTAGTAGAGAGGGTTGATAGGGATAATTTTGGCATGTGTTTGGATACTTTTAATATTACTGGAAAAGTATACGCCGACCCTGCCGCTCCTAGCGGAAAGACTCCGAATGCGGCCGCAGATATCCAAAGAAGTATGGAGGAATTGGTAAAGAAGGTGGATGTCAAGAAGGTTTTCTATATTCAGGTTGTGGATGCGGAGAAGATGCGGAATCCGTTGGTCAAAGGACATGCGTTTTTCGCAGAGGATCAACCGGCAAGAATGAGTTGGAGTAGGAATGCGAGGTTGTTTGCTTTTGAGGAGGGGGGTTACTTGCCTGTGTTGGATGTTACGAAGGCAATCATTGTTGGATTGAAATATAAGGGGTGGGTAAGTATGGAGTTGTTCTCGAGGACAATGAGTGAAGCTGGAAAAGAGGTGCCGTTGAATCATGCTAGGAGGGCGAGGGAGGCGTGGGAGAAGCTGTTGAAAGAGATTACTAGTTGGAATATAGAGTAGGAGATAAATTGTGTGTACAATTCGAGTGTCTGAACGCGTAAACCTTCGCGCCCAGTGCTTCAATGTTCCATCAGCTAAGTGAAGAGAGGGAGCATGTTGCTCTGGAGGCTGGAGGATGCTTCTCTTTTGGGAAGGTGGGGTAGATGGGTCAGCAATCGTGATGGCGTGAAGTGTGCCTGAGGCCGCAGTATCAATCTTGGCTCAAAGAATAAAGTCAAATTTACGTCACAAGCGACGCGACAGGTCGAACAAATTTCTCAGTCGCCTACTTATCGATCTTCCTCGGCCTCACGAAAACTGCATGCAAATTGATCTCGAACCATCAAAGGGGATACTCTACTAAGAAGTCGAAAAAAGTTTTAAAGCATTCGGAAAGAGAAACTTAATAAAAGATATGATTTGAAGACTCTAACAATTGTTCTTATGCAAAATCACTCGCTTGCGATAATAACTCTCGTTTCTACGATTGTTTTATTTTTTGGCTGATTAGTATAGATCGACCGCGCATCCGGCCAAGGCAATATTGCGCGTCGAGAAACTCGTTCCCATTCGCCCCAAGAATCCGGTAGCGAATGACTCAGCCTGCCTCACTAGTCGCCCACGTTACATTACATATTTCGCACGCAAGTCAAATGTCTCATCACATGTTCTACATTGAAGTCCCCGAAGAAATGAATACGAAGAAGAGGAAGCGCGAATACAACCCCATATCCTCCGATGAATATGATACAGACTCCGGCGTCTGTAGCATCGAGGAGTTCAATGCAGGCAAAGACAAGTATCAGTGCACGATGCTTGGCGCTTTGCCCACACCATACCCATTCTCACAAGGAATCGCAAGTCAAGCATCAGCGGATGTCATCAAGAAGCAGGGGGATGAGACCCAGAAAGTCTTGAGCAAGTACGCTATTACATTTTCCGGCTCAATGAAGCGCAAACTGTGGCCCAAGGCAAGACCTGCTGACGCGATCGATACTCTGGTTATCATGACCGATAACACGGACAGTCAAAATGTAACCCTCAACATTATTCTTTGTTTCTATCCATGTCATAACTAAAAGCTAAATGAGTTTTAGTGGAAGGACGCGTGCACCGACATCTATGCACTGCTCTTACAAGGTGGCCTCGTTGGTAGCACTATTAAAGTCGAGATTTGGAATGAGGCTTTGAGATATAAAGACGTCTCATTCGCAATTCCGAGTGACGATCCAAGACTTATACAAGCCCTGAAGAGCGTGCAGGACGATGTCGCAAAGATTGTTCTGAAGGATCTTCCCGATATAGTAACCTCGATCGCATACCATATGCGAGGTCCTTCTCAGGGTCTGGTTGGAGACCGCAAACCAACGATTATGGTCCATGTTAAGCACAAATCTCGACATCTCTTCCAAGTAGTTGAGGATAAGATTGATGATCTCCTCTCCTCGAAAGACTTTCCAGGAATAACTATATCTACCAAGATACTCGGGGGAGAGATCAAATGGGGAACAAATAAGATCACGGAAACCTACGATATCAGACACAATTTCATACCAACTCCTCATGGTCAGCCAAAGCCATTTCTGCTCAACCTCACCTCTTGAACTCCAACATCTCCCCTTCACAATTCTAGTCTAAATATCGCCAAACAGCAGAATAGAAGGCTATACATTCTCCTTTCCAGATTGCAAAACTTTTAAGGTTGGAGAAACAGACATTCTACTCTGTGAAGCATATTGATTCCAAAATGGAGGGAACGGACATTCTCCTATCTGACGATAATATTCTGCAAGACAAAGAGGAGAGGCTCAGCTTTACCCCTTTAGATAAGTGAATGATAGGGAACTCAGAAATCAGTAAGTCGCCCAGACATTGGCATGAATATCACTTTTAACACGTTTCAGGACCCCAGTGTGGAAGATCGTCCCATTAATCGACAGTTTCTGAACGCCTCCCGTTGGTCGCCCAATGTCTATCTACTTCCCAGACTCCATCCCATCAACCCGCAGGTGTCTCTAGCCAAAATCTACATCTACATATCGTACCAAGCTAGTTCCGCAACCTCAATCGCTGCGCCTAGTTCCTTCTTTCTGTCACCGCTAAAGCAATCCACCAACAGCTTCTTCACCTTGCTGCGATCGCGACCCTCCAAAAGGATCCCCGTCTCAACGCAGATATCCAGGTCCTCCTTTGTCAGGAAATCGGAACTGCACATTGATACGCCATCGCCAGCGGGCAAACTACCAAACCGAGCCAACTTCTCTACCGCAGCCATCACCATTTCTACGCCCTTGCCGTAGTTGTTCTGCACGTTCCACAACATGTGCTGGCTGTGATCGATGGCCAGGGTCTGGACATCGATGATACCGCCATCGGAGTCTTCGTCGTCGATGTAGTGTAGGGTGTAGGTGGCGGCTACCTTACCATTCATCATGGCTCGAAGCGTCGGCAGGAATCCAGCTTCGAGATTCACTATAGCGCGACCGCGTGGCTGAAAGTGGTCCCGAATGACATGGTCGAACTCTTGGTAGCTTCGAAGGTTGATGCCAAGGTCGATATAGTTGTCCTTGAGGATACTGTGGCAATGAGGCGAGCTGATATTCTCGATGCGATCCACCATGATCGCATACTTCTCCTTTAGTTGCTCTACTGTCGCGAATTCCGAGCTGACTTGCGAAGATCCTAGGAACGAGATGACAACCTTCTGGAGGACATCACGCTCCCAGAACGTAAGTTCGGCGAGCTTGTATGGCTCCTTTGTGGGGTACACATGTATCAAGTCGGCGGGGAGGATAAGGAAAGGGAGGTGTCCCTGACCCAACAACTCTGGAACGAGTCTGCTAACCATCAGATTAGAGAACAGATCGGTCCCAACGAACAAAGCAACGTGAAGAGGCCTACGAAATGGCAACCCAACGATGTTGTCTGCCACACGAGCTGCATGTGCGACGTTACGATCGATTGCGGAGGTGTAGAAATGGACTCCTTTGGTCAAGCTGCCGATCACATACAGGCCTTCGGTGGCCTTCAGAGTGTTAAAGTCAACATCGACTCCGCCAAGTGGGTTGTGTGCGAGTTGCCTTGACTTGAGCATGCTCTGCAGTAGTGGTGAATCAATGTGTGTCGTATCATATTCCTGACCGAGCGATTCGATCAGGTACTTGACACGGTATTCCTTGCCGTTCGACTTTAGATTGAAAGAGTCACCGCTCCACTTGACATTCTCGCCTTGCAAAACGACCAATTGGCCCTTCTCGAGACCAGCAAGGATCTTTCGGGCATTCTCCAGCGGGATGGCATGACGATAGGTCATCCATTTACTTCCGTTCTCCTTCAGGAATTGCGTCTTCTCATCAAGTGTCAACACACTCCAATATCTCTCCACCAGTGCCTTCATTGCATTGAGCACCACCTGCCAACGAATGGGACCCTTTTCAGCCTCGGCGATGTCGGCTTTCAACATCTGCAGCGGGTCAACATCTCTGGTAAGCTCCGAGAAGTCTGCATCGCTGTAGTCCTCCATTTCATCCTCGAATTCACAAGCGATACGAATCCAAGCGCTGACTGGGCGATCTTCAACTTCGCGAGCGAGGGAATGAAGTTGATATCTGTAGGGATACTCGGCTGGAGGGCCTTGTACCTTTGGAAGGCGTCTGGATCGAGAAATCATGTAAATCTTGCCGGTATGGCCATGCTCGACCAACGCATTGGCGACATCGATGGCAGTCAATCGAGAACCCATGATGAATACTGGTGCTTCGTGTTCGATAACACCAAACTTCTCCACAGGCCAAGGACATCTGAAGTGGCGCACATTGCCAATGAATTGGTTATGCGTATGAGCACAGTAATTTGCCCAATGCCAACACAACATTCAAGGCGTGCAGCTTTCGGCCATCCGCCAATACAACTTCGGTTGTCTGATTCTGGCGGGTAGCGTTGATGACATTCCCATGGATCGTGCGAAAGTCGATATTTAAAGCCTTGGCGTCGACAATGGCTTCCTTCAAGAGCTCTCGCAGGTATCTGCCGTATTCGCTCCGGGTGGGGAAGTGGACCTTTCGAAGCTCTGGATTATTATCCTGAAGCCAGCCTACGAACTTCATAGGATTGATCGGGCAGGGGCCCATTGTGCTGGCATGCGTATCGATGATGGAGCCGGTCTGAATGCCAGTGAGTTAGTTTGACCTTTCGTATGTTTCGAAAGGAGGGCTGCGTATCTCAGGGGTAGCGAGACAGCCTGTAGCGGATCTCGCCGTAGCTGAAGTCTGCCAAGGGAAAAGGGGGATGTGTCTTCGAGACTTACGCAAGCTTCCGAGTATGCGAGGCCAGTGCCTATAACCCCTCCCTTCTCAATGATGTAGATACTGCCAATGCTCTGTTTCTTTCCTTCCTTTCTCTCGTCCTTGACACGTTCGATCAACCTGTTTGGAAAAGAAGTTAGCCGAGTCCATGGTCGTAAGATTCTTAGATGCAAATCCTTTGACAAATAGCTTAGTGAAGGAGATGCGCATGTTTGTCTCTACAACACACATCATGCCACTTCAAGAAGCCTTGGAGCTGAAAAGACAATGAAGTAGATGCGCATGCGTGCCTCTATTCAACTCCGGCGCTGGAGTCAAATAGACAACATGAAGCAAACGAGTAAGCGCTGTCCGCAGCGCTTCGAGATCAAAAGAAAGGAGACAGGAATACTTACTGCAGAATAACAGCTAGGCCGCAGACGCCTCCTCCGATGACGGCGACATCAATAACCTCCTTTGTCAATGCCTCTTGTTCTCCTGCTCCAGCATACTCAGCTGCATCACAATGTCCAAGAGTATTGACAGTGCGCTCCAGCAGAGTTCTTGAGGAAGACATTGTGCGCCTTGCTCCGATGATGGGAAGATCTTTGTCGCTGCGTATGGAAGGAGGCAGTGCTGCAGATGATGATCCGCAGGCAATGGAGTCGAAGAAGAGTCGCTAGAAGTTGTTCAAAGATCGTATGAAGCAAGGCTAGCTCCGATGATCAGAAGGTATTTGCTGCAGAGGAGACAACTGGATACTGCTACAGACTCAGTAAGTCTGAGCTGAGGAAGAAGGAGCCTGAATTGTACAAAGATTGTATGAGGTTGTGCTGAAAGAGATCCGCTGAGGCTGATCCCGATGATCGGGGGTTCTTAATTATGCAAGAGCAAGCAATGCAGTGCTGCAGATAGTTATCTGCAGACACTGGAAGTCCAAAGGGTTATTGCAGTTGAAGAAATTGTATTGTACAAGGATTATTTGAGGTGTCGTTGGGAAGGATGTTGTGCGCTTGAGGATTCCTTTTTATGCTAGAAAATTGTCGACCGACCGCAGCTTCGTCGGTAAGTCACGCCATATCAGGCGCTACGGCTACTAAGTCATTTAATGCTCAGAACATGAATGTTCAGAGCGTGAGTGTTTACTTTGATACCGATGATGTCTAAGTTAGGACTAGCGGATAGGGGACAGGTTAAGCGAGCCGAGATCACGGGTCAAGGGAGAATGCAAACGCTACAACCTCGTTGGTCAGGCGATATCGGAGGCTATGGAGACACTGTATCGTTCAAAATGTTAAAGTTTTATATGTAATGAAGACTTATATAGTCTGTGGAGCGCTCAGGAACTTTGAGATCGTGTATATAGCAAAATCAGTGCAGATACTGTCTTCTTTGCACTGTACAGCCTGATCAGTTTGCCTAATTTGGGGATGTACAATTGTCCAAAATACAAATGTTTACATTCAATTGTGATAATGAGGATTGTTTGATTGTTCTTGACTTTAAGTAATTCTCGAGATGGTTCGGTATTTGTCGCTTGGTGTTTGAGGCTCACTTGCTTTGATGCAAGGGGCTTGACTAAGTTCGACATTCTGCTTGTTTATGAAGTTCCTGAGGCCTTGTGTTTAGGGTGTACTTAGACAGAATCTACCAACATGATTTTTCTGGCTGCTATTGTCCTTGATGGTACCTAATCCCGTTTTGCCGAGGTGCGGTCAGGAAAGGGGGTGCCAAGACCTAAGCGAATATTTGTATGGTGAGCACGAAGTTTAGAAATACAATCATTTTCACTAGGATCCTAGGATCCGAGCCTATCCTATCCTTAATATTGCTATTCTATCTGACCATCAATGGATATTTTGATGCCCTTGAAGAAATTCTCGCTAAATATCGATCTCTTGGTATGAGAATTCCACGGCTCAAACACTCTCCCCGTGGGAGATATGCTATTTCCGAGCACACGTCGGAATTAAGTGCCTCAATAAGCACTAAATAAATCAGATACCTGGACAGAGCAGAAATGGCTCCTCGGTCCGCTGTTCAGCTTCAAGGTTGTCTAGCGAACGGATCCATCCTTGGCACCCCAATCATCCCAGGCCTAGCATTGAGATTCCTAGTATGGTAGCGACAAGTCTCAGCATGTGCAGTATTGCCAAGTCGCATAATGTTCACCCACGGCGAAAGACATACATAGCAGAACTGGTAGTTGCATTGTCTGCCTATGCGGAGTTGTCAGCATGCATTCCTTTGCGGGATAAGAGTGCTCAATACATACATGTCATATGGTCACAGCCACCATGTTTGATAATACCATGGCCACAATTTGGGTTTGGGCAAATCTTTGCGTTCTGATAAATGAATGTCTCAGACGCAGCTTCTTGCTCCATCCTCTCTCGTCTCATGGTATCGTACTCAGCACAGGTTTGGCCTTCGTGCCATGGCATCTTGTGACTGAAGCAGGTTTTGTAGTTGCAGGTTCGGCATGTCATGATTGGTTCTGCATCTCCACCTTCGTGGATCTGTCCTGAGCCGCATCCTGGAGCGAGGCACATAGTGAAGTTGGGCATGGTTTGGAAGGCAGCTAGGAGGGACTTCTTGTCATACCTGTGACTTGTCAGCAAGAGCACGTTTCAGTGCTGGAAGAGAACTGCTTCTTACAATTCAAATGATTCGGCCGAAGCCCACGTCTTGACCACATCGTAAGGTAGCGTCTCTGGGCACTCGGGACAATGGAGCTGATCCCAGGCGAGCTCGGGGATTTGTGTGGCAATAGTTGCAGAGACACAGTCACGGCATGTAGTCGCCTCATGGTTGCATGTCGAAGTAATCTTCTGCTCGGGAAAGCTGGACTCGGGAAGGTCTTCAGCGCAGACACAACATTCTTTAGTCCGGGGTGGTGGGGGTGAAGGTGATCGTAGCTCGAGGCTTGGCTCCCTTTTGATCTCGACTTTAACTTCAGCCTTAACCTTGACCTTCCCGTCTTTGACATCATCGAGGATGAACCTGAGAGAGGCTGGTGTGGGATCTTTGGACTCGAGCCACTCTTGAATACCTTCGGCTTCGGCTTTTGAGACTTGCTTCTCCAGTGACATGAGAACATTGAGAAGCCTCTCTTTGGTTGCTCTTGCGCCGACTCGCTTTTGATAGTACTGGATGATGTGTTGCATGTTGAAGGCTCGATGCTGAGAGCAGTATAGGCCAAATATACGCTTCGGAAATGCGGCATATCTCCTAGAAGCTCTTATTTTGGATGGTCCTGCCATGTTGGGTCGAAGGTTGTGGTTGCTGCTGAGGTGGTTTGTTGAAGGGTGAGATGGTCTGCTAGATTGTCGTGGAGGCTCGAGGGTGTTTTGGGAAGAGAAAGTCAAAAGAGGAAATTTGATGCCCCGACGTCGTTGTCTGATGACGAACGCGATCGTGGAGAGGTTAACGGAAGTATTCTTCTAGTCCGGTTGAAGATTAGCAACAACAATAGGTGCTGAGGGAGCTTCAAAGGTGAGTAGCTGCCGAAGAGACTTAATATTAATGTATTTAAGTCTGCTCTTCTAACATGACTGATGAGATATCTTAAGTGTGTAGGGACAGAGGTGAAGGTAAGAGCAGACTGAGCTGGGCGCGGTCGACTTCATGAAGAAAACCAACGTGATCAGAGAGGTGAGAATTGTCGGAGGCTCTCAGGGCGGAGACTTACAATGTCAATTCTTCCACCTCAAAGGATTGTTGTTGATGAAAGAGAATCGAGGTCGTTGGTGAAAGAAAATGAAGTTCTCCCGGGGAAGATCCCTCGCTAAGCGAAGGCAAAGTCGGGGACGAAGTTCAGATTTGCGGGATCATAAGCCGGTCTACCGGCGGGTGTACTGTTGTACCTTCATTAAAAACCGCGCTTAGTCACATCACAAGGGGTAGGAGTTGAATAAGCAGGACGTCGAAGGTGAGGAAGCAAGAAGGTCATTTGGCTGTATCACATGATGCAAACCCCAGCGAGCTAATTCCCATCCACGAAGTTCAACACACTATCTAGACAAGAGACACAGCACTTTCAGGCCTCTATTTTGCTTCCCAGCCACCCCTAAACCAACATCCACAATTTCCTGTTAGATGATCAGAATTACATTCCTTCAGGCATCAAACTTGGATCTCATCTTCACTTACGACACTTAACCAACTCGCTCTCCGGATCCTTCATCACTGGCTTCTTACATTGTGGGCAGTTTCTTATCCATTGACGTAAATAGTCGTGAGTTTCGTCGAACTCTTCTTTGGCAGGTTGTTCACCATATTGCTTCGCTCCTGGCCATAGTTTGGGCAGTACGGTCGTCCTGGCTCCTTGGACGAAGTCCAAAATGTTGTCAAATATCGAGAAGAAGGACATCGGATTGATCGTGTACTGCTTTTTTGTTCTGGGGGTGGTTGAGATAGGGGCTTGATAACGAGTGTCGAGGGAGTCAAGTTTGTTTATATAGGCATTCGATGTCTCGCGCCGAACTTTCAACGCACCCTTTTCATTCTTTCAATCTCTCCCAGAGTTCCGTTCTGTTTCAATCTGAAACGAAACCTACCTGATCGCAAAGAATCAATGTCCCACCTGAGAGGTCTTGTGCAGGTTTCGAAACATGAAACTTCCGATCAATGGTGGAATGGCTATGACAACGAAAACCACCAACATCGGTCTTGCTTCCTTCCCCTAAAGAGACTCAATGTATTCAGCTATAGGAAATACGTCCAGTGGTGGGACAAAAATATGGATCGTGGCCTCTGAACAATCCCCCCAAGCATTTCCAGCAGAACTCGCGATGGCAGCATGAACCTAGATCAAAAGTTAACAAACTGTCTCCCGGCTAAGTAAAGTGAACTTACATAGCATGTGATAACAGCCCTTATCATTCCATACAGTAGATTTGCATTCCAGACATTTCTTCGTCCAAGCCCTCAAATACGCAACTGAAGCTTCTTCTTCTATTTTCTTTTGTCGACGAAGACTGACGTCGCAAAAGCGGAAAATGTCGTAGATGATTTGACTGAGCGTCGTGCAGAGTGCCAACCAAGAGACCGCGACTCCGCGAGGGAGCGATTGCGGAAAGTCAGAGTGTGAAGCCAGTCATTGTACTGGACGAGGGTCGAAATACCAGCCAAGGGGTGCAACACTTTCACGAACAAGTCTCGCAGAGTTGCCAAAGCCGAATCCATCAGGAGCCACCTTGAGGTTATGATCGTATTCGATTTGGAATTGGACGAAGTTTGTCTGGGTCTGTAATACCTCGAGTGTGGATGATGATATGATGTAGCAGAGTTGATCAGACTGTTAGATATCACTGAATGCCGTAGCTCGGTCTACTTTATATACAGAATGGGTTTGGATGAGTGCTTGAATAGACGCTTCTCGATATCATCTTGATTGCCGAGAGGCTAAAAGTGCTTTCTCGCCTTTTAGTCTGAGATGGAGCCTGCCTGAATTACACCTCCGGAAGAAGAATGCTGTGGAAATCCCGCCTTGACTTCAAGTGATATCAAGATGTGTTTTTGAAAATACCCAACAATGGCAACACCTGCAGACTTGTTGGCCTCAACTACATCTCGCTCGGACTTGGGACTCGGAGACGATAAACTTTGGGCAAGATCATCAAAAGGACCTCGCACATGATGAGAAGCCTGGAATGGCATCGTTTTTCTGCGGTCACTAAAATCTTGATTCGGGTGCGGTAACGAGAACACACTTTTTCCTCTCAAGTGCGCTGCCAATTTTCTACCCTTCGGTCCTCTCACTCCTTCCTCAAGACATCACGACTTCCCAGAACGACACAGCTCTCTCCTGCACGTACTATACTGACTGCTCGTGCGAAGTGCCTTCTGACAGCTCATTCAATCGCTTGGCCTCTAATCCTCAATGCCCCGGTTGTGGCGCTTCACGAACCTGCAGCGGTACACGATCCTTGTGAGGATAAAAGAGCTTGAGGGTGTCCTGGTAATTGATGAAATAAGAACGAACAAGAACACGAGATGCAAGGTGAGCAACAATTGCTGCTAATACGTTAACTAAGGACGTTGACATGACAGCAGAAGAACCAAAGATGAGAAGAGATCTTGACGAACAGAAGAAATCGCGATAGGAGGAGCATCGACGCGCCGGGTGACGGCTACTGACGAAGAGACAAGCAAGACCCATTACTGCTGATAGATTCAGGCTGTCCCCGCTGGACGGGACGCTGCTGACATAGCAGCTACAGGGCCCTTCAGCGACCATGCTCCTGTGACCACAGGGGCCGGCCGCTTGAAAACTTGAGCATCCCGCTGCCCATTCTCAGCGTATCAGCCTGTAACTATAGGGCATTCTAGGGAGCAAGAAAATGCAAGGCCAATGAGCTACAGCGTACTGACTGCTGAATTTGCAGGACATTTAGCGCCGGTGATTCTTGCCCGGACTGCTTTATACGGAGCATTGAGGTGAGTGACAGCCCTGCCAGCATATTTGAGCAAAATGCTGAGATGAAATGAAGTCAGGAGGTCAAAGTAGGTCGTCAAAATCATCGCCTCGTCTCTAGTGGCGGATGTCTGCTTCCTCTTCACGCCAACAAACCGACCGCCACCGCTAACCAGGGCTCTATATCCCACTTTCGGGAGCAATACCAGCGAAAACATCACCATCACTATTGGCCTGCGCGTTCCATCTCATCGGGCGACCCTCCAAATGGTGGGGAAAATCAAGCATTGCGGGGTCAATGTCCACGAATCCCACCTCCAGGAACGGGCACTCGCCGCGGCAAGCTGACGATGGGATGGACTGAATGCATATATTCCCGACCGCTACTTATGTCTTGGTAAAGCTTGTTCTGCATCTTTGGAACTCTGCTTGACGTTGAGAATACCTAATAGCCATGGCGAGCCTCAAGCAAGATACAGTTCAAGACGAGAATTTGGCAGACGAAGCAGCAAGAGGGGTGGCGATTGATGAGGACCGTAATACTTTCCTACCACGGCCATCAGACGACCCGAACGACCCTTTGAATTGGCCTATGTACTTGAAGGTAAGCATCTTGGCTTGTGTAGGAAACAAGAATTCTTACATTCAACACAGGTAACCATTCTGCTACAAGTTTGTGTTCTTGCCGCCATTGGAACCTTGAATACTGCCATCATTAACCCAGCTTACGGTCCTCTTGTAAGTTCGAATACCTCTTGGAAGTCGAGATGAAAGTAGCACTGATTCTGAGCAGGCGAAAGAATTCCACATCACAAAAGTCCGAGCATCCTATCAAACTACCGTTGTCATCGCTCTTAATGGCGTTGGACCTTTCCTCTGGATACCTCTCGCCAATGTCTATGGACGACGATCAGTTTACCTCTTCACCACCTTACTAGGTTTCGCTTCAGCTCTGGGGTCGGCATACGCGAAGAACTTCAACCAATTGATCGCTGCTCGAGTCTTTAATGGACTTTGGCCTGCCGCCATGGCACTCGGTACATAAGTGTAGCCCTTCATTAATGGCATTGTGTTGACTTTCCACAGGCCCGGCAACAGTTGTTGATCTCTTCTTCTACCACCAACGTGGACGAGCGATGGGAATCTTTACTGTGATCCTCACCACCGGTGCGCATCTCGCTCCAATTGTTGGTGGGTTGGTGGGCCAATATCTAGGCTGGCGATGGACTTTCAAGTTCGCTGCCATACTCGACGGCTTCATGCTACTCGTCATCACCTTCTGCCTTCCAGAGACTCTGTATATCCGCGACCAATCACGCCTGACAAGGACCTTCTCCGAGAGAGAGATTTCTTTCACGCCAAAGGCGTACATTTCTCGACTCAAGCCTTACTCGAATTTCCCAGAAGTGAGGTTGAGATGGAACCAATTCATCGTTCCATCCTTGAAGATGGCGAGATATCCATCTGTTATTTTCCCAGCGCTGTACTATGCAGCTCAATATGGGTTTGCAAGCATCCTTCCAGCGGTGACAGTAGCAAGCATCTTCTCAAAGCAGTTCGGCTGGAACACCCTTGAAATTGGTCTTGCTTACGGAGGCGCTCTCTCGATCGGCGGTAAGTACCTTTCCTCTTTCATCCCGACATGCGTTGACAATCGCAGGGATACTTGGAGAATTCGCAGCTGGCATGGTGCTCGATGCCATCATCAAGCGAGCGCGACACAACTTCGCTGGAGAGAACCCACCTCCTGAGATCCGTCTGAAAGCAATCTGGACAGGAGCTCTCCTAGTCCCTGCTGGTCTCCTAATCTATGGGTTTACACTTCAATACCACGTTTTCTGGTTTGCACCTCTGTTCGGAATGGGTCTCGCTTGTTTCGGTCTTCAAGTCATCGCGACCACTTGCTACACCTATAGCATCGATTCTTATCGTGCAGAATCGAGCGAGACGGCCCAACTGTTCAATTTAATCAGGCAGACATTTGGATTCACATATGCTTTCTATGTCGTGGATCTGTGCGAGAGGATTGGGTACCAGTGGGCATTTTTCATGTTCATGTGCTTTGGGAGTGTGCTGGCTTTCGCGCCGATTGTGGCGCTGATGTTCAAGGGACAGGAGTGGAGGGAGAAGTTGGGAGAGCCAAGAAATATTAATGCGCTTGATAGTGATGAGATGCAGGCGAGAGATGCGGTTGATAAGCTTGGAGAAGAGAAGAAAGATGAAGCGTAGGTGCAAGTGCTTAGGTCTTGCGGTAGCAGGGTGAGGTTACAGCAAGATTCCAGGGAGTAATTGTCCGAACAGAATTCCAACATTGACAACATTACAATCGCTGAAACAAGGAACGAAAGTAACACCTGGGTATGCAACACCGTCTCAACTACCGATTTTGCTCCCGTCGAGTCGTTTCAACCTGTCTCCATCCTGCATGTCCATCATCACACCTGTCCACCTAGATGCCTTCATCCTCATCCTCTTGCCTCCATCCCGCATCTATCGATGACCTTTATGCCCTCCATTCTGTCCGCCGCACTGCTGCTGTCCTCTACCTGTCCAAATTGCTGTGGCACACCAGCTGTTGTACTGACAGGGCGACCATCCGATCGGACGACTCGAGTATTGTCGTTGTCATTGGACTTCTCGCCGCTGCGGCCCTTCAAGGCTTTGGCGGCGAAGTAGATACACATATTGTTCGAATAAAGGGAGATTGTGAAGAGATCTGGATTTATGGGTTGAGGAGAGGCGAGATGTGTGGGTTTGAAGTGCGTGTTGAGAGAGGGTTATATTTGGAGTTTTGGAGAGGTGGATGCGTTGACTTTTTGTTGCGAAGGAAAAGATTTGTTGTAGAATTGATTGCTTGCTCAACAACGAACGCAACGAAGACATATATACGAAAAATCCTCCTCCAAAAACAGTACGGTTTCGAACATCCTCCATTTAGACACTAGCAAGCTCATGTCATCCCAAGCTCCGACGGCTGTGCATGACCACTTGACCAATGCGCTCAAGGAACTACAAGCTGATATCCCAAAAAGAAAGCTTTTCTGCGATTGAAATGCGGCTACAAGTGCGAGGTGCGGCAGGAAGCGTGCAGGTTTCCGGATGAGGAATGGACTGCGATCTTAATGTACGAGGTGGATCGGCTTCAGGGGTAAGGAGCGAGACACGTGATTGGATGATTCTCCGCCAGATGAGGTTGTTCATTCGATGTTTTGTAGCTAAGATGTAGGGTGACTGGAACTTCTTTATAATGCCGAAGATTCCGATACTAGAGAAGCTTTAGTTGCGAAGGAATGAAACTGCGTCGTTACCGCTCTGTCCCTTAGATGTCCACCTGGTTCTCGGATATCATCAGTGTTCACAGAGATTGAACGTTTGCTCCTGAAATACGCCTTCGTGAGCTGACACGAAGACGCTTCGTTCAGCCATCAGCTCTAGTCGTAACTCCTTCGCTTTCTCCATGCTTATTGGAAAATCATCCACGTCGTCTACAATCTTATCCTTCAACTCATTGCTCAGCTTTCCCAAAGCCTTCCCGCTTCGTGCCATTTGGTTATTGATACGCTCGCTCCACCAATCCTTCTGCTGAGGCGGCACATTGGCCGTGCTGATAATCCGAATCCCAGGATCAACCAGGAAAAGTGCGAGAATCTTTCGGTGTCCTGGCTTCGTTGGATCAAGAAGCTTGAAAGGTTGTACCTGGTGTTGAAGAATGTTCGGGAATGTTATGAGTCGGCCTTCACGGCAGAGAATCGCACCAACGTCTTGCATTGCTGGACCGTCCTGCTCGCATCCGAAGACTTCGGTCAGCCAGCCGTGAACGCTTTGCGGGTAACTAATCTCGGATGCATCGTCCCATGATGATTGTTGCCGGAAGGCCAGATGGCTGTCTGTGATATTTTCGGTATCGTAGTAGTAGAGTGCAGTCGCGCAGATGTGCTCATTCAGTTGACCCTCGACGTGCCAGGATCCACCGCCGTACTGAGGGTTCTCCGGAGTGAGTTGAATGTTCGCGAGCTTGACGATGACTTGGAGGCCCCGTTTGCTGTAATCTCTTCTGATATCCACGCTTGGCTTGGGCATATATTTGCTCAAATCCAAATCATAATACTTTCCTGGCCTTTTCCGCTCGGCCTGAACGTCTTCTGGTGCTCGGAAAGCTCCTGGTTCGGGCTGAACCACCTTTCGGGTGTCTTCTTCCCAATCATTTCTTCTGTCCCAGAATTGATCTTCTGTCTCTCCATCTTCTTGTTGGGGCTTCTCGTCTTCGGGCATATCATCTGGGTCGGGGTCGAAAACAGTTTCAGTGTAGGAAATTCGCTGGAAGGTATCGTGTTCTCTCAAGGGAGTGAGAGTCTTATCCCAGAGCGGGATTGCCTTTGCGATAATACTCTCTATGATCTCGTAGAGTTCTCGATATCTATGAGGATGTAGATTATTGATGTAGCTGGTGATTCTGTTGACTGTTAGTACACAGTACAGTTTTTGATGACGAGATGTCTATTGTCATTACTTACTTTGCGGATCCATCCTCATTCGAGATGTCCACTTCACAAGGAAGCCACTGAAAGTTCCTCGAATACGGATTTGGTGATTCACCTGGGCGGAAGTTTCGGAAAATATATTGACGAACTTGTGGGCCACTCAATTCTTCGTCTTTTGGTGAAGGAACAACCTTTCCTTTGCCACTGCTCTCGATGCAGTCTTTCAGCTCGATCAATTCGTCCTCGACGACTCGACTCTGGCCATAAACCAGGGGGAAGAGTGAAGGATGAACGATGTCAAGAACCTGTCCGTTCGATCCCGGGTGCCAGTCTTTGTACTTCTCGGGGATATTCTCTAGCTTTAGCACCTGCTCCCGGAGTTGAAGCTTGAGAGACTCGGGAACTGCCACGTCTGACTTGACCACGTCACCGTTATACACTAAACCACCGTGGAGTCAGTAATCAAGGTTAAAAGTCTCTAGAGCATAGGGACATCGGGTTGAAGGAGTGCTCACCACTAATGGTACCCGTCTCTTTAAAGATACCAGCTTTGTAGCGAAGCTCTTCAATGATCCAATCTACCATCTTCTGGGAGACATCGCGACCCTCTGTTGCCATGGCTTCTACTTTCCACTTCTGTGCGATCTCGTCGTTGAAGACCTGGTCGCAGTTTCAGAATGGGCCCATGAACAATGACAGCTGAGAAGGGAATTGGATGTACCTTCTCAAACCAATTCGGCTTGTCGGTCAACCAATCCATGATCTCAAGCATTGCAAATTCTCTCAAGGTCGTCAAAGGTAATCTGCGCCTTCATTCAGCGGTGCACAACCAGTCTCTCAGGACACTACTCACGAAACATATCCATCAGATAAATCAGCATCATTCAACGCGGTCTTGAACAATGGCCTTCCTTCTCCATCAACACCCTCAACCTTACCAGGGCTCCAATTGAGAGGCAGATTCAAGCCAGGAAGATTGAAACGCGACCAGGGTTTCGGCTGCACCCAAACACCTAAAGAGCATTAACATCTGGAAAGTGTATTCCACTGGAACACTTTCAAGACAGTACGCGATGTAAAAAGGAGAAGATCAGCTCACCTTGGGCATTGTAAGACATCGTTTTCGAAGCCAAAAGAGTTTTGTGGCGAGGCCGATAGATTGGCTTTCAATTGATCAATTGAGTTATGATGTCGTTGAGAGGAGTGATGAAGACTTTATATTTCATCGCCAGAAACAGAGGAGGTTGAAAGCTGAGCCGAATGTGGAGATTGGCGGGACGAAGCGAACCAGGCTGCATCAGGCAGCACAGCCAAAAATAGCAATTTGCACGTGGTTTGAAGCACGTGAGTCATGAACCGAACGGATTTTAGTCATGGTGGATACTTTTGCCTAGAATTGAGTGATATTCTCAGGAAATAGCTTGGTAGAGCTGCATATTTCGATGTATGTCGATACGAGAACGCGACAGAGCGTTGTGCATGCCGCGAGAAGACGATGGACTTTGGACCAAACAATGGAGAAAGTCATTCAACAGCATTGTGCTAGGATTGATGTGAAAAAGATTGAAAGAGGAGAGCAAGTTCAATGATGGTGCATCAAAATGCTGTCAGCTGCAGGTGTGAGCAAGAGAAGGGAGAGGAAAGCTTGGGGAGAAGACAGTCCGAGGGCGGGGAACTTATACTCGAGCTGGTGCCAGAGGCTCTTCCAATTGATGAAGAGAAGGAAGGCGGTATTGCACCTTGTCCCTCACTTGGAAAATTGGGCAAGAAGAGACACTAGGAATGAAAGATTGCGTTATCCTCATCTGCTCAATTCCCAATGAGTCGGAAGGCAAGAAGGGTGACAGTAGGCCGCGCAACGCTTGGGGATAGTAAGTCATAACGAGGCAAGCGAAACCCGAAAAGTAGACAACTACAGATCAAATTATTACACTGCATTTACACCTTCCCAAACAACGATGATGACTTTGTGACGACCTCTGAGGAACATTAAATTTATACTAAATATTAACAGCAGTCTAAGTCTACACCACTTGGTGATCATGCAAATAACAAAGTTAGTACTACTACAGGATGTCATACAACGCTGTTACCACGGCTCATGAGCCTGAAATATTACCCTTAACACCTTTACAGGTCTGCCATGAATGGCCGGTGCATGCCGAAAATTGTTGAAGATGATGGCGAAGTCTGCTGCGAAGTCTGTGTATTAAGCAAATATGTAAATGACGGAGACGGTAGGATATTGCGGCCTGCCAGACTACTAGCACCAACGTCTCCCTACCACCACCACATCTAAAAAAGCCGCCCTCATGTTAGGCATTATTGACAGTTGTCCAAATCAACTACTCTGCCACAACAACCACTTCAAACTTTCAACACAGTCCACCTGCAACTTCTTACTGAACTCTGCTTCTGGGAAATAAGACCAAAATCCATGTGGAAGACCAGGGTATAGATCGACTTTCGTCTTAACACCACTCTCTTCTCTCAATATATCTTCGTAGATCAATGCTTCATCGCGCAGAGGATCCATTCCGCAGATTTGAAAATATGTTGGAGGGAGGTCTTTGTGGGATGAGAAGAGCATTGGGGTGCGGTATTTTGATTTAGGATCGGAGTTGTAGAGTCCTGAATGGAGATAGAGATTAGCTTGTGCGAAATATGAAGTGGAAAGCTTGAGGGAAGAACGTACTTTCAAACAATCTCATGCTGTCGTTATTCAGGATAGGAGCATCCTTGTTCTGTTCCCGGCTAAGCCAGAAAGGTTTGTACTTCTCTGGACACAATTCCGCCGTCATGCAAGTAGGAATCGACAAGTAGGTCCCAGTCAGAGGCGGTGACAGCTTATCATCGCGGTACAAATGCGTGACAATAGCACTGAAGTTCGCGCCAGCGCTGATACCCCCAACCAAGAAACCCTTCTTGGGATTTCCTCCCAACTTGATGAAGTTTTCCGAAGTCCATTTCAACGCATCATAAGCATCCTGCGGCGGCACAGGGAACGGGTGTTCGGGCGCGAGTCTATAGTCGACATTGACAGCTATACCTCCCAGCTCCGTGAACCTCCTGCAGAGCAACGTTTCATTGTCCAATCCTCCAAGACAGAAGCCTCCTCCATGGTATATAACAAAAATCGGGGATCCATCTGCGGGAGGGTTCTTTGGCTTGTGTATCCGTACAGCGATTGTGGTTCCATCTCGAACTGGAATCTGCCTATCTTCTTCGACATATGTTGCTTCCTCCGTAGATTCGCTGGCAGCGGTCATCTCCCTCTTCCGAGCGAGAAGTTGTTGTCGAATCTTGGAGATATCGCTCGCTGCCGTGAGGCTCGGAATTGGGCCATATTTCTTGATGATCTGAAGCCGTCAGTCCAAATCCACCACAGCTAAAAACAAGTCCTCACCTGTTCAA
This sequence comes from Phialocephala subalpina, assembly GCA_900073065.1. Lineage (NCBI taxonomy): Eukaryota > Fungi > Ascomycota > Leotiomycetes > Helotiales > Mollisiaceae > Phialocephala > Phialocephala subalpina. Next base: position 1,616,777 of record FJOG01000002.1, read on the forward strand.
GCTCCGGATTGATCTCCGCGAGCGCGAGAAGTTCCTCTTTCGTCCTCATCTTGTGATCGCCCAATTTTCAAACTGGCGAAGCCTTGGAAACTGCCCTCCAAAACCAGCTCCAACGTCAGCGCCCTCCCCGACCCTTTAACCATTTCGTCCCTCGGCGTCTCCTCATTCTGCCGGCAGTACGCGGCGCCTCTCATTTCCCAACCACTGTCACTCGGCAACCGCTAGAAACGTGGCTACCGGTGCCATATCGTTTTATCGAGGTCGATTGTGGACGTTCAGGTGCAAGTGCGAGGGCGAGACGGAGGACAGAATTCGCAAGAAAGTCCCAGATAGGCGATGTCGTTGGAGGAACACCGATGACAGCTCGGCAAACCCTTGTAACAACTTCTTCCGATATCCTGGTTTGGAGAGGCATCGTGCGACAGCTTCCGCGATTGGGTGGGAGGTTGTTCGTCTGATATCATTATGTGTCGCGTGGCTTAAAGAATTGGCCGTGCTTTTCAATTGTTTGTTCTGCTTTTGAGAATTTTTGTCAAATTATTCCGAGATTTTTCATAGCTTCGCTTTCAGAGCAACGTCTCAGACAAGCTGGCAGCCATCTCTCATGCAAATTCGAGCAACACACCTTCTCGAGGCCATCGATACTTGATCTGCGTGTCTCGGTCAATTTTTCCAACCGGGACGTCAAAACGTGGCTCCCCGTCCTGCCCACTTTGAGCAAGAACTCCACTCCACAAGCTGGGGCCTCGGATCCGGACATTGACGACCCCCAGGACAGCTTCCAGAGCTTCGCAGAAGCTACCGTATCGAGTCAAGCCAGAATGATGCCTGTGCTTCTAAGAGGTTGGAGAGACGCAAGTATGGACTGGGAGGTGGGACATGAGAACCCCACGTCCGAATCAAGGAGAGCACAACAGTGACAAGATGAGCAAGAAGCTACCACCAGTTACTGTAGTCTACTGTTTCACGGAGCGGAGGTACAATTCGTCATCCGGGTGTTCATGCCACATGCCTTGATATTTTCCTTAGCATCCTCCACTTAGAAAAAGCGACACGCCAAAATCCCGATACAGGAGATACTTTGCAGAGGAGCCTCGAGGCCTACAAAACCACTTCAAAAGTGGTTGGTAGAAGCTCAAGGGGTTAATTGGAGTTGATTGCTAGGTTGAGCAAGTTCATAGATTCGGAGTCCTGAAATGTCGCCGTAGCTTTAGTACTTTGGTGTGTCGCTTTTCTCAAACACCACGAGCTTAGGTATCTACACTGTAGCAATGCTGTCTATTCTTTCTGTATTCGGGTATCAATACTTGCCCATATTCGTACTCGCAAATGCCGCGTTTAAAGCGGCTAAGAGTCAATAACACCTGAGCACCCTCCACTACTCCAAGCTCCAGCTCGCAATTTAAGATCTGCAAATGATTCCTTGAACTTAGGTGCCTGCTCGCCATAGTCAGAGACCTCAAATGCATCAGACCCTACCAGAACACTGCGTCTATCCTTACGCAATGCCTTCTCGAGATGATGCACCAACCAAATATCCGACCCCCGAGGCCCCAATACCATTACGCTCACTGGCTGATTTACCATTGTGGTCTCGCCAGTAAGTTTGGAACGATATTGTCGGTGACCAACTATCCATCGTCAGACACATCTACTTCATCATACAATCGGATGTACCAGCTTACCTGGAACATTTATAGCAGGAAGACCGCCCAGAACTGAGTAAGTTGTGTTTTGAAATCCAAATCCCTGCCATTTATCGTACTGGTCCTCTCTTTGAAAATAGTGGAGTCAGCAAATCTCGTCCTCCAAAGGGAGGCTCATCAAGTTCACATACGGAGTCTTCTCATCTCGGAAGCGGATGTCAAGGCTTCCACCAGGAAGAACCATTATCGTTCCTTCAGTGAACACTCTTCGTTCCAAGAATTTTTGAAAGATTTCTTTCCTCTCAAGAGCCGTTTTATAGTCGTCATCCGTCACAGACTGGCCAATGTCCCTGCACCATGTCAGCATTGTGTTGATAGAAAAAGAATTCCTTCATACCATTTGTATTGAATCAATTTGTCTACCTCGAGCTTTCCCTGCTGTTCTTCTGAGTATTCTCCCAAAAATCGGGATGCATTCTGCCAACAATCGTGCAATTGTATATCGGCTACAGTCTATGTGTGTGTTAGCATGGGACCATGCGAATGCGCTACAAATATCAGGGCTTTAAATTTCCCAGCCTTGCCTGTACTTTCTGGGGCCCATCTTCTGTGAATAAGGACGATCGTGGGTTAGTATGAAGAGACTTTACTGGAGATTGAAAACGCTGACAAACATGCTTACTCTGTACAGATACTTGCTCAATGACGAGTCTCTGGAAGGACAACCCGGATCGTTGTTCCAACACTTGTCGATACTGAAAGGTGTGTGTGCAACTTTCCAGTATGCTTCGAGATCCTGCACAAACTCTTTCATCGCCGAAACCTTTACCCAAGATATCGGTGTTAGTAGCCATTTTTAAGCACTTCAAAGAGGAGAGTATAATGTTCCAGAAGTCTCGGGATATTCAAATCTCTCGAAACAAAAAGGAAGGGGATTATGCTCCCAAAAGGTGGACAGACCTTGGACGGGATGTGAAAGGGTTCCCAATCGGTAGGTGTGAGTATGCGAACAACGGTCCACCTCTCGCGGAGTGCTGCGGGTATTCTGGAGGCCTTGTCTATAGGTTTCAACCAAGCCTTTGCCATAGATGAAAGCTCGCTGATTGAGCGACTGAAATGACCAGGTGTGTCCAATACTCTGTGATAATTAACATCCTGGCTATAGCCATTGTAGTAGATAGCCACTCACGGAGACACAGGTACAGCACCAACATTGGAGAGCATTCCAAAGCTGGGCCTGAGCCCGAACACTCCACAGGCAGCTGCGGGTCCAGTCATACTACCAAGACCTACAAAAATCAGCCTTCACCCTCCAAAACACCACATCACTTACTATCCGAGCCAACAGTAAAGTCCAGCCACTCATAGCCCGCGATCGCAGCCGCGCTCCCCGAACTGCTACAGTCCGTATCAAGCTGTCCATCGCCACGAGGATTCGTAGGACACGTATCTGCACTCCAATCCGCAGATGCCATTCCAGAGGCAAATTGAACGGTCTTTGCTTTTGCAACGATGACGGCTCCGAGGCTGAGGAGGGTTTTGATACATTCTGCATTGTCAAATGCGAAACCTTTATGTACTGCGTATTGGGTACATCCTGCAGCTGTGGGAAGGCCCCATAGGTCGTATATGTCTTTGACGGCTATACGTTTTCCGGAAAGTGGCTTTTGCTCGTAGGGTGGGGGGAAGTAGTGTCGTGAAGGAACGGGTATCACGATCTTGCTCTTGATCTGAGGCATCTCCTTGTATCTGTGATCTAAATGTTAGCATCGCAGTATTTGAGCTTGGAGATTGTGATCTGACATAAATGGCTCTCCATCCGGTTGTTGAACTCCAGAGACGAAGGCGTTGTACGGATCATTGTAGAGCCTGTATGCTTTGTAAAGATTGCAGCCATCCAAAAAGTACGGACCATCTCGTAGTGAGGCATTGTAGAAGTCTTGCGTGATGTCCGGGTATTCGATATAGACCTCGCTCGGAGTGAATTGCTGTTTGATGTCTTCATCCTCGATACCTGAAACCATAACAATGACCCGCTTGGTGAAGATGGTGTTGATAACATCGTCCTTGGATTCCAATTCCATTATTCTGCGTTCAAGCCACAGGTGCTCAGTGGGAGATTGTCCCACAGCGTTGAGGACAATCACGGGGACACGTGCAGCTGATGATAGTTCGAAACATGGAGACTGGGTAGTTGATCCCACGATCGTCGTGCCGGAAATGTATCTAATACCGTCAATATTGATAATATCGGAACCCATCTTGGAACTTTGCGAAATATCCTTGATTCTGTTGAAGAGATGGTTGCTTGGGAAGGAGAAGGTAGTCCGATGCTATTCCCAATCAAGACTAGTCACCCCCACTCTATCTTCGGTACCCCTTTCCTTCCCAGCATTCAGAAACTGAGGGCAGTTGCTACGCAACTCACTTGAAATCGTATAATATCTTGGCAAAATGATTCCATAGGCATCTCGGAACATATCCCACTCAGAAGTAATATGAAGGACTCGTACAATCACCTGTCGAGGTTCCGCTTGATCCCTCGATATCAAGTCTCAAATACCTCTGATGATAAGATCGCAAAAGCTCAATTGAGCGAAGTAAACTCCCCCTTCTCGCTCATCCTGTCAGACGCATGCGAACCTACAACCTGTCTCAAAGCTCTATCCCTCACCATTCGCACAAGGCATCATGCGCAACGAGAAACACCATGTCGAAATTTTCCAAGCTCATTCTCTCCGCCACTCACTTGAGCAAAAAGCCATTCATACACGAGTTCTTTCTCAGACGATGCATGTTTGCGTACCGTCTCAACACTCACTTGAGCGGGAAGGCCTTCTCCTAGGATTCTTTCAGACGGTGCATGCTTATGACCCGTCTAAAAGCTTGCTGGCCACTTCGTGCTTAACTCACTTTCCGCGAAGAAAATCACGGGTGCATAAGGACATTCTCGGTGTTTTGTAAAATTTTCGTCTATTGTTTGAGATTTCCTAGCCCTTTCGCATCTTGAGAATTGATCTCTGTGCAGGGGCCGAGATTATCTGAAATCATTGCTGTGGCTAACTCTCTAAGAAATACTGTCATTATGGCATGTGCAATGGCCAAGCCACCAGCAATATGAGTATTTGTGAAATTGGATATTTTTGGTGATCGTAGCAGCGGAAACCGAGTTTTGACGATGTTGGAGCATCGCAAATGATGGTCGTTGCTGCGGTGGATCTAAAGATACTTCCGGGTATGTTTTCATTGAGAAATTTTGAGATCGTGAGCGGTGCCAAGGGCAGGACGGCTGCAACATTCAGGCTATGATTAGTCTCCACATATGGCGAGGGACGTAGAGTGGTTGAACTTACTTTGAGAAAGAATCGAGGAATCTAGGCCCACCACGACGGGAAGATTCGATGCCTAGTCTTCGGATCTGTATCCATCCTCTGAGCTGTCCGACTCGTAAGACTTGTCAGAGTCCTCAGAAGCCTCGTCATCCCCCATGTCGTCAACATCAATATTGTAGTCGTAATCTGCCTCGACGCGCCAGCCGCCCTCGCCATCTAAATGATACATAAGCTTTGCTCCGCGGAAAATTCTCGCAGCTGTCTTACCTTGTACCACCTGACCAAAGAAGGCAGCCATTCCCTCTGCAGTCATCTTCGATTGCATGACATCGCCCAGAGCTTTCAACTTCTTCTCTTGCACTAGATGTGAATTAGTTTGATGTACCGTGTGAAACATAGTTGGCCGATAATTACTCTTGATCATGCGAGCATCAACGGAATCGTTGACGATTATCCGCACAAAGTGTGTCTCCTTCAACTGACCAATACGGAGGACACGAGCAAATGCTTGTCTTTCGCTATTTGTATGGTTAAGATTACTCCTTCTACATTGACAGCTAGAGAACTTACACGCTCGCATTCCACCACGGATCCCTGGACATTGTTAGTAGTAGTCGCAGGAGACATCACAGGTACTTACAGCGAGATGACTCTATTTGCGTGGGTAAGATTTAAGCCAATACCTGCTGTCTTCAAGGTGGCAACCATGATGTTAACTTCCGTGTTGGTCTGGAACTCGGCGATGGCTTTGTCTCGCGTTTGGATTGACATGTCGCCCTGGTTGGTGTTAGCTACGTGTTCTTCGAGTAGGGGCATTTTACTCACTGTCAAATAAACAAACTTGATCTGCAGCCTCTCCAGCACACGGCCAATGATGGTAGCAAATGGCAGCCATTGCGTGAAGACAATGATCTTGTCATCAGGAGCTTCGAGCTGCCATGCGCGAATTTGTCCCTCTACCGCTCTCATCTTGGTGCTAGAGATAGCAGTGAGTATGTCATTGCCGGCATCGTAATCATCTAACCAGGAATATCTCTGCGTTGATGGGACGTGATTCAATGCATCCTTCCCCTTTCTAGCAGATGCGAGTGAGTCTGGGTCATTGGAAGATGATCGTGACTTCTTGACTTTGTAATCCTTGACTTGAGATTGTTCGAAGGGCGCTTCACACGTAGGACATGGTGGATACTGTAATCAATTAGTGTATATCCTCGTGTATTGAGCCTTCATACGTACCACTTCACCGCACGCAACCTTCGATGTTGCATATTCCATAATGCAAGACTCGCAGAATAGATGTTTGCATGGAGTAATTTTTGGACTCTCAATGCCGTCACCGCATAAGCCGCATGTCAAATGATCTCCGGCAAGATGTTTAAGTGCGTCTTGGCTGCCCTCGCTGCCCTTCTCCTCGATCCACTTGCCTATGCCTGCGTAGTGTTAGGATCTATATGCTCCAAAAAAGAAATCGGTACTGACGATCATAAAGCTTGCCACCACCTGATTCAATTACCTGCAGCTTGCTGTGAATGTCTTGAAGTGCTTTAAGGCTTAATATTGCCTGATTCCCGTCAGCCATGGCCATGTTAGCTTTGAAGACGACGAACCTTTGCCTCTCGTTCTATGAGCAATGGATGAGCAGTCATCCTACCCTGGTCAGCCAGACATCTAAATCCGTAATGCATGGAGACTTACTGCCTCAATCGAGTGAGCTGCACGACAACCAATTTCAAGTTACTAAGCTCATCTCCTTCGTCAAGCTCCTGGTTCAGGAATTCTCGGAAGCCCTTCTCCACGGCTCGGTAGAGAATCTTTTCTGCTGGGTCGAGGTCAATTTTCATGCAATGCTCGTGAGCTTGAGGAAGGATAACAAGTGAACGGCCCATAAATTTATCGGACATTGTGCGGCTAGAATCACAGTGAGCAGGACTACTTGAGAGTTGGAATGACCAAAATTCAATTACCCGAAGACGAACTGTGCAAGTTCTTTGTTCAGTTTAGCAGCACACTCGGGCTATGAAGTATCAGTCAGCACTTGAACTAATGGCAATATACGGAGAAAGGCAGCAACTATACCTTGAGAAAATTAGTTCGAAACCTGCATGTAATCAGTCACGCAAGCACTCCACATGGCAGACAAGTTTCACTCACGTCTTCATGTCTTCTGCTTGAGGATGATGCCAGAAGCGGAAGTATGGGTATAGTTCTGTGCGAATCAGTATCTCCAACATATATCAGAAGGTGGGGCGGTAAAACCATCGTAGCTGTTCTGGACCGGTGTCTATTCCGGTTAGCGATCTTTCAAGTCAGTGATGTATGCTTAAAACTTACTCCACTCAAAGCCCATCTGTATTTTCCCCGCAGTGCACTGATTGCCTTACTGGTCTGAGTGTGATAGTTGTTGGCATAATGCTTTGATTCTTAGCTTCAAACATAGACGCAGAAGTGATTAACAAACCGCTTCATCAATTACGATCTAGAAGAGCATATGTCAGCTATCATCAAGCATGGCTCACACTTCGCTAACTCACCCGAAACCACTCAATTTGATGCAAGAGACCACCATTCTCGGCGTCGGGGGAAGGATAACTCTTAATCACTGAACCGAAAGTCGTGATGACGACTTGAGCGCGTTCGAGTGTGCCTTTGCTTAAATTGGCCTCTTCTTTTGCTCCGGTGAAGATTATGATGTTTGTGAAGACTTTGCCGGCATGTGTTCCGATTTCTCTCTTCCATTGATAGATCTATCCACAGTCAATCGATGAGCAGAGTCTGGGATCTCGTTGATACTCACAGTTCCCACTGGAGCGACAATCAAAGTGGCTCTCTGCTTTCTGGGCTGTTCCTTATCTGGGCGGTTTGTCTTCATGAGCTGTTTTTATTAGCATAATTCGAAAACATTTTGAAGCCAGAACATACCGTCACAGTTTGCACGGTTTTCCCCAACCCCTTATGAAAGTGTCAGCCATCACCAATTCTTTTCGGTGTAAGACTCCAGAGTTTCTCACCATTCCATCAGCCAACAACCCACCAGAACAGGCGCCGCCAACTTTCTCTCGTTTACACATCCATGCGACACCAAGGACCTGGTAATGGAATAGTCCTGGCAATTGTGTTAATTGTCGACCGTATTATAGATCGTGGCGGCAAACTCACCAGTATTCATGCCATTGAGAAGCCACTTTCCTTTCACGAGCGTCCATTTGCGGGCCCCTAAGAATTTTACGGCTTCCGTCAAGGCTGCAAGATCACATTTGTTGGCATCGGGATCGCTCGCCTTTGGGCAATTCTTGAAGAGCTCCCGATATTGTTTCGCCTTGATGGATTTCTCTTTCACAGCGGGTTCCTTGGAATCAACACCTTTGATCTGGTCGGGGATCAAAGTCTGATTGGCGATATGTTGTAATATACTCAAGCCACCTTCCTTGGGCTTCGGTGGACTTCTTGATTTCTCGATGCTGCCTCTTGCAACCTTCTGGAGCTTTTTCGCTGGAGATACTTTCTTTGCTGGAGACCGGGCTTTGCGCTTATTCGTCTTCGTGATAGCTATGGTGGGTTTCTGTCGGGGTGCATGTCGCTTTACAGATTTCAGGTCCGGGTATTTCAGGCTCGTCGAGGAGGCATTCCAACTTGGCTCGGGGTTTGACTTGGTCACGATTGATTGAGTCTCAGAACCACTCTCGAATCTGCGAGATATGTTTAGCATTGATTAAGACAACTGAGAATAATTTTCTGCTAACCTCGGAATCCCGTGCAGACGAGGACTTGGACAGTCATTGCCGCCCTTCTTCTTCTTGCTTTCTGGCTCCTCTTTGACATTACTATTGTGAGGATCAGATGCATCAAGCATCTCGGATTTTGTATCGGCGGATGAAGATTCTGTTTTGACGGGTGCTGGAGTTTCTGGTGGCGGGGTGGTCACACCAAGAGCGTTAAGCACAAAGGTGCCTATATCTTCCAGTGCAAGTGTTTTCTGCTTCTCGGCAAATTCTTCGTTTGAGAGCGAGATTCCTGCTACGGGCATCTTGGCAGGCTCCTCTGTGTTGGGTGTGTTCCCCATCTCAATCTCTGCTCCATTTGGAGACTTGACTGATGGAAGTGGTGCAGATTCTGCTTCAGGGGCTTGAGTCGGACGAGGGGTGGCCAGCTGCTGCTCAGGCTGTTCGAGAGGAGGGGCAGTTGTGGGCTGACGGATTTCGCCAGGAGCAGCTGGACTCTCATGGGCGACTGCAGCAGTGCACTCCTGTAATGGCTCTGCCTCGTCGCCCGAAATATCACCCTTAATGGAGGCGTCTTTGTTGGCCTCTTGACGGTCGATCGCACCTTGATACGATTCAGGGGCTGATCCTGCTGGGTGGTCCGAGAAGATGTCCTCAAAGTCCTCACCCATCTCGGTGATTGGGCGACGATCCAGAGGGGACCGAGGAGGCACCTGCTCAGCCATTTGGGGAGTTGGACCAAGGCTTGAAATGTGGCCAATTTCTGCGAGCGGTTGTTAGCTTGATCTTCCAATCAGATTTGGAAATTTTGAATTCCACAACTGTTGAAATGGGCATTCCCTCAATTTTTCCAGTGGTACTGAAGACTCAAGGGTTTTGATGGAGTTGAATGTCCCAGCCATTCAGACCACTTTTCCTCGAGACAGGCTTGGGGGGAGCAAAACAGGCAAAGGTGAGACCATGAAACCGAAATTGCAGCTTGAGTAGAAGAGACAACGAGAGCTTGCCGGCGTACCTTGAATATACTTGGCAGCAGAGTATGCCTGGCCCAAGGAACGAAGTTCGCCCAGGCGATTGCTGTGTTTCTCAGGGGACGACACGGTTGGTGCTACTCGTAGTCGACCTTGAAGGTAGGCTCAATGGTGAGGAGTTGAGAGTGGTATGGTGAGGACGTAGAGGTAGGTAGATCAAAAGATCAAACCATGTGGAGTATGGTAGGGGCTCAGCAGTCGGGTGGTTGAGCTTCAAAAGCTCTTGAAGTTGTCAACGTTGTACTGAAGATCGTTGGCACTGTTGAAGGTAGAGGTTGAAGTAACCAAGAAGGTTGAAGGGTAAGGGTAAGGGTAAGGGAGGGGGAGGTTGGAGGTTGGAGGTTGAAGGAAAAGGTTGTAGAGTTGAGAAAGGAAAGAGGGAGGCGGAGGTTGGGGTCGGGTATAAATACTCGTAGGTTGAGGTTCTTGACGCGCCCTCGACGCTAGCCGTTGGCAAGCGAGCAATTTAGTAGAGCCTCTGCTTCAAAGATGATCAGATCAGAGTCTCAGAGAAGTTGACGAAGAGCCCGTATACAAGTGGGGCTCTCAACCAAGAAGCAGGTCTCCTCAAGCAAGCTAAGCGAGGCTACTCCTCAAGCCTAGGATGCTTCAACTAAGCACACTCGACGTACTAGTAAGTACAAGCTCATTGTCCACCATAGAATTGTGTGTAATTATCTCGATAAAGACACATGTGATATCGAACTTTGCAACTTCATGTCCAAAAAAGATAGCAAACCAGCCATCTCTTGGACTGAGAGCTATCTTCTGAAAGACAATACAAAGCGAAAAGCAGAAGGACCTTCGAAAACGAATTGCAAGCAGCAGCTCCTGAACTCTTAATGCAATGTCAAGAACAAGAGGCTAAAAAAACGTTGAAGCATCAAAGTGACCATTGCTGCAACGAAAGAAACCAATACAACCTACCTCTTGCCCCAGGCAGCAAGACTAAGGAGCACCTACCACCACCGTTCCAACTCCATCAACACTACTCCCCAACTCCCAGTTGCAATCGTGTTCTCTCAACCATCTGCCATTATCACAATACCAGTTATTACCCCATCTACCTCCCATCTCCAGAATCAAGTCCTTCAGACTCACCATATGCCCTTCTGCATTCTCACAGAGCCCAGCAACCCCCACATCCTACCTTCAACCATCCCACAATCCCTCAACTCCTCCCTCAAACCAATTATGCCGTATCCCAAGCATCCAGCGCGAACTTGCCCTCAGATCCGAGGACTCATCACCCTCGATATTCGCGGTCGTCACGAACAATTCTCTTCATCGCAAACTCCGTATACCAGCTCAAAACATCTGCCATGCATCCACTCATCTTATTTCCACTCGATGCTTCTTCTAGAGCCTGTGGGACATCGAATTAGCAAGTCTCTGCCATCAGTGAAAACAGCTACTCACCACAAGAGCCATCTCCCAATCTCCCAACACTACCAGGAATTCTAACCTCCATACGCTTCAAACGACCTCGAGGGGCCATTAAAATACAATTATCAATGTTCCTCCATCTGCGGGACAATCAAAGAGCCAAAGCATAGAATGTCGCGAGGTTGAAGTTGGTGCGACGCGAAACATCGCGTCAAGTCTCGTCACGATGCCTCAGCTGCTGAGTCATGCAGCGCTGCTCGCCTATGCCCATGGCCCCTTGTTGCTGCATCGAAGTCTACGAGCAACCATGTATGCGATAGATTCTGGCTACCCCGCAACACCCCGAACCGTTGAATGCCCCTGCAAAGCTGGGACATTGAAATCGTCGAAGTGTCGCTCGAAAAACTTGTATTCATAACGCCTACCGCTGTGCAGCAGCACAAAACCAGTACCGCCAGCATTTACCAATACACGATTTGCAATCTAAAAGTCCCGTCACCCGCAGTACAATTTAATCCACTCCTCTCAACTACCAGCACTTCTTCCACTGATCGCCCTCCACACTCTTCGCCCGAATTTTCGCCATGTCCCGCTTCATATCAAGCCAGTCTGGGTGCGTTTCAAAGGGTTCGATTGTAACATTCCATGGCCCTGGTTCCTCTGGACAATGGTTATCCTCTCCTGGCACTGCACCTGTCTTGAAATAGGTTGCTATCTTTTGGAAAGCGCAGCTGTTGTTCAACTCAGGCGATGTGTGCTACTCTTAGTATTAGTGCGTGGATCGAACGTAAGAGAAGGAAAATTGGTGGACATACCCCGGTGCCGTGAACAGTCAGTAGCTCAGCGCCTGGGAATTTCTGAACACATGTGTAGCCACTATGTTCAGTCAGCAAAAGGGGCCGAGTTTGGCTGAGATATTGTGAAAGGGATGCTAACGCACTTCTCCAGTGGGGTTTTGAAGTCCAAGGTGTTGCTGACAACCAGCATGGGATTCTTTGTTTTGCCGCCAAAGGGACCTGCGTATATGCCCTTGGCGTTGGCGAGCCTGTCTTGTCAGCACAGGCATAAATAATGCCACAGAGGACGAAATAGAATGTCCCGGGATAGATGGGACGTATTGGAGAGCTGAAACTTACCATTGGATGCACGACCTTCCTCCCAAGATCGCAGCCTCGCTACCAATGAAGCTTTCGTTCTTGTAAAAAGCGATGGAAGATTCGAGCACGTTGCTATTGTATCTCGTACCGCTGGTATCGGAGCATTTTGTCCCGATGTGTGAGGGATGCATACGATCATTGAACGGATTAGATTTTTCAAACTCGGAACTCAGTTTCTGTCGAGCAGCAGCATCATGTTCAAGCTTTGAATCATCCAGAAGCTTAAGGTCATTGGCAATCTTTGGAAACCCGCGCTCTGGACTATTCAACGATTTGAATATTCTGAACTTGATCAGCCATGAGAGTCTCGTGTCATGAATCCTATTCATCGCTCCCTTAAATCGTTCGAAGATATCGTAAGCCGAGGACCCGGTATGGTAGGAGCCTAAATGCAGTTAGCCTGGACTCTGGACCGAACGCTTACAATGTCCCAGCTTTGCTGGAACTTTGTTGAGCGGCACAAAGGGGATAGACTTACAAGCATGGCCCGCACGATAGCAGAACATGAAGAATGATAGGAACGCGTGGTCCGTATCGGTGTGTTTTGTCGTCTGCTGATCAAATAGATAATCGTCCGGGTTGAGGATTCCGTCCAGAACGACTCGGCCAACACGGTCTGGAAACAATGATGCAAATGTCTGGCCAATGAAGGAGCCGTAGCTGAGACCCCAGAAGTTCAATAACGAGGCGTCCCTTAGCCCTTTTGCACTCTCGCTTGCTGAGAACGCATCCACGATTGCAAGCATATCTTTTACGACGACTCCAGTGCCCATGTGGGATGCAACCGCATTCAAGTTCTCTGGACATTTTGGTCCGAAGACTTTGTTTGTTTTCAGATATTCATTGCAGATGCCATCATCTTCAACCAGATCGCTAGCAGCTCGAATATACAGGTCAGAATCAGCAGAGCAGTCAGCCATGGGCATGCTGTAACAAAATATCAGAATAAATGCCCCAGAAGCAACGGGACGAAATACTTGCCTATATTGGACCCCTCTTGGCTCCCAGGCAATAATATCGAACGTATTCGGTACTCCTGATCTTAAAAATCCCTCTTTTCCTCGAAGACTATCTATCCCAGAACGCCCAGGACCACCAGGGTTATATAGAACCATTCCTTGGTACGAAGATCTATTCGTGGCTGGGAATCTGATGAGCGGTACGTATGCTCTCGGACCTTTAGGATCTTCGTAATCTAGTGGGACATCAAAGACAGCGCATTGATATGGAGGAATGGATGGATTGAATGGCGAGTGGAAGCAGGAAGACCAAGTCAGGTTGGTTGACGGGGTGAGCTAGAAATCTCAGATGTCAGCGCAGACAATCAAAAATTTTCAATTCATACATCAGCGAATCGCGTCATTAGCTTTGAATTCCAGCCATATTTAGGTCCAAGGTCACTTTCCCAGCGAGCGTAGAGTACGTTGAGTACTGGATGAGCAATGATAGCGAGTAGTACTATGAAGCATGCCACAGGCCAAAGCATTTGCTTAAGGGTGGGCATTTTTCTGATATGCTGATGTGGGTTTTGATAGCAACAATGTTCCAGCTCCGCAGGGACAATCGATACTGCTTGATTTGATGACCAATAGCGGATGTGGAGCGAAGTGAATTTGATGTTGATTATGATGACTAATGATAACGAACGAAGGAAGATGCGAAAATCGCCATAAGAACTACTCTGAGAAAGTGCTGTACGAAGACAGCAGGAGCGACCACCAGGGTCCACGATCATGAGAGACATGGACAAATCCAACCTTGGAAGGAACATTATGCGGCAGGAAAAGCGCCTTCACCCGATTCTTGCAGGTCCAGCTTGGAAGGCAAGAGATGCTTCGAGGTACGAACGTAGAGATTTGTCGAGGTCAGGAGAGTGGCGCTGACGGAAAGGCAGTTTTTATGTCTGGGTCACGTGGAAATTGGTATTTTCTTCTTCTAAAACGCCTTCTCTGAGATGTAACTGGAACATTTTTACTATTTGTTTTCGAGTGTCCGGAAATACTGACCTAGTCTCTTCGTGTTCAAGATAGCCAGTGACTCTCACGTGCTGACATCTCTAGATGTCTTGGCAGGCTCTTTTCTTTTGTTTCTCATCAAACATCCGAGCACGAAACCTCCACATCTGTGCGATCATCCAAACATTTCAACAATCCAGGGCCCGCGGGGCTCTGAAGCCTAAGATTCGAGGACCTTATCGCATCCTCATCTCTCCAAATTACAGAACAGCAAGTGTGTTTCGAAGGCACAGCGCACGTGCGCGCGTTCTGAGGTCGCCATCAAAGTTTCTCTAATTGGGCAGTCCACTGCAAAATACCCAGATGTCCCCGCTGGCCCAACCTTTCCAATACTCCACCTTTAGTTCAGGGGCTGTTCAGCTGCCGGTCTAGGTCTGTTGCCCGCTGCAGTGCGCTGTGAAGGTTTGGATCTAGAATGGTGACATTCCAAACATATATGGCTCATTGATCTCTTTTCAAAAATACATCGGGCTGGTTTCGATGGCCTTTATACATTGAATTTAATTCTTTTTGTTTTTCTGGGGTGAAGATGGGATTCAAGGGCATGTTATGGGGGAAGAAGGGTGCCGACGCGGCAATTACGCCAGTCGTCGAAGCAGGTGACGAAAACCCTGAAGAGCCAACCGGATTGGAACAAAGCAAGCAGACTTCTCTCAAGGCGAGATACTCACGCTTCAAAAATTTCTATCTCGAGTCAAAAGTTCTGCGAATATCTTGTATTGCACTTATTGTTGCTCTTCTGGCGCTTTTGGTTGCACTTTTGGCATATACACAAACTCGACGACGACCAGTTGCAACTCATCCGAGCACCAACTTCACCCATATTCCAATACAACCTGCTTCATACCCGTTGTCAGTACGATCGCCCTACCTCTCAACATGGATTCCAGGAGGATTGGTGGAGAAGCTGCCGTACTCTTCTCCTCAGTTCTGGACGGGTGCAAGTCTGGGATGGAGTATCATGGCACGTGTGGACAACGTTACCTACAGTCTGATGGGCGTTTCTAAACCTGCGAATGGAACTGTGGCTGCTACCGTACTGAAGGGAGAGTTCACATCGACGCATACATATTTCACATTGCGAGCTGGAGGAACGAATCTGACGTTGGATTTTCTATCGCCTGTCTCTCCGTCGAATTATCTTCGGCAGTCACTGCCTTTCAGTAAGTCTCAATTCCTCTGCGAAGCAGGGTGTACTAATTTGTCAAGGCTACTTGACGATCACAGCCTCGAGCAAAAATGGGAACACTGTACAAGTTTACACGGACCTCGACGACTCATGGACTGGACAAGATGACAACACGATTTGGAATTTCACCAGCACCACAAACACCTCTATGTTCTCGATGTCTGCCGTTGGTACATCCAAATACTCGCAACGAATGGAACAGGCACTATGGGGAGATGTGATTCTTGCTTCGAGAGCGTCAAACTCTTCGAAGCTCAGCATCCAGGCCGGGGATCGTGCGGCAGTTCGAAAAGCATTCGCCGGCGCAGGTAGCTTAACAGGAGCAACTCCAGATTGGAACGCTAATGGAGTGATGGGAATGGCTCACGATCTTGGTCTGGTACGTGGAGATTCTGCGGTGACATTCGCTGTTGGATACGTGAGAGAGGACGCCATCAACTATCTAGGAAGGCCGTACACTGGATACTATCGATCATCATACCCGAACACTCTTGACGCCGTCTCGTACTTCCTGGATGACCTACAAGATGCCGAAGACGAATCTCTACGACTAGACTCAGACGTTATTGGCAAGTCAACAGCAGTGGCAGGGACGAACTACTCCGACGTCGTCGCTCTATCAATGAGACAAGCATACGGCGGTATCGACCTCGTCGTTCCTTCCAACACAACCAACACCAGCGAAGTACTTGCCTTTATAAAAGAAATCTCCAGCGACGGCAACGTCAACACCATCGACGTAATCTTCCCTGCTTTTCCAATCTATTGGGCCATGGACCCTGAATGGATTCGTCTCCTCCTCGATCCTGTTCTGCAGTACCTCTCTACAGGAGCTTGGAAACGCCCGTTCGTAATTCACGACATCGGCAGTAATTACCCGAATGCCACTGGCCACGATGATCAAAGAGCAGAAGAAATGCCGATAGAAGAAACAGGGAACCTCATGATCCTAGCCTACGCTTACGTCCTCGCCAGCAACAACACAGAATGGGCAAACCAATACTTGTCTCTCTTCCAAAACTACACCGACTACCTAGTCAATAATAGTCTCAACATTTCCCTTCAATTATCAACCAACGACGCTGCCGGACCACTCGTCAACGAGACAAACCTCGCCGTGAAGGGAGCTCTCGGACTCAAAGCCTTCGGTCTCCTCTCGGGAATGACTAACTACTCCTCTCTCGGCGATGCACACGCCAGCCTCCTCTACACCGATGGTCTCGCAACCTCAAACTCCCTCAACGCCACCCACTTCACCCTCGAATACCCGTCTTCCTCTTTTGAAAATACCTGGAAAGTAACATTCAACCTCTTCCCCGACGTCCTCCTCAACCTCTCCACCTTCCCTACCTCAGCCTACGACACCGAAAACACCTTCTACCCCCAGATCCGCTCCCAAGGCGGCGTCGCTCTAGACAATCGCCAATGGTGGGCAAAAACAGACTGGAATCTCTGGACCGCAGCCGCCGCATCCTCTTCCGGTTCAAACACAACAAGAGACATGATGGTCAACGATATCTGGGCATATGCTAGTAATGGGATGAACGAGGCGCCGTTCTCGGATCGGTATGTGGTTAAGAGTGAGGGTGCGCCGAGGATGGTTGGGAGGGAGTTTGCTTTGAGAGCGAGACCGACTGTTGGGGGGCATTTCGCGTTGTTGGCTATGTTGGGAGCGAGGTGTCTCAAGTGGTAGAGAGAACATTGTCTCGGCGTTCTGGAGACTTGGGCAGCATTAAAAGTGCACATGAACCATAGAAAGTGGCAAGAGCATGGCATAGCATATTTGCCTTGAATATTTTGGCATGGAATATGTACAGCTAGCAGCGAAGACCCCAATGTCACAAGAAATCTGCCACCACTTTTCGACGCAGTGCCAGTCTGCTCCTCAGTCCTCGCCATATTACTCCATCAAGAAGCAACAAAAGCCGCAGCCGCCGCAGCATCCTCAGCATACGTCAAATGCGCAACCAAAATCAAATCCCCATCAACACAAATATTATCCCCATCATGACAATAAACATCCACTTTACTCGCTGCCACATTAGGTAACGCTACTCCGTCGTCTATTTCTCATCAGCACCATCCTTCATCCACTCGCTTAACAATTGGGCAGAGAGAAGAGGGGGCATACCAGGATCGCCAAAAATAACAACCTTCGAGATCCAGCTCGCTACAGTAGCAGGCAACAGTCCGATAGCATTATGAACGATTTGTCCGCCTTGGGAGTAGCCGCTTGCGACGAGTTTTGTGTTTGGACAGGCGGCGTAGGCGGATTCGATTTGTGTTGCCCTGTTGCATCTGGTCAGCTTCCACTTCCTCATAGTCCAATTCCAACTTTGATGAGAGAATGGACTTACATCTCAGCACTCCCCACAGGGTCACCTCCCTCAAGGTATCCCGCCACGCTCGCTGAATAATCATTCACACCTTGGATGACCAGATTTGAACTTCCAACTGCACTTCTCAATGCATCAAAGAAAGGTCTAAACCCAGAATTAGCGGCATTCTAACTTATTTTGAAGAATTTGCTGCATGTCCTAGAAGCAACGACCAAAGACCCGTCCATAAAAGAAGATAATTCAACTCACGGCCCAACCAAAATCCCCACATTCCCCGGCTCACTCGTTCCCCTAGCAAAAATAACCGTATACTCCTGGCAAGTCCCTCCAAGTTGATTATACGTCGTCTGTTCTCCAGTCAAAGAAGCAAGGAGCGCTTCAAAGTCGGTTAGTATACCGACAACGTCAGCAAGAGCTCCAGAGACTTGTGGAAGTGCATCGAGGAGGATAGTCAGGAACGCGTTGAGTGGTGTTTCGCGGTCGATTAGATCTTTGTCTTGGGAGGTTGTAGCCGGGATTGGGACTGGGGAGGTGAATGTGAGGGCCAGGAGGGAGGCGAGGGTCGGGAGGATGGAGAGACGCATTATGACGGTGTTGTAGGCCTGTTGACTTCGAATGCCGGACCTCGAAGTGAGAGGAAGAAGGAATGGAGGAGTTCGCTGACTCTATTGTGAAGACTCAAAAGGAACAGTGGCAATAACGACTGTTTATATCCCAACCAGTGAACGAAAGTGTAAGCAACCACAAGACAGAGAACCTTCAACAGCGCAGCCTCGATACTTCCAAATGCGGGGAAACAAGGATGAACGTTCCTCAACTCGACATGACCCTTCACCCCAAGAAGAACTTCCTCCGAGCCCATCCTTCCATCGTTCTCTTAAGTACATTATTCCACACCTCCTCAATCATAACAACACCAAAGCATCCTTCCGTTCTTTCCGCATGACCAGTGAACCAAGCCACCAATGAAGCGTTCATGCAGGGTAGATCCTCTCACACTTCACTGTGAACAGATGGTGACACTAGGACCAAATGTGAGAGAGATGGTCCTGAGTCCCGGTGATCAACACTTGCATAATCAGACCCCTCACCTAGCGCACCCTCTCCACGACGAATGAGACAGCAGAAGCTCAAAGGGACGTGATGGACAAGATTGACAAGCAGCCGATCCCATGATCAAATCTCCAAGTTTTCTCTAGTCACTAAAACTAGGTCCCGTTCCCGCATTTGACCACGATTCAGGAACCATCTCACTCAAGGCTCCATCCCATCTCAAAAATTTCATGGCTTTCCTCAACCCGAGAAACACTACTCTCCCCGCAAACCCACCAAAAATAAAAAAGTCCCACTCTCACCGCGAAATGCGGGGGATCTACCCCGTACCCACGAGGACAACTCATCCATAACCACGATCCTTCACGATAATCACGTCAGTGTCTGCATATCTAAAAAGCTTACCCCAGCCAAAAGTTACGCCGAGCCTCGGTGTCAACCCGATCACATGCCATACCAGCCTTCTTCAACTCCAACTTCTGCAAGCGCCGACAGGTTCAATTCTGAAACAGGAACTATCTCCGGTTGCTAGAAGCGCGGGAAGAAGAGGAACTAAGATCTGATTGCTTAGAAGCTTTTGCAAAAAGACCAATAGGAGTGTGGAAGAGGAGTGTCTGGTATTGATCAAGGATGTTGGGGTCCGTGAAGAGAAATGATGAACGAGAGCCTCATCTCGAGACTGGAGTGAATAGGTGAGGTTATCTTGTTTGAAATTAGGGTTGGAATGTTCTGTCACAGAAGAGATTGGATTACTGGCAACTAGCCAAGGTGATGAAAGGGAGTATGGCTCGATGCAGTTTCACGTCGGCCAAGCGAAGTCTAGGCTTCAAACTCGCTGGTAAGATATCCGTCGAAAACTCTCAGTTGTGCAAAGACTTCCATTTCGACCCATATGAACGCCCCTATTTGTAATTCCTGGTACAGTCTGATAGGCGTCAAAGGGCCGTCGCAGCGCAAAATATTATCCCCCATCCCAACGTAAAGAGTCCCCCGTCGTGCCGAATATGAGAGAGAGGTGGTTGCAGTAAAAGTATTCCCCCATCGCGTCGGTATTGAGGGAGTCGCAGTAATACAAGCACAAAAGAAACCTTAAGTACTGGAGAGGAAATGCTGTCGCATCAAATGATGTTCCATTCCCTCCCCAAAAGAAGACTGATCATGAGAGCAGCTCACTGACAAAAATTAGCAGAATTCACAAGTTGGCTGCAATGCGACTCACCAAGATCTCGTCGTCCATGGTGGCGTCGCCATTGGTAGCAACCTGAACGGCACCGTTGGCAGCACCCTCGCCTTCAGTGGCAGCAGCACCGTTGTTCCAGTAGTCGACCATCTCGGAATCAAGCTCCTCAGCAGTCTTCTTGGCAGGACGTGAGTTGCGGGCTTTTCCTCCACGACCACGACCAGCCTTGCCTCGGGTGGCGGCCTCGTTCTTCTTTGGTGCGGCGGCAGATTTGGGCTGGGATCTGGGTTGACTGCTGGAACGTTAGCAACATACCTTCTATGGACGGCAGAGTAACCTACGAGATACGCTCGCTGAGTCCCTTAGGAGCTGGAATGGCCTTGGCAAGAACGGCGTTGATGATAAGCTCGACCTTGATGGGCTTTCCGTCAACTGGGATACCGTGCAGGGTCTCGACAGCCTTGGTAGCCATATCCGAACGAGCAAAGACGATGGTCGCAATGCCACGGCTAGTTCCCCCAGGTCCGTATGAAATCTCGACTCTCTTGACTGGTCCAATGCTCTTGCCAAAATAATCCTATTTGTCCCAAGGTCTGGTTAGTGATATGGAAATCGTATATCTCGCGTAAATCTCGACGTCGACGTTCGGTACGAAAGGAAAGGTAGCCAAAAAGGTAAGCCCCTCGGCATATCAAACAGCCTCAAACAACAGCGAGCGAGCAGTAAGCGTTAGTAAGTCGTCAGCAGGTCCAGTGTCGAAGTTCGAACAGGCCGTATAAATCCACCTAGCACTACCAATCTGTTGCGTCTCGGTGTACCGCAACCAGATCCAGTCCAAACCACCCGGGCACCCATCATCGATTGCTCGTCTCCACACATTCCCGCATTCCCTGCCTCCATCCGCTGGTAGGTCATGTCTCCTGCCTGCCGGAGATGCTCATAGGGGTGGAGAATGAGGCAAGATAATGGTACGCGTCCGACGCCCTTTTCAAGGTCGGCAGCTCTGGATTTTGTCTTCCAGGCTTGAATGTGATATGCTGTGCTGCTTGCTTCACTGCTACGCTCGCTGTAGTTTGCTCTCGTCTCCACACAAATCCAACGCCCTCGCAAATTCAGAGGCTAGAAAGCCTTTAAAAATACAACGCCATCATCATTGTGTGTCTGCGCCATCAATGATTCATGAGCTTGCCAGACTACATGGGAATCAGAGGCTTAATGCAAGACTGTGACGTGACGTGCTCGACTGCAAATCACCAGTGCTATTGGAATTTCCAAGCAAGGGTGACGAGGAGACTGTCCTGATGAGGCTTCCGCCAAACATGATGTCAAGATGATATTATCATGTGTATTATACTCGTGAAAACCCCGCAGGTATAGGAATCGATTGGAATACTTCGACAGAGGCCTTGGCCTCAACGGTAACATACCTTAATCATTTGCTCGGTGATATCCTTGGGCTGCGGTCGAGTCAGCTAATATTCAACAGATGATTTTGCGGTGACTTACCAATCCACTGACGAGAATTCTACCTTCACCATTTCCAAGTCCTGATGGACCAGTTGGGACTGACTTTCCAGCACCTTTAGCGCCCTTGACGGTCTTCTTGATTCCACCGACTGGGGCAGCGACGGCGGCCTTTCCGGCAGCAGAGCGACGAGTGCGGACACGGTTGCCTCGGCCACGAGCGGAGGTTCGTTGAGTGGAGATGATCTCATCGAGAGACTTGTCGAGCTTTCCAGACATGTTTGCGGTGTTTTGGTTTTGAAGGTGAGTGTGGAGGTGAATTTGCTGGCTGATAATCGGATCGTTAGGATCAGCAGTATTAGGTAGGGCAGATATCGATCGCAAGTCGATCAAGTTCCACGCGATGGAGAGGAAGGCTGGCTGACTCTGAAAGTGCTGCGCTGTATCGCGTGTTTGCCTGCGGAGGAATGAGGCTGACGTGCGAACGCGACTCGAAAATGGCAATAGAAAAAGGGCTTGCGGCTATCGAAATTGGTTGATGAAGCGCGCGACGATGATTTTGAAGTGTACCGAGAGAGTGGATGAAGAATCGAAGATGGGTTTGGGTTTGTGCTTGGGTTTGGGGATGTGATCGTGGATGGAGGAGGAAGAAGTTGTGCAGGCAGGGGAAGTAGAAGAAGGCTAGCTCCAACGCTAGTCTTGATTGAGTCACAGTTTCAGTCACGTGTCGCGTTCAGCCACAACCCCTTGCAGTTGTCCATCGTTGTCGAGAAACTGGTCATAGTACTCGTACGATAATTCAATTTATAAGTTTTCATGTTTCACAGTAGTTAGATTCTCCTGAGAGTCCATTCATTCCGTTTGAGGCGTGTTGGACCTTTGGTTCTGATAATGTACAAGTTCAAGGAAGAGCTCCCCTTTGTCGAATACGGCAAAGTTCCAGACCTCCCCTCCAAAACCAATTGCAACTTTTGCGAGCAACCTTATTTCGCTGTCTTATACATCCCATGATATCCATTCCTATAACGCCGATAATGCTTGCAACTAGAACTTCGCAGCTGCAGAGATGTCTCCTCGAAGTGCTGCATCCTGCCAAGTCCTGCCATCTTGTCTTCCCCGCCTGAAATTCCTCATCTCCCTACTGATGCGGCTCTGACCTCTGCTTGTCCGGAAGTAACCTTGCCCTTGCTGTCCGTCGCTGGCTCTTCGACAGCATTGATCTCGAGGAAGTGGTATAGAATGATGAGGAGCATGGCAATGGAGCCAAGGAAGATGGCGAGTCTGTAGAGATCGTCGTCAGATATCATCTTGACGGTAGAGTGTCTGCTGATGTAGAGGTGGTGGAAAGATGCTTCTGAGAAGCTCGATGAAGCCACGTAATGGGTGCTCGATGAATGCGCGGTGCTTTAAAGAAGCTAGAGGAAGTTAGTCCAGTCGATTTGATGCAGTAATATCAATGATATTGAGGTTCTCTTACCAGTGGCAGATGTTGTCAATTGCGATCTCGAGTATTCAGGAGCTGGAGTTGTCGCAGTCAGTGAGGCCAGCTTGGAGCTTCAAAGCCAAGACTAGGCTCCACATTTCCTTAGTCCAGCGGGAAAGCCTCGCTTACTACACCAGTCATTGACCCCACCAAAACTTCCTGGCTTTCGCCATTCAGACATCAAGACCTCATAGTCACTTGAGCACGTCTTGACGACTTTCCCACGGTCTTTTCTGCACATCCGAACTAGCCAGACTCGAATCAATATTCTTACCACGATTTTGCCCCCTTCAGATATACTCCTACCATCGACAAGACCCCTCCACCGCCGAGATGCCTCCCAAGAAAGTAGATAAAGGCGCGGGTGGAGGCAAGAAGCCTTCTGCAGCGAAGATTGTAGAGGACAAGACTTTTGGAATGAAGAACAAGAAAGGCGCTCAGACACAGAAGCAGATTGCCCAAATGACAGCATCTGCGAAGGCTGGAGGCACACCTGAGGAGAAGAAACGAGCGGCGGAGAAAGCACAGAAAGAACGAGAGAAGGCTGCATCAGAAGCCGCAAAAAGGGAGGCGGCAGAACTCTTCAAGCCAGTCCAAGTCCAGAAGGTCCCATTCGGCGTCGATCCCAAAACCGTGCTGTGTCAATTCTACAAGAAGGGTCACTGTGAGAAGGGAAGGAAGTGCAAGTTTTCACACGATTTGAACGTCGAGCGGAAATCCGAGAAGAAGGACTTGTATCAGGATACTCGGGAGGCAGAAGACGAGAAGAAGAAACAGGAAACGTCCGACGACTGGGATGAAGAGAAGTTGAGGCAGGTTGTGTTGTCCAAGAAGGGAAACCAGAAGACTACGACCGACAAAGTCTGCAAGTTCTTCATAGAGGCTGTGGAGGAAGGCAAATACGGTTGGTTCTGGACATGTCCGAATGGTGGAGATAAGTGCATGTACCAGCATAAGTTACCTCCTGGGTATATTCAATTGGTCCGATGTGTGTACTTGGCTAACATGCCTAGATTCGTTCTGAAGACAAAAGAGCAGCGTGCTGCAGAGAAAGCTCTTATGGATAAATCACCACTCAAGACACTCACACTCGAAGATTTCCTCGAATCAGAACGACACAAGCTTACCGGAACACTCACACCTGTCACACCGGAGACATTCGCAAAATGGAAAGCCGAGAGAATGGACAAGAAGGCTGCCGAGGCACAAGCACAGCAAGCCAAGGAAGCAACCGGTCGTGCGATGTTCGAGAAGGGAGATTGGGAGTTCAGTGGTGACGAGGAGGAAGAAGACGATGGAGAAGACGACGAGGAGGATGATTTCGAGAAGTTACGGCAAGAGACTGAGGCTCTGCGAGAGAAGAAGGAAGCCGAACGGCTGGGGCTGGCGGTGCCTACTAATGGAGCGGTCACGAATGGCCACGACCAACCTGACGACGATGATGGCGAAGGAGACGGTGAAGATGAGGGTGAGGCGTCTTGAGCTTGCATGCTTGGATGTCACGACTTTTGAATTTAGCGTCATTGGGAGGAGGCGTCTATACCACGAACGCCTCGAAGCATATCGTGGAAACTGGCACATACCCAATGTCCCAGCAGTCGAAGTACATTCGTTGTGCATCATACTGCATTACTTCGTATACCGGATTTCTCCGGGCCCAAGGTATTCAATACCTGAGGAAAATCTTCCGGCACCAGCTGGAGAATTCAGTCTACAGAGAATCTACTGATTTGCATCCTCCATTCAACCTTTCTCCAACAACATGACATTGTGAATCCACTATTCCCCCCCCTTCATGTTCTCGATCGTCACATTATCCCATACCGTATGGGACATTATAAAGCCCAAAGCCGACCTAAACAGCCATCCAGTTTGGAAGAATACCATGCCACTGTTGCTAGATTCACGAAAATACGTTTCAAAGTGCTCCCTTCCGTGCTCCCTTCCAAAATCCTCAAAATTGTTCTATACCACATGGGCATTGAAAAGTCCAAAGCAGTGCCCAATAACTCCCCACGTTCTGAAGAACATCAACACAGTATGGCCATGTTCTCGAAAACAACTTTTCAAGGAGCAGCCTTCCAAACACTATCCTGCGTAGCAACAATATACTGGCTCCTCACCTCCGTCTTCCCATCAACCTGACCCTCCTTCGGTCTCCCCGTCACATCCTCAATCCGACTCGAATAACTCTGCGGTCCACTCTCATACTGATACTGTTGTTGCGGTGGGGCATACACATACTGCATTCCTGGCGGATGACTCTGATATTGCATATACTCATTCCGCAGCTGCATCGGAGGATAATTCGGACCGCCCATGGAAGGAAGATACTGGCCAGGCTGTTGAAGCTGCTGAAAATCATAGCCAGGATCTTGGATGCCTGGCGAGGAGGTTGTAGTGCTGGTATCATAAGCTTCATTGTCATCTGTCAAAGTCGACGTCTCGCGTGAGCCCCTATTCCTCGAATTTGGGCTCGAGGTTGATCCCGCCGACGCATCCACTTTCCTCCTCAAACTCGACTTCTTACTAACTCTCGATTTGCTACTTGACTGCCTTCTCGTCTTCGGGGCAGATAATGCAGGTGGAGGTGTCGTAACAATGAAGCTCATATCTGGTTCTGCTCCCAGCTGTTGTAGTGAGGGCGCTGGGCTGGGAAGAACTGTGCTTGTCAGGACGGGAGAATGAATCTGCGAAGAGGGTAATTTACCATCACCCATTTGAAATAACTCTGCTACTCTTCCGCATTGGCAGGTATTTAGGTTGTGGCCGCAACTTTCAAGTGGTCGTCCTGGTTTTCGAACTTCGATTAGGATCCTGTCGGTATGCGCACATGATGTCGCGCGGTGGCCTCGGATGCATGGCTCACTAGAACGATGTCAGTTTCCAGTATGCGTGTCTCTCGATTGTTGAAGTATGAAGAAGTGGCGTTACCAGGAATACTTGCATCCATTGATGAGTGGCATGGCTGCGACTTGCAACTTGACCAGAACGAGAATAGCAAAATTCCAATGCTGATAAGATCTAATTCTTCAGTAAACGATGTCCTCTGGATATGGGACTCTCAATTGCGGAGATCACGAAAGCACTTAGAACTGCATAGGTAAACCGAACGCTCCGAAGCCGTAAAGATAAAGGAAGAAACCAACCTCAACACTTCGGCTCAGAGGACCGAATTACGCTACCTTTATTGCGTGAACCTTGATAGATAATCTATGTGAACGCCAAGAATAAGAGCAAGTTTCCAGCCACGAGAAGGCTGTTCAACGTGGTCGACGGAACTGTATCTTGCTCACTTGAGCTCGTTTGAGCTAATTTCAGTTCGCGCAACTAGTCACGTCAAAATTAATTCTCCGCCCCGTCAGACCGCAGTTTTCTGGTCTACTCACTTTGGACATGTGTTTTGGGAATGGGGAAATGTTGTGATTCGGGTCGGTCATGCGATCTTCTGATTGCTTTGCCTCTTCGAAGGACGTCGGTTCGTGTCTTCCTCCACCAACGCTCAATATTGCTCATTTAGAGCCCTTGCTGATGCGCCAGACTCTCCCGGACATTTGCGTGCATACCCGATTTGCTGTCTGGGAGTTAGTCGCTGCTGGCTGCCTCCCCTGCCATACCTAGCGACATCAACAAACTCCGTCAAGCCTCCAAGAAGAGCTCTCGTTTTTGGACTGAATTCTGGTTATCGCCGCCAAAGAACTTTCGAGCCTCGTGGTACAAGTTCTTCAAGGTCCAGGCTCCGTATAGGAGACTGAAATTATGTCAGTGTGAAGGACACTGATGTCTGAAAGACGTACCTACATCATCAGGAACGTCAGCAGGAAAGTGAGCTGTGCATTTCGACAGGCTCGTTGAGCACCCAGGTGTGCAGAAGCACAACCTAACACAATCGGAGTTAGTAGCTGTCACAAAGAAAAGATTTTAACGTGGGCCCGAGACAAACGTCGCACTGAACGTGGTTGGTTAAAAGGGAAAGATTGACTTACTTGACCTCAAATACCATGGGTATAAACTCGAATGGTGCGGATCAGAATCGTCAGAGGACAGTTGTCCGATCAGAGATCCAATCCACAATGGCAAAAGGACAACGTTGAACACCAAGTCCATCAGTCTCACGTTGACTTTCGACGATGCGTGCATACCCCCTCTCGCAACCACAATCATGCTGGTACACATCACCACAGCGATATTTGACTCTGTGGATCTGGAAAAGTCGTCAATAGAAAGAGCACCTCCGGGAAGCTGGGAAATCACTACCTTGCTGACCATATGAATGGAACGTTCGAAGTCTCGGTCTGATTTGCATAGAAGTATCTCCCAACCGACGGATCAGAATTGAAAGCTCGCGATGCCCCTTCAGACCACAATAATCTGCGCGCCGCACCTAGTTGGCCGGTCGTCCAAATTGACATGCATAGCAATGGAAGGAGTAGCTCGAGAAATCTGGCAGTGATGATGAACCAGGAAAAGAGATACCGATCCTCCTTCCCAGTCATGGTACGCATCTTGCGCAAAATAAAACGCGTTGAGCAATTCTGTGCGAGAAGCGATCACGATAAGCAAAAATTCATGTGTTTGATAATGGAAGATCAGCGGGGTGACACGAAATGCGCGTATCTTGAGGTGAATATCGTGAAGTGTTTGTTTTCGGGAAGGAACGCGCTGGAGCACTTGCACGCGAACATCTTCATCTCATTGTCCCATGACTTTCTCCACAGCAAAATTGAGCGAGACGATCTTCAAAAACGACATCGACATTCTAGACATTGTAACACAAATTCCAGCGACTTCGCTCCTCACGAAGCAGTGCAGAAGGCAAGATCGGCTGAGCAAATCATGCGAATCTTTGAGCACGATAAGATGATCAAACTTTCCCCTTAGAACACAAACACAAAATCCTCAAGATATTGATACAATTAGCGGTGCAGAGAGTCTAGACATCTAAAGTTGGACTAGCCTTGCGTTACATTCCTGCAGCGACTGATTCATCTCCGCCCCTTGGTTCGAGTGCGCTACGCCCGATTTACGCGTCAGTTTGAGCTCTTTTGAGGATGTAAACCACGAAGTGTAATACGAGCATTATGACCGCAATCTGTGCATTGATCGCATTCATTGTATATATACGTTTAAGCTGTACTCTCGTCTGATGTGTTGATGTTCGGCTTGAGCTTCTCTCGTTTTCCAGCATTCCCAGCTCGAGGTGCTCACAAATCGACACGCCAAAGTACCAGAAATCCACGCACTTCCTAGGAAGGAATTCAAAATGAATATGGAAACGGGAATTGCTGCTGTGTCCTCTACGGCCACATCAGTGGTTATGATTATGGCGACAGGCACATCAGCGGCATCTGCGACAACGACAGCAATGGCGATGTCCATGGGAGGTTCCAGTGGCTGCAAGCTTTCCGTAAGAACAACATTTGTTTCAGAATCGTCCATCTCCTAATCTTCAATGTTGTTCGTTATCAATTGTTAAGGCCATCTGAACTCGCAAAGTACAAATATGTTTCGTCCGATCTTTATCAATTGAACTAGCAGCAGAGGCACTTGCCTCATTACTTCCACCCAACACGAGAATCAATAAGCTGAGCTTACCGAACAGATGCTCCTAAACTGGACCACAATAGATGCATGCTTCCTTTTCTCAGCCTTCCACATCCGCTCCTCATTCGTATTCTTCCTCGCCTGTCTCGGATCCTTCCTCCTCGTCATATCTCTCGAACTGCTTCGTCGATTCCAACGAGAATTCGATCGCTACCTTCGAGCCCGAAAATTCGTCAGGCATGATAAAGAGTATGTCTTACCTGAAGAGGTGGAGGAAAAGCTATTGGACAAGGGGGCAGAGAGTGGAGAAAAGGGAGCGAGGAAGGAGAGATGGGTGGTGATTGTGTTGAAGCAGATTTTAAGGGGTTACATTCATATGGTGCAGTTTTCCATTAGTTATTGTATTATGCTGATGTTTATGTGAGTCCTCCCATCCTCAAAGGCAAGAAGATAAGTGAGATCCGTAGCTGACTTCGAGTTTCTGCGCAACAGGTACAGCAATGGTCCGTTGTCCCGATGATTTCCAGAAGAGACCGGACGACTGACAGCGGGTATATAGGGTATATCATAGGATCCATCATCTTCGGGGCGTTAATCGGTTTTGCATTGTTCACAAGAGATACTCTTCACTCACAGAATGAGTATGTCATCCACCCCAAACCACAATAGGCGACTAACTTCAACGCCAATGAAATCGATGAAAGGGAAAAGGCATGCTGTTAGAACCTCGAGGCTGAAACGACCTTTGATGGGTGTTTGTGCTGCATAGCGACATACCAACTTAATGAAATAATGGAACAAAATACCTTACATCTCGACCCTGTTGGTGACTAGACTTGAGCCTCGCTCAGAACAATCTCCCATCTCAGCGCAAGCACTCTCGCAGCTATCATCTCCATCCACCATGACTCCCCGCTCCAACCTCACCCGCCTCATCCTCACATTATCAGAAAACACGTAGCATTCCACGCAAAAGATATGGTGGGGATGCCTCGGACATTTCCTGTCCGTCATCAGACCCCAACACTTGCAACACCTCACGCGCTCTTCTCCGAGTTCCCTTTCCTCTCGTGCTGGAGTCGATGGACGGTTCTTTATGATGTCTTTCAGGTAGTCGAACTTTCGTCTGGAGTTTGAGCTCATTTGTGTTTTGATTGAGGATCAATGGCTCGGTGGTGATTTGGTGATGCAAACATGTTCAGATTGAGAGGCTTCCTGATTTATCCTGTTTTCGAGGATTGGCTGTGAATCTCTTCGAAATGAATAATGAAGCATTTGATGACTTGCTTACAATTCGTATGTGATTGGAGATGTGTTGATGCATGTTATTCAATTACCTGCCGTCTTTTCATCACCCTCATATGTCCAAGCCCTTGACCGAAAGGTTCGGAGAAGCCTTTGTCGTGGAGTTAGCATCTCGCCCCTTCTCTAGCCCCTCAATATCAACAACTTCAGGATCTTCAAAGAAATGAGAAAGTTCCTCCAAAGTATAGCCTTTCGTTTCGGGGAAGAAGAAGTAAATGATCGCAGTCTATAAAATGTCAATCCTGAACCCTACTGGAGGAGTAGATGTGCTTACTCCTAAGATCAACATCCCAAGATAGAAGATGTAGTAGTAATACCCAATTGAATCCAGAGCAATGGGATTCACATACTGATTCACAGTCAATGCCGCCTGTGAGGCTGCGATCTGAAGACCCAGCCCACGAGCACGGATACTATAAGGCAAGATCTCCACAGCGTAGCAATAAAGGAGAGGATTGCAAGCAATGTTGAAGGCAGCATCGTACAGAAATAGGAACACAACTGCCGTGTAGGCTGAAGCATTATTTCCATGTTTCGAGTAGATCGCACTGGATATCGTGAGTGGGACGTTGCAGGCGATCATACCGATGAACGACCAGAGCCAAAGAGTTCGTCTGCCCACTCGATCCGCGAGCAGAGCACCGAACAGGGCACAGAAAAAGTTCCAGATTTGAAGTCCGCCATTGATGCCTGTCTGGCTATCGGTACTGGTTATTCCAATACTCGTGAGAATCGGGGAGAAATAGTATGAAATGACTCCTTGTCCGTTCCAAAGTGTGAGAAGGGCGACAGCAATACATATGCTGAAGCGTTTGCGATTGGCCTTGCTTTTGAGCAACTGAGCCCACGCCATTTCCTTGCTAGTTCGATCCTGGGCAATACCAGATGCCAATTCATTCATCTCCAACTCAACGAGAGCATCGTCCAGTGTTCCATTGGCGTGGTAGTTTGCGAGGACTTGACGGGCTTCGTCGACTTTGCCTTGGGAATAGAGCCATCGAGGGGATTCTGGAATGAAAGGGAGGGCACAAAGGACAAGCACACCTGGAGCTGCCTGGATCACCGAAGGTGTGCGCCACGACCACGAAGATGCCGTGAGGTGACCTGTTCCGAAGGATACCCATGCCGCGATGATTGACCCAGCATACCATAGGACGTTGAACTGTTAAGATGTCAGAAAAACCCGTAATACCAAAGACAGGGACAATGGCTCACCATAGATGCAATTGTTCCACGCATACGAGGATGAGCAAGTTCATTGATCAAGCTCGGGCCAGCACAGCAGGTAAAACTAATGCCGAAGCCGATGATAAGTCGACCACCGATGAACATGTCCGAGTTTTGGGCTGCAGTCTGAATAACTGCCCCAATGACGACGAGACAAGATCCTAGAAGAATGGCAGCACGCCGACCAAAATGATCTGCAACTGGAGGTGCAACGAAAGCTCCGCAGAATCCTCCAATGAAGACGACTGTTGAGATGAGCCCGATCTTCGAAGCACTTGGGTTTCCCATGTCTAAAACTGTGTCAGAAGTCGGTATCAGAAATCTGTATTAATAAAGCTGACCTCTGATCCATGGTTCCATTGCTTGAAAGCTGCCGACAATGCTTTCATCGTACCCAACAGTCATTTGAGTGACTAAGGTGCACATCTGCCAAAATATAAGGCGTCTCAAGCCTCTGTCGCGCCACCATTGAGGACTGGTATTGTTGGGCAATTTCATGACGACTGGCGAGGAAGCAGATTTGTCGTCCATGATTATCCAGTCTTTGTCGTTGGTTTCGGTACGCTTTTCTGGCAGGAAGACACGAGCATATTTATCTCTCAAAGCATTGCGGTGCTTTCAAATCTCTTATCTTCGAGGACCAAGATTCTGAACTTTCGAACCCATACCAGCTACTTTCCGATTGTCGGGAATCGCTGTTTGTGTGGCATCGGGATGTGAAAGTACGACCTTATCGTGGACTTACGTTTAAAGAATCGACGGGGGTAACCGAAAGTCCCACTAAAACAGGCATTAGACTCGCACGAGTTTCGGGCGAGATTTCTAAACTTTAAATCCTAAATCTAATCGCAATTTTCGCAGTTCTCATTGGCCAAATGGTTAATCCTTCCCCACGTTTGCTGGCTCGCGCGTAGGTGGGGGTTCAATGGAAGAGTTGCCAGAACATCAGGTCCTCTAGATGCTGCGGCAACTCTGGCAGACTTGGGGAATGCGCCGCGGCGTTGTAGCTTTGAAGGAAATACCGTAGAACAGACTCTCGGAGGATCCTTTATTAGAGACTTCCTCTGCTTCGCTTGAAACGCTCATTTCTTTGCTCTGCAAGCAAACCATTCATCGAATTCCATAATGCCTCACTCGACTACTCCCCAGACGATTGACACAGCCGTCACTCACGGCGACTGGAGAGACGACTTATTCCGAGATGGATTCGTCGTCGTTAAGGGCGCCATATCCCCAGAAAATTCTAAGAAATACATTGAGCAGATGTTCCAATGGTTGGAGAAGTTTCCCTTTGGATTCGACCGAAACTATTCAGAGACCTGGACGGAAAAATATCTGCCAACACACATGAAGTAGGTGATAGTCAGGAAAGTATCAGGACATGAAAGCTAACATAAGTGAAGAGGTGGGATGTACCATGGATACTCCGTCCAGCATGAACGCTTCATGTGGGAAGCTCGCCAGTATGGCCTTGTCTTTCTAGCCACTCGAAACATTCATGCTGATTGTGAGTAAGGGAACCAGGAGTCATCGAGGCTTTCAATAGGCTTTGGGGTACCGAAAAGCTGCTCGTTTCCTTCGACGGAATGAACTTAACCCTTCCTTCTACAAAACGAGCTCCCGGCCAGCCATGGCCACATGTCGATCAATCACCTCGTCGAACCGGACTGCAGTGCGTACAAGGGATACTGAACTTTGCTCCCAATGGACCAGAAGATGGCGGACTCGTTGTCATGAAAGGCTCCCACGCCTTGAATGAAGAATTCTTCAAAACCCACGACGTGGCCGATCGCAAGACTTGGGGGCCAGACGATTGGTTTGGGTTCCAGGAGTCAGAGACAAAGTGGTTCGAAGAAAGAGGCTGCGAGACCATAAAAGTATGCGCAGAGCCTGGGGATTTGATCTTGTGGGACTCCAGAACCGTGCATCATAATGTCTTGCCAAGCAGCCAGAACTTGAGAGCTCTGATATGTAAGTATCCGGCACGCAATTGGACAAGGCGAGAGTCCTGACCTGGGGAATAGATGCTTGCTACACGCCGGCATCCTTTGCGACTGCGGAAGACTTGGAAAGCAAGGCGAAGCTTTTTATGGACAGAAAAGGAACAGTGAGTCTTCTCCTTGCTTCTGATATTCGCCCTCGAGACTTAGGCTGACTTTTGCTAGACTCACTGGCCTCATGCCAACATCTTTGAAAATGCTGAGAAGAAATTGCGACTGGGAAAGCCCGACATTCATGAGAGAGATAAACCATTTGAGGAGCCCGAGCATACTGAACTTGCGTTGAAATTGGCAGGTGCCAAGGCCTACAAGACCTAAGCGGGTTGGTTCCCATGCATCTCATGGCTTGTATCTTATGCATGCAAGAGCTGAGTCTCCAGGATTTCGACTGCCTTGGCTGCAAAGATACTTTGGTCGGAAATTTTTCGTAGCAAATCAAAGCAGAATTGAATTTCCTCAACGTAATTGTCCTCTGCATCATTCGGGTGAAATCGTGCTTCTACCACCAGTATGATCGCTGCTGAGAATAGGTGCAATGAAGTCGCCCTGAAATATCAACTGAATAGCTCGCAAAGAATTTGGAGGACATACCATGGTCTGTGACGGGCCACCGAGCCTGCATAGTTCCTTACGAGAGCTATCATCGCTCGTGCAGATCCAAGGCAAATGGATCTTGTCCTTTCGAAAGTAGTCGGATCTTGAATCCATTGGTCTTGAAGTATTCGGTTGATGACGATGCGATAGTACAATAGAACTAAAGAGAGATTTGTCCTCTGCCACGCGATCCATGACTGATCAATGTCTGGAGCGCTGCTGGGACTTGTAAAATCTTGACCACCTTGGAGATGATCTGGGAGACCTTCAATCAAGTTCGCGAGAGACTCATCGGATTCGATTACTAGGACAGAGATTTCATCTGACCTGCTTGCCTTCAGTCTGAGGGCACATCGGAATCGATGGTAGATCGTTGCAATCTGAATCATCGCGATGTGGTACTGAATGGGTCGAGGTTTACTGTCCAAGGAGGTCGATGGAAGTATGAGCTCCTCATCTGCGATCTGCGCAGGAAGTTCAACCTCGAAGTCTGCTTCGTAGATAGAAGGAATTCTGTAAGGGATGGGAATCCATTCGCACAGTACAAACGTCCACCAAAGTCGTCGTCGCACTTCGCGTTGTACGAGACTCTCTCCCAGATGATCGCGATCGAAGTCTAGGCTCAAGCTTCTCGCAATTCTGATCCCACAGGCCCACAGACAAGTGTGCAATGTTGAATCCCCAACATTGTTAAATACAATACCAAGTATCGCAATCGCTTGGACACTCTTTATGTTCAAGTTGCGAAGGAAATCGGCC
Organism: Phialocephala subalpina; assembly: GCA_900073065.1. Lineage (NCBI taxonomy): Eukaryota > Fungi > Ascomycota > Leotiomycetes > Helotiales > Mollisiaceae > Phialocephala > Phialocephala subalpina. The sequence continues at coordinate 1,651,200 of FJOG01000002.1, forward strand.
CGATACAAATGGAGGAGAGCGGCATCGTACCAGTTTAGCAGGAGCATTTTAACATTGTCTAGAATCGAGTTAGTCAAACACGTCAAAATGGATGTCCAAGCTCACCATGTGGTAGGCCCGTCGCTTTGGCTTCTTCTTCGTCCATGAAAAGTAGGATTGCCTGTATAACAAATTAGAGAAATTTTGACGATATTCGATTGAACCAGCAATGCTTCTGAAGCCTCGCAGCTTTAGAGGTACTGATAGGGAACCAAGTCAATACTTACACTCAAATAGCTGAAGTAAACAGCAAGCCAAAGTGATCTGCCAGCGTCCGTATCCTCGTGCGGGCGGCCTGTTCGCCAGAATATCTCGCATTCAGATTCGAAAGTGGGATGATGAAGCGCGCAATGAATCCAGGAGACCCAAACTCTACCATACGATAGAAGTCTGGCAGCACAATTGGGGCTTGGCCGGATGACTTGGTCATCTTCCACGACTGTTGAGATTCGCGAAGTGTGCTTTACAGCATCAAAGAGATCTCTCTCGAAGCTCTCAGTGATATTTCGCACTTCGAAATGCTTTGCAGCCTTTTGGGGGAGCTTTTGCAGCTGGCTATCTAATTGGCCTCGAAGTTTCTGATTCTCTAGCAGAAGTTCATTGTACGAATACTGGGAGTTGGGAGCGCTGTGAATCGCAAGTCAAAGTCAGGTCTTAAAGCATGGTCATGCACACTTACTCGCCAGAGATAATTTGGCCTTTGACCTTGACTATCTCTCTGGCACATTGTGCTTCCAGTCCACGGCCAATACATTCTTGGCAGGGAATCCGTTTGTTGCATCGCACTCTCCGTTTACGACAAGATCTACAACTCCGAGGTGCGCGTTGCGTTGCTCGGATTCCTGGCGGCTCAGATGTAGCCATGGGGCAAGAGGAAGAAGTGAAGGATGGATTAAAACTCCCGTCAGTAGGAGGTTGGTCTTAAGCGAGCTCTTTCCTTCTATCCCTAAAGTAGTCTAGACTCAAACACAACTAATCATATCAAAGCCAGTTCCCCCCCTCGAAAGATGCCAGTCTCGATAACATCTCTCCCATCTTCCAGAGGGACATACGAAAGCCACCAGCGTTGCACTCGATTTGATCATATCATGTCACGTATTAATGGTCAAGGATGTTCGAGGTAAAATGAGCGAGTTCAGGGGCAAACACGTCTCCTCGTCAACCCCACCGTCGATCACGCGTTTGACCGCGTAAAGTGGCTTTCTGTTGGCTTCTATTCCTCTCTCTCCTCTTTATCATATCCTATCGTTGTTATCTCAAATCCTACACTTCACGGATCTCCCAAATCAAAACTCGACCATGACTTCCACTCAGACCACTCAGACCACACAACACCCAACAGTCTAGCGAAATGTTTCTGAAAAGCACAGAAAATGTGAAGATGGAGGACGCCACAGTGGAAACCTGGAGATTGTGACCTGGAACACTCCTGACTATGCTGAGGTTGGTCTCCTTGGACCCTTGGGTTGGGAGCGAGCGTCAAAGAGGAAAGTGAAGAATTGGAGCAGAAGTTCGAGGCAAGCATATTTCCTCAGCCACTCTGCGAATACTTACTTGGTGTTTTTATTTCTAACGTTTCGCCTACCACAGGTCGAGTTCAATGGCGACCTTGAGAAGTTCTACGATTATTCCGGATCAGTCGAAATCCATCCCGTTCACATTGCCTTCTCCAAGAGTCAAACCCTTGGCATGCGCTGACCTGTCCCTCTCTTCGACGAAGCCTCTTGGTAGCTTAAACCCATTCCTATCACCAGTTAGTCGCTATCTTGAAACCCGCGAAGAAATTTGGCAATATAGTAGCAGTGCAGGGATATTTTCATACCGACAATTATCGCATCTGCATTGACCAGGAAAGTGGCTATCACATCTATATTTGTACTCCCCATCTAATCCGCAGCACGTCCATCAAAAACTATGTGGTCATTGATCAATATCACTCAAAAAGAATGTTTTGTCATTTGGTCTATGTCCTAAGCACTTTAAGAACATACAAAGTTCAACTTATTCTCTAAGTCCAAGTCAAAGCCCCTCCACCCACCTCTCCCACACAGAATACTCAACATTCTCCACACACCAAACAAACTTGACAAACTGACTCCACGGCACAAGTACCAACCACTCAGTGAACAAAGAAACCAAACTATCCCCTGTAAAGCCACAAATATCAACCTTGCCCTTACAAACTTTCAGCACAATTCTCCTCATCGACCCTTGATTTCCCTGCAGCAACAGCTCTACAAATCTTGAAGGACACGACGCGAGCCCATCACTCTCTTCCTTCATCGAGAATAGCTCAATGTCTTCCTGTCTTGCATTCCGACCCTCTGCTCGATATGTCCCATTTGTTTTCTCTTCTTCGATTTTCAGTTGTGAAGTAACTTCCAGGAATGGAAATCTTGCTGTGTAGTCGAGAAAAAGTGTCTCAAGATCATTTACTGGAGTAAATTTGTACATTCTCTCGAATGTGAAGGATAGACAATGCTCAAATATCTGACTGTTGCAAGGTCTTTGCCGTTTGAGTTCTTGGCATCAAGGAACATCTCGTCATACCAGGTCTTCACGTTATTTTGGTCTACTCGGGGCGCGCGGATGGTGTTGGGAGAGATTCCATATATGATATGAGTTTGTGTTCTCTCGTAGCCCAGACTGAATTCGCCTTGAGTTCGTTCAACGTAGGCTGCTCTCCCGTGAGAATGGCAATTGTTCGGCCATCTTCAAAATGAATAGAGTTAATAAGAATAATTTGTGAAATTGTTTAAAATTGAGGTAAGATAAACGAGGTAGGTTTTGCTGTTCTTCGTGCTGTACTACAGCCTAGTTCGGACCGTCCGGTCCCAAAGAAAGAGCAAATGTGGAAAGCTAGCTATTTGAATCATCGGGTATTCTTAGCAAATACCATCTGTTGTGATTCATTGGCGTCTTTCTTGTGAGTCAAGTCAAAAGCATGGAAAATTAGAGGTCAATATATGAAAATCAGGGCTTCTGTTCCGATGTATGAAGGTATCCTCGGACATTCCAAAAATTGAAAGCATGAATTGAGAGAACGGACTTCTCGACTTGATCCATGCTCGAAGTTCCAAAAGGCATAAGGCCAACGCACCATACCACAATGTAATTGCTAGCTCCGTAGGTATTCATCTGACGAGTATCTCCAGACCTATTCAGCAGCGACTGAGCTCTCTCAAGACCCCGTCACAAACCAGCACTCTGCACGTGACACGCGCAAAACCAACGCACGAAAAGCACCCCCAAAAAGTCACCAATCTCAAAACCCGAAGCATCAATCAGCCCCACAATTCATTGCCCTTAGCTCGTAGCTCGCCACCAATCGGTATCCAAGGACCCCTATCACTATCGAAAGTGGTGCTGACTCAGCCCTCGCCACAAGCGCACATCTTTCTCTAGCTCTGCCGGCACTGACATCGTATCCCACGCAATCAACGGTGAAATTTGGACCCCCGTATCATTTTTGACTTAATTCTTGACTTCGTGGTTTCCTGTATCGTTTGGTGACACGTGACTCGAACAACTTGCTGGAGATCCAGAAACAGGCAGGATGGGAAGCTTGTAGGGCTCATCTGGAGGCAGAGCTGTGATGCTGGCGCCGAGGCGGGAGAAGTTGGCTGCGTCTGTTGCGGTGTATTGTTCCTCCTCTCGTTCCTGTGTTGATCGATTTGCGGTTGTGGACAGAGGACGTGGAGTTTGTGGGGTAGAGGTGTATATTGCTTTGGTGAGCTGAGCGCTTGCCCTTTTGAGTGTCGTTGAGGCTTTCATGTTTGGTATTTGTCTTGTCTTGGAGGCTGGAGTTGAAATGTTGGAGAGGTTTGTTGTATCGTAAAGTTGAAGACGATATACAATGGAAATTTAAGTAGGTTGGGTAGGAATAGGGCATTCCCTAAGATAGAATGCTAAATTGATGACTGCGATGTAAATTCCTCCGACTTAGGACGATGCAGTGATGCGGCATAGATTAGCCTGCGAAGCCCGAACTCGATTGAGAAAGAGAGACACCGCGTGACAAAGTTACAAAATTCAAGGAACGCGAGAATTCATCTGGAGACGTCGAGTATTGCTTTTATCTTTCTGCAAAGGTATTCAACACCCCCATGCAAAGTCAAAGAAGATCGGGGCTATCAATTGATGAGCCCAAACGAAAAGATCTGAGTGACCATCCGAGACGCTTGAAATAACTGACCAGGATACCTCCAATCTTGTCTGCGCCTTCGTAGCCTAGCGGAATCTAATTGACCTCCTCGATCTTCTTGGATGAAGAAGCCTCGCCCTCTTTCTCGTCGGCCTCCTCGAGCTCTGGCATCTCGTCGTCATCATCATCATCGTCCTCAGCCTCCTCCTCGCCAGCATCAGCTCCACCTCCCAGCTTGGAGAAGTCAATGCCACCGAAGTCGCCTCCACCACCCATCATTGAGCTCATGTCACCCATGCCGGGCATGCCACCCATACCGCCCATACCTCCTGAACCAATTATTAGCTTGTGCTGGTATTTATTGCTCACTTCCACTTACCTAGGTCGTCTTCTGGAGCCTCGTTCTGCTCATCCTCATCAACCCACTTGTCGAAGTCGGTCTTCAAGAAATGGACCTTCTTCGCATCCTTCAAGAGTCTTGGCCAGAACTCCTCTTTCAGCTCCTTCTTCCGCAGAACCATCTCGACGTTCTTGGCAGTGTGATTAATCTTGCTCTCCTTCTCGTCAATCTCGGCGTAGAACTCAAGCTCGACATGGTAATCTCTCTTCAGGGAATCGGAGTGACCAGAGAAGGTGAGTCCTTGTGGCTTGAGCTGGAGCTTCAGGTTCGATGGCTTAACGTCGGGTACGGAGATCGTCAGGTAGATGAAGTTCTTGGCTTCGTCGGTCTTGCTGGATCGTTGAGCCCAAAGGACTGTCAAATATTAGTTATGCCTCTCTGCTACAATCAAGAATGGTTCTGCGAAGGCATGGGTGGCTGGTTTGCTTCTTCAGCGCTAGGCTGAAGCCTTCGGAGCTGAATAGCTCCCGTGCAATGAGGAGAAGCTTACCTTCTGGAGTTGCGGCCATGATTGATACTGGTGATGAAGGATCAAGAGTCGGCAAGGAAAGAGGTGCAATTCAGTTTGTGGAAGAGTGTAGGGTGATGGTGGTGGAATGTAGAAATTGTTTGGGTTGATGGAAGTCGCTAACGAGAAGTTTGGGTGTGGGAGCTGCAGAATACGGCGAGGGAAACAAGGCTGTTGGAAACTTTGCGAAAGGGAAAGAAGCTCAGCAATGGAGGCGGTCAAACAACCTCGCAAAGGGAGCAAAATTATGTCAAATAATTCAGAGCGAAGAGCAATTCGAATATGAAGTCCGAATTATGTTTCTACTTGGGAAAATGTGAATATTAATCAGATTCACCTCAATGCTCTCAAAGTCAATGTCTTCTTTGACCCCACGTTTTGAGGCGGCTCGTGCGTCACTGGTTCACGGTACGAATTAGTCGAAGCCAAGCCTACCACCTTGAAACCTACGACGACCACAACTCGAACATCGCAGACTGTCTATTAAAAAGCCCTGATACCGGGATTCTGCAGCAGGGCACAGTCTCTGCAAACCTACGATTCAGGATGGAGACTCTCAAATCCATGTTCGTGAAGCCGGACCCGCAGGCACAAGTCAGTATCACAGCCCCGCGCTCAAGGCAGCACGACTAATTCAATGTCAGGTCAGGAAGTGCAACCAGCTCATACGCCAGAATACACGGAAGCTCGATCGCGATATTGCGAACATGAAGCTGGCGGAGAACAAGGCCCGAACCCTCATCATCCAAACCAACCGTCGAGCGCAGCGGAATCCAGGTCAAGCCAAGCAGGCCGAGAAGGATATTCGAGTCTTTGCTAGAGAGCTAGTGCGGACCAGGAAACAGCATAACAGACTGGTCACATCGAAGGCGCAGCTGAACAGTGTATCGATGCAGGTCACAGAGGCATTTGCGGTGCGGAAGATAGAGGGGAGCATCCGTTCGAGCGTGGGAATCATGAAGGATGTCAATACGCTTGTACGGTTACCGGAATTGACTGGGACGATGCGAGAGCTAAGTCAAGAGCTGATGAAAGCTGGCATTATTGAGGAGATGGTGGGAGATAGTCTGCCCGATGAGTTGGAGGAGGAAGACGAGGAAGCAGAGTCTGAGGTCGATAGGGTTCTTGGGGAGATTCTAACAGACAAGATGTCGAAGGTGGGAGCTACACCAACGACCCCCACACCAGTACAACAAGAGCCTGTGGCAGAAGACGAGGACGAGGAAGATGCAGAGGCTATGTTAGACCAGATGCGTGGCCGGCTGGAAGCACTAAAGAGTTGAGGGTTTGTCTGTACAGGAGTTTGGCGGATGGAATACGTTGAGGCGTTCCAGGAATTATCGTAGGGAATTTTCAGCTTGCAGTGCCTTTGAATGCATTTAGATTCCCCGTTGATTTTCGAGCATCTTTTATTGCGGGATCCTCGAAGGTTCTGGTTGCAATAGTACTACTTAATTCGAGGGACCTTGGTTCCAGAAGACGCTTCTTTTGGCCAACTTATACTTGCTTGAAAGCTGCAGCTTTGAAAGACCCACGAGGTTTAATACATTGGGAAAACAAATCACGTTCGTCCCTCGCTTCGCGTTTTCCTTCCTTCTTGTCGTTTACTTGACTGTCAGTCGAAGTTGAGCAGCAGCGTACCTTTGACTTCGCTTAGAATATATTTCTAGATCTATCCCACTCGATCTCAACACACAATCCCTTGTACCGCGTCTCAAACCTTCCTGAGCTTTTCAACACCTTGCCCATTGCCTCGACGCTGGCTACTTGCTGCTCCTGGCCACCGGCTCTGACGCGATACGATGTCCGATCCACGCAAGATCAATGAGAAGTAAGTTATCCCATACGCGCTCCTCCCTTCAACCTTGTTTGAATTCTTACGTGTCACAGGGCGCCTGCCAAAATCCCAGCTCTCGTAGGTGATTTAGCCACACCAAAACATAGACCAAGCGGCCGTCACCTCGTCACTGCAGACGGATCGCCCCTTCCAAAATCAGCCATGAGATCGTTCTCGGCCAGCCCTGCTCCCGCCCGAAGAGGCCGGAAACCCATCTTCAGCACCCAAAATAAGGAAGGAACAATGTCCAACGTTACACCTATCAAGGAAGGAACCCCCCCGATGTACCGATCTGTTTCAGCTTCGATGGCAAAGCACACTCCTCACAGCGTTAAAAGAAGCCATGCCGACCGGGAGATTACAAATAGCGACGAAGAGCTCAGTGCCAAGCGACAGCCGCCACCCAAGAGGCAGGAGAAGAGCCACTCTAGTCACAAGGAGACCGGATTCTGGAAGTATGCTGAAGATGTTCATATTGGGCATCATACCGACTGGTCTGAAGTTAAAGTATGGGCAAATGTCAATGGTGAGTGTGTCCTCTGCTTGACCTTCTTCACATACATTACAATGTTCCAGCGGCTCTAGGACAATATCGTCGATCCCAGTGTCACTAGAAGATGTACTGATATGAAATGCAGGTGGAGGCATTCTCATCGTCCGAGCAAAGAAGGACAAGACAGCACCAGATGTAGTTGCAAAGGCTTGGCCAAAGGAGTTCCGTTTCGATTCAAAGAAGATTAGCCTGTATTTGGCTCTGGAGAAGGTCGAAATCAAGCTTGAGATTGCTAAATACTTCACCGGTACGTCTCAACTCCGATTCATCTACCCTCATGAATGTCCCATTTTTCCTGGAACATTCTTCTGTATCGAACTGCGTTACTAGTACCGAAGTAGGAGACCTCGATAAAGCTACCAAGGAGACCAAGAGAGACCTTATCCTCGAATATCTTGCGGCAAAGCACGAAGGAAGACAGGTCCGAATAATTACCGAGCAAAGCCCAGGTGCCGAAGCTATTCCAGACATTCGAGTTGGCAGCCATCGACACTATGGTACTCTTGCTAGTGTCTACGCGTTCGTAAGCAATGGGCACGTCCGCTTTCGGCTCCATGAGGATGAAATTCGGCTCCAATGCGGGCTACTCCTTCCTAAGATGGCGGTCGACTATTATGATATTGCCTTCTCATTGGAGTACCAGTATTGCAAGCCGGAAGACGCCAAAGACTACATCAAGGGGGCGTTGACCAAGTTAGAATGTCCCGAGCCTGATGGGACATTGTCGACCGATGGAAATGGAGCATTCCCGACAAAGCCACTTGATGTCATTCTAGGTGCCGAAGAGGATGAAGGAATGATCCACGCTCTCCTCGACTTTGAGAATGCTGGCAAGCGACTGAAGGCTGAGACCGAGAAGCGTGAGGAGGCTCTTTCAAACCGGCATGCTGGTCTGACGAAGGAGAAGGAGAACCTCATCTTGCAGCAGAAAGTCTTGGACAAGAGAGAGAAGGATCTGCACAAGCTTGCGAAAGTCCTGGAAGACAAGGAACAATTTCTGAACGGCGAGGAGAAGCGTCTGAAGGAGCAGCTTGAAACTCTCGAGGAAAAGGAGCAGATGCTGAAGGAGCAAGAGGATCGCCAAACCAAAGTCCAAATGTCCCTGGATCAGCGGAAGATTGACCTTGACAACGAACGAGACCAACAAGTTAGCCGCGGTATCGAGATTGACAGACAGCAAGCAGATGTCCAGCGACGAGAAGCCAACCTGGATCGTGAGGATCGAGAAGCTGCAGCTATCGCCAACAGTGACGAGTTGACAAGAATACGAGATAAGTACGACATTCTCGAGGGGATCGTGAAGCAGAGGGAGGATTTCATTAAGGAGAAGGAAGCTGAGAGGAACGACCTGGCAAAGACTCTCAGAGCCAAGGAAGAGGAAATCACCGCTAATGGAGACGAACTTACAGCCAAGAACAACGAGAATGTTGAACTCAAGACTCAAAAGGACAATCTCGCCAAGGAACTCGCTATCTACAAGAATCCAATCCATCTACGACTTGACCACGGCCTCACCTTTGAGAACAGCTTCACCAAGCTTCACGACGAGAACCCCAACGCCGGCATGTTTGTGGAGGATAGAAAGAAGAGCGTCGTAGGAAAAGGACGTTATGCAGACTTGAAGTTCTTAGCCTACCGCACTCTCCAATTCCCAGCCGTCAAGGTAGATGGTACTTTGATTCAGGTATGTGTGGTCTTTTACTACGTTCTCGCGTCCTAGGAATAATGTCCCTGTATTCCTGGGACATTATCCTGGCGGTAGAGAAGATATATGCTAATTTGCATGCAGAGCGGCTTCGATTATGGCGGTTTCAAGTTCTCTGTCTACGAGAAGGATGGACTCATTAAGATGGTTCAAGATCTTCAGCCGGGTATGCTGCGTCAGCAAGACGGTCAGGTTCTCATCACCTACTCGTGCCTGAAGCAGGAACCGAAGCAGAACATTGTCATTTAAGCGTGAGGATGGACGGTTGTCAATGGGGCGGATTGTGATCACAAATGTACTGAATAGTGTGGGACTTTGATATTACTGAGAGAACTTCTTTGACACTACTGAGAAGAATTCTCGAGTCAAGGGCGCTCCTGAGCTCAACCTCTCTGAAGCCAGTTCGATTGTAGCCTACCTAATTACCTTGTCGATAGAATACAGTAAAGCCATACACCTTCAAAGTAATTGCTTCGTCATTGGCACCTTGTATGAAAAACCGGCACATCAAAGTTCGGAACATTCAAAAATCATCTTCGAATTAAGCTTCACAGCCGAACCGAGAAAGCAAAATGAACTCTTGCATTTCCATGAAACGCTTCTCAGAAGTTCATTGCAAAGTAATCTGGATTCTGATGCATTGCATTACGCTCACTTCTAACTCTTTAAAACCATACTCCTCGCCTTTATGATGCCGCCAGCTTTTGCAAGAAAAAAGTGAATGCTGAGCTCGGGCTGAGATCCTTTGACCTTTTTTCTCACATGCACGCAACTTTTCAGTACAGCCATCTTCTCTTCCCCACACTCTAATCATGTAGGAAATTGCATGAAGAGGGCGGTGAATCCTGATATCCTTTGACCTCTTCCTTTCACCTTTGACCAGCTTGTTGCTAGAAACTTCCACTTTCCTCCGCAATGACTTCGGTATTATCTCAGACGTCATTTAGCGTCCCCATCTTGAGCTTGTCCCCTCAGGTGTCAACTAGCGGTTGCACTTTGGGACTGCCTCCTAAGGCGTCAACGTCCTCTACCACGACCGACTCAGCATAAGCGACCTGTTCTTATCGCTCATTGGCCACCCTTCTCCCATACACTCTCGTTGGCGTCGAGCTAAATTGGAGGCAAGCAGATCACGACCTGCGTCCTTTTGTCTATAAAAGAAAGTCCTTTCGAACCGGACTTTCCTCAAACCTCAAACCTTCTTGACTCCAAGTTCCCAAACCTCTTCGATCCGCGTCGATCTTCTTGTCTTGTACAACCCCTTCAACAAAACCACCCCCTCATCAAGACACAGTCCTCACAATGGCTCTCTCAACTGCCTCAAAGGCCACCGCCCTCGTGGTTGGTCTCTTCCTGGTAAGTCTCACCTTTGCCTTGCCAATATCGACGCGCCAATTGAGGCTAACACGGCTCTCCAGGCTCTTAGAGTCAACGCTGCCGCCATCGGTGAACAAGGCGCGTTCGGTATGACCAAGTACAAGGGATACGCTGAGGGTGTCTTGGCCGTCAAGGGTACTCTCTCCGGTGTCGACATTGAGATGAACGGTACTATGCAAGTGAGTTTCGCCCAATCTTATCCGATAACGCGTTCGATCTAACAGTGCTCAGGAAATTTTCGCCCAGTTCGCCAAGGAGAACCCCGAAGTCGAAGTCAACGTTGCTAAGGCCAACACTACCCTCGCCGCTCGTGGTGCTGAGAACAAGATCAGTAGCCATGGTCGCGTGTATACATTCAAGAAATTCAAACTGATGAATCAAACAGGCCGACATCAACTGCTGCCCCAAGGATCCTTTCGGCTGGGTTGGCGGCAACTCTCAGACTATCGAAGAAGGCATCGACTACCTCAACCATGTCCAGGCTCGTTGCGGTGTCAGCGCTCGCTCCTGCGTTCGTGTCAGCTGCTCTTACAATGCTGGTATCTACCTCTGCAACGACGTACGTACCTTCATGCCCCTTCTGTCGTGTCATAAATGCTAATTGAGAACAGAACTACTACGACATCTTCCCTGCTTGCCCCTACATCGCATCCTACGCTCAAGATCTCGTCAATGATTGCTCTACCTGGGAGACCGATGGTTTCTTCAGCCAATGGGTCTCTTGCGGACAAGAGTTCGATACTGATCGCTACAATGTCATCGTTCACAGCGACAATTGCTGAACAGTGAATATCGACGATGGAATGCTTCCGGTTGCCTTGACACGCGTCGTGGGTAGCCTTTGCACGGGAGTCAGCCACATGTCTTTTCATTGTCATTGGGACCGTAGTACTTTGGGGAGAGATCAAGGGGAGTTGACCATGAGTCCACATGAGCCCAATTGATAATGCGTACTTGCTTTTATAAAAATGCATGGACCTTCCATCCACAATTTGACCAAGTTCATCCTACCGTGACCTTTGCCTGCAAGATATTGTCTCCTATGCTTTCGGCGTCGCGTTCTCAGTGAGGCACTCACATGCTTGCACGTCCCATAATTCCTGAATTCAGGACAATATGTTTCCGTTGCTTCAATCTTGATACGTTTCGATGGGAACCCTCTGCCAGGGACGTAGCCATAAATCTTTCCATATGGGGAAAATGCTAGGCAATCGCTCACTTATCTGAAGAGAGGTGACAACCAATAATTTTGCGTCTCGCTTTTGCCATAGGAATGATTAAATCTTCCATAATTCACTCTTATTTTAATTCCTTCCGTATGACTTCATGGTGAAGGCTGGTCTCGGAGTATCTTTCGTCGCTGCCGAAGTTGTAAGCGTCTCCGTCCAAGAAGCTCTTCTTCCTTAAAAGCCTTCAACCTCCGCGACCCACAACACCTCCTCCATCCACAGTCAACTTCAACAACGTCACACAAGTCCAAGTCCACGTCCACATCCTGGCCAATACAATCTCCCTTCGTCAAAACCCATAGAAGTACTAGCCATGGCTCTCTCAAAGGCTTCGCAAACCATTACACTCATCCTTGCTCTTCTCCTCGTAACCACCTCTCTGCCGCTCACACCATAGCTCGAAGTTGACAAAAGCAACTTCTAGGCCTTTAGTGTCAATACCGCCTCAGCTGCAGCTCCCTTCGGCATAGCAAAGTATGAAGGATACACAGAAGGTGTCCTAGGAATTAATGGCACCATCTTCGGCGTCGAAGTCGAAAGTAAGCAACCTTTTCTTTGTCTGGCCGCGTTCACACTGCTGCATCGAGTTCCCCGAGCAGAGCCTCACCGACCTTGCCGCTTAAATCTTGCAGAAGCACCATGCTAATTCGTCGTAGTGTACGGTACCATGGAGGTAACATCTGCCCCACGACCTTGGAACAATCCCGAGCTCTTCATTCGGCCTTGAAACTGACAACGTCCAGCAAATCTTCGAACAGTTCGCCAAGGAGCATCCCGAAGTTGAACTCGACTTCAAGAACGAGACCGCTGCCACCTCTCGTGCCACTCGCGGCGTAGACAACAAGGTGAGCAGCCAGGACTGTCTGCAAAACTGAACCCCAAAGCTGACATATGAAATAGGCAGACCTGAATTGCTGCCCAAAGGATCCCTTCGGTGAGTCGACATCTCGGAGCAATATTCTTCTTTCTCTTTATCCTGAGTCTTGGAAGCCGCGTTCCACGGAATTTTACAATGAAGAGAATAGGAATGCTGACTCTGAATTGTTTTTTTTAGGCTGGACTGGAGCCGCCGTTAAGACAATCGAAGATGGTATCTGGTACCCGCAACATGTAAATGCCCTCTGCACCGTCGGCAAGAGATCTTGCGTCCGAGTCAGCTGTTCATACAGGGCCGGCATCTATCTCTGCAATGATGTACGCTTACGCTACTCCTTTTGCCTGACGCGTGCTAATTAAGAACAGAATTACTATGATATCGCACCAAACTGCGTCTACATTGCATCGTACGCCCAAGATCTCATCAACTCATGCCCTTCTAGGCTATGGAATGGCAAACGTTGGTATGATGCAGTCTGCGGACAGGAGTTCGATACGGATAATTATAATGTCATCGTTCATTATGCCAATGAAGGTTGCTGAGGCAGAGAGCGATAAGCAACGATAACCGGTGGCAGCGATGCGCCTCAAAGGTAGCTATTTGCTTGGAAGATTGTGGATGCTTGGTTTTTCTTCGGGATAAGTTTACCTTTCATTCATCAGTTGGAGTGAAACAAGGGGAACGGGCTCAAGTACCTAGGAAGGAAAGGCTTTGAGTTACCGAGAATCTGCGCGTTGCTTTTCCCATCATAGAATGCATGGAATTTCAATCCCACACTTCTCCATCTTCGAACAAGGCGAGAGATCTTCCTAAGAGCATCGTTCGATGCTTTGCATTTCTTGATAGTCTTTATAACGCATCTGCAATCATGCCTTCTTCATGAAGTCCATCAAATCAAATCTAGACCCAGAGGTACTAGCTGTGTTTTTCTGGGCCAATATTGCTGCCAGTCCACCCTTCCTCGTCTTTGCTCGTTTCTTACTGCTAGAGTTCGTGGACGGGGTGTTCGTCGAAGGGCTTGCAGATGTGCCCAATTGATCTGCTGATTTGTAGATCGAAGCAGCCACTGTGTGTCTTTTCACTGCTGGAGGAGCTTTGGCACGCTCTCGAGTCTTTCTCCCACATGTCCCACACTCATATGCAATGACTCTCGACTGTACCGGACGACGTAATGACTTCCCTGCCTTTGAAGCTCTTGATCGCTCGGAATGACTCTCCAATGTGCCCTCCCAACCTGCCAGCATTAAACTACCACAGGATCCACATGCTGGCCTCTGTTGTGCGTCACTCTGGTCGATTTGATTGTCGAACTTCAGAGCGTTGCATCGCGACATCAGGTGTCTGGATGTCTCTGGAGCAGTCGCTGCGAGGAGATGGGCCGAGTCGTTCAAATATCGCAGACGCGCCGATAATTCTGGAGATCCCATGGCTGCAGATTCGCATCCGAAGCTGTTCGGTGCATGTCGTGAGTACGCGTAGTGTCTGCTGCAAAAATGATGAGGTTGAAAAGCCGAAGCGATGTCGAAAGAATTTTGAGCTTGCGACGGGAAGGCTACTTTCATCGAAACAAACCATCACAACTCCCAGTTGCCCCAACTCTCCGGGAACCCTTCTTTTCAGCAATTGCGTGTCTTCGGAGAAAGCCAAATACGATGTGATTCTACACTGTCTGCGCAAACCCCGCATTTTCGAAGAGAAGTCGCAACGATGAACCCCGCACTGGAAGAGGCACAAGGCTTGCGAATTGCTGTGGAAGGCTGCGTAAGTTTTTAACTGCCTCAAACATATGCTACTATCATCGAACATCTTCTAAGAATTACGATAGGGCCATGGCACACTCAATGCGATATACGCTGCAGTAGACAAAGCTTGTGAAGCTCGAGGTTGGGATGGGGTAGATCTTCTCATTATTGGAGGAGACTTCCAGGTATGCCCTTTCTTTGCAGAACGTTCATTTCACTGACAGATATAGGCAGTTCGTAATGCCTCTGACTTGACAGTTATGGCATGTCCTATCAAATATCGCGAAATTGGGGACTTCCATGCATATTATGGCGGAACTGCAAAGGCTCCTTATCTCACCATATTCGTTGGAGGCAATCATGAAGCGAGCAGTCATCTCTGGGAGCTGTTTTATGGTGGATGGGCTGCACCGAATATCTACTACATGGGAGCGGCCAACGTTGTCCGGGTGGGAGGCGTCCGTATCGCTGGCATGTCTGGAATCTGGAAAGGCTACAACTATCGGAAGACACATTACGAGCGGTTACCATACAGTCAAGAAGACGTCAGGTCAATATACCATGTCCGGGAAATTGACACCAGGAAGCTACTCCAGCTGAAGACTCAAGTGGATATCGGTATTAGCCACGACTGGCCCAAAGCCATCGAAAAGCACGGCAAAGAGAGAGATTTGTATAGGATGAAGCCCGATTTTGAGCAGGAGTCAAAAGACGGTACATTAGGTAGTGAAGCAGCAGCATATGTTATGGATCGTCTGAGGCCTCCGTACTGGTTTGCAGCACATATGCATTGCAAATTCCCTGCTATCAAAACCTACGACGATACTGCACCGAACGATGGCCCTTTTCCGAGCACAATAGACGCAGCAGGACCAGAGGTTGCGAACGGAATATCACTTCCGCACAATGCGGACGAAATCGACCTTGATATGGATGAAGATGAACCTGCACCACAGAAACCAGTAGCTACGAACGGCGGTGTGGCTGCAGCCAACACGGACGAGATTATGTTGCACGACGACGAGGACGGCGAAACTACTACACAAGCACCTCCTTCAGCGGTCCCTTTAGACGTTCGCGCTCAGCTGCCAGCAGCCTTTGCACGACCGAATACTCCTCCCTTTCGGCTTCGGGCTGGTCAACCAGTGCCGTCAACAATCCCCAATAAGACTGTTCGGTTTCTTGCTCTGGACAAATGTTTACCTGGCCGCAGGTTCCTTCAGCTTCTTGAGGTGAAGCCTTACTCAGGACCAGAGTCTTCTTCACAATCAAATTCAACCATTAGGATCAAGGCCAAGTTCGAGTATGATCCGGAGTGGCTAGCAATAACTAGAGTCTTTGCTCCTAGTATTATTCTTGGAAAGAAGACTGCCAAGACACCAGATGATCGTGGTGAGGCTTACTATCGATCACGCATCGAGAAAGAGCTGGAGTGGGTTGACGAGAACATTGTCAAGGTCGGCAAGCTGGAGATCCCAGAAAATTTTGTGCTCACAGCTCCACCTTTTGTGGTGGGAACGCCCGAAATCGTGCAAGAGGGACCCGTGGAATACGACAATCCTCAAATGCAACAGTTCTGTGATCTTGTGGGCATCGAGAACAAGTTCACGGCAACTCAAGAAGAACGGGAGCAGCGGATGCGAGACGCACCTCCACCTGCAGAAGAACGACGCGACGGAGGGTTTGGCAGGGGCGGTAGAGGTCGTGGCGGTAACCGGGGAAGAGGACGGGGTCGCGGTAGAGGTCGAGGAGGGCGATGGTAACGAAGCCAAGTTGCTTTTCGTACGGATTTTCTTGAAGATACCCCAATAGCATGATGACCCACGAACTCTGGAGCTTTGGAGCTTTGTATGACATTCGCTTGGCTCCGATTCATGGCCGAGGGATCACAACCGTCGCCTTGTGCTTCTTGATAGCTCTTACCATGCCCTCTTAGGGTCACAAGCAGGGTTACAGGAGCACAATGTCCCGCTCAACGGTCGAGAGAGGTCGAGATCCCCGCTGGAAATGGAGAACAAGCACACGATACATTACCGGATACAGAATCAAGCTCCCTAGTGGTCGAGTCGGCGGCTTTCCACGTCTTCACCCCTCAGTTCTGATAACCATACAGGAAGACTTACCGCTTATAGTGATGTCCCATGCAGAGCGGCCCGGCATGAAAATGAACCCATTCCATTGATCTCTTTTAATGAAACGTTTTCCTCCTGAATGACCAAGGCTCGAGCTCTTTCTCTTAAAATAATACCCTCTTTCAATGTCACAAGATTGAGTCCCTGACTAACGATAGATCAGATGTCTCGCGCTTCCCCGGACATAATCTCTTTTTAGCAAGGTACCTGCCTCCACTAAAGTGCCTGCTGATCCAAGCCAAGCCCCGACTCAAGTCTTCAAGGCGGTGTAAAAAGGGACAGGGAGTCGTGACATGACTTGATTGAGAAAATTCACTCAATTTCAGGAACACATCTTATCCCGAGACATATTTGCCCATCGCAGGTAAAATTCAACTTTCCAATGTCCCTGATAGATACAATAATTGAAATATAGTTTTAGGGTTGTCGTTGCGGACAGCGGTGTCCGAAGCCCATACGTCAGGGACCGAACGAGCGAACTAAACGATTGTTGGCAGAATTCCAGAATCTTTCACGGGCGACGAATCAAAGCTTGTCTCTTCTCCACGACCCTCACCTCCTCGACAACCAGAGCTCAGCCATAAAACACTCAAGCATTATTACCGTAATTGATTACTGTGCAGAGCAATCACCACAGACTCGACTTGCCTTCACCTCCTACCCCTCCATCACGATCCGAAACCAATCAAATTGCGACCTGGACTGAATGGCTTCCACGGGCAGCCCGCTATTATTCGACCAGCGCAGTTGTATTTCGTTTGCTTGTCGATAACCAGTTGGGACATTCTTCGCTTTAGCCTATTTTCCTACGAGGTCGATTGCTCTACTCGAACTTGCTGCAGCTTGATGCTGCTCTATTATAACTAATATTTTGGAAGAGGTATTGGTCTGGCTAGAAGATCATTGAAACCTGCCCATCATGAAGTTTGGACGCAAGTAAGCAACCGATTTCTACCGATCGATACTATTTTACAATCCCATTTCATCTCCTATACTGCTATCAAACATTGACTAATCTGCCAATGCAGTTTGCCCCGAAATCAAGTACCAGAATGGTCATCCGCATACATAAACTACAAGGGATTGAAGAAGCTTATCAAAGCTGCTGTTGCGACAGTCAAGGCAGGCGGAGATGCGGATCTTGCTGGCACGATATTCCCAGCTGAACGGACATTGACGATGTGACAATAGCTAACCTACTGGTAGAATTCTTCTTCTCCCTGGATAGAAACCTCGAAGATGTCGATGCTTTCTACAACAAAAAGTTCGCAGATGCTTCTCGACGATTGAAGCTCCTCCAAGATCGCTATGACACGTCGAAACAAGCTCTCGAGGCCTTGGACCGAAACGAAATTGATGAACTTATGGATGCTCTGTTGGAGCTTAGAGGGCAGCTTAGAAAGCTGCAGTGGTTTGGTGAGGTTAATCGCAGAGGTTTTGTCAAGATCACAAAGAAATTGGACAAGAAGGTCGAGAATGTCTGCACACAACAAAGATACCTTTCTTCAAAGGTCGATCCCACACAATTTGCCACAAACGCTGCTCTTACTGCAGCGATGAAGACTATCAATGACTGGCTGTCGGTTTTGGGAGAGACAAAATCGAAGGACGACGCTCAGTCTGTGCATTCGGCACATTCCATCAAGCGTGTATCATCACGATCAATACTCGACCTGCCTAATGGCCTTCTCGATACGGTCGATCAATCTATCAGAAGCGACGATGTACCAATACTCCAGGAGACTTTGGCAGAGGCCAACCTGGATCCCGAAGACCCAGCTATGCAGAAGCTTTTCGTCAATCTTCTGCAGCGGTCAATCTCGTGCAAGTCCAAACAGGCAATTGCATACCTCCTAAAGCAGATCAAGTCTTTGGACGAGGCAGACGACATCAATGAGCGCAACTGTCTGCATCGTCTTGTTATCTCCATTGGAAGAGCAAAATCGGCTATCACAGGAGAGCAAACCAGCGCGGTACTTTTGCCAGTGGAGGCAGAAACTCGATATCTTACTCCAGCGGCATCACCTCCTCTTGGCCCAGCTTCGAGCAATCTGAAGGAGAACAACTTATTGAGCTTGAACGATGAGTCTGTCAAGCTTCTTAGCTACGTATTTGAGCACTTCGAGCCTCGTCAGCGAGTCGCTCTGAAGACAAGAGACAGCTACGGACGGTTTCCGCTACACTATGCCGCGCAATTTGGCTTCGTTGTCATTTGCGAATTGGTTATGAAATACATGCAAGAATGGGGCCAATTCGATGTGTCACACGGTATTGATGCACCTGAGTGGCAGGACAAAGAAGGTCTTGCACCACTGCATCTTAGTGTGATTGGAGGCCATCCGTTGACTACTCAGGCTCTTTTGAAGGGCGAGAACTGGCAAGGTTCGAATGACGAGAAAATTGCCATGCGCAAAGACATCTCGAAGTCCAGTGCTGTCCTTGCACTTGCTACGAAGTCCAACTTCACCAAGATCGTCCAACTTCTCGTCGATGCTGGTGTCGATATCAATTGGCAAGATGAAATGGGTGAAACGGCTCTTCATGTTGCTGCAAGATTTGGACACGCGGAATGTGCTAAGATTCTTCTCGATGGTACACTATATCAGAAGGCCGATGTCGAACTGACAGAGAAGACATTCTCGTGGACACCTCTTCACGTTGCCTGTGTTGATGGACATCTGTCAATTGTTGCACTTCTTATTGAAGCAGGTGCTGATATCAGCAAGCCCGATGCGTCTGGATGGACTGGCAGAGAACATGCAGCATTGAGGGGTCACATGGCAATCGCAATCCTGCTTGCGGAGGAAAATTATGATGACACAGGCTCTGAGACCTCTGGAAGCACAGCAGCCTCATCGCCTCCAAAAATGACATCTATAGAGGCGTCTCGCTCACAAAGTACCAACAATGTTCGACCAATCGAGTCAGTCAAGACGTTTGGACATCGTTATCTTACCAAGGAAAGCATGGTTCTTGTCAGTCTGGGGTCAATGGACATGCGAAAGGATATCCCAGCCGTCAAGTTGGAGCGGATCCCTATCGAGGAGGCTCATTCGACTCAGCTCGATACCGCTTTGTCCGTTATCGTCAGTGCCGGCGGCGCTCAGGGTGAACCTACAATCATCGACCTGCCTGTACAAGATAATATCTCCACCGAACCGATGGTCTTTACCGCGGTGGATGCCAGCAAGGTTAAGCTGTATTTCGACATCGTCCCGACGTATTCAGGGAGCCAAGAGCACAAAGTTGGACGAGGTGTTGCTATCCTGTCCAGCATCAAGCAGGCGATTGGTCTCAAGCGCATGAACCTGCAAGGGGACGTCAGCGTTCCAATCATGAGCAAAGATCTCGAGGTTATCGGAGTTGTTAACTTCAACTTCCTCATCATCACTCCATTCTCACATCCCAACATGAGCATCACCAAGAATCAGACATACTGGAAGAAGATGTCATCGACCATGGTCATTGGACATAGAGGACTCGGCAAGAACGCCATGTCCAACAGATCCCTCCAATTGGGAGAGAATACTTTACAGTCATTCATTGCCGCTTCCAATCTCGGCGCAAACTATGTCGAATTTGATGTTCAACTTACCAAGGATCTCGTTCCAGTCATCTACCACGATTTCCTGGTCAGCGAGACTGGTATCGACGCACCAGTCCACACTCTCACACTTGAACAATTCCTTCACGTCAACGACACCACACCCAGAGCTTCGCGCCCTCCATCACCTCCGAAGGAGAATCCCCAAATTAAGGTTGTTCGTGGTGCCGATCGTCAGCGTTCATTGTCCCTTGGCCCCATGATGCCTGAGCTAGACATGGCCGAGAGAATGAAACACACTCGCGACTTCAAGGAGAAAGGCTACAAGGCAAATTCGCGAGGAAACTTCATCCAAGCGCCATTTACAACTCTCCAGGAGATGTTTCTCAAGTTGCATGAAGACGTTGGCTTCAACATTGAGATGAAGTATCCGATGTTGCACGAGTCTGAAGAGCATGAGATGGACACCTACGCTGTGGAACTCAACAGCTTCGTCGATACTGTTCTAACGAAGGTGTATGATCTTGGCAAGAACCGTAAGATCATCTTCAGCAGCTTCAATCCGGATATTTGTCTGCTTTTGAGCTTCAAGCAACCGAGTATCCCGGTCTTATTCTTGACAGATGCTGGTGTGTGTCCTGTGGGTGACATCCGTGCCAGCAGCTTGCAAGAGGCTATTCGTTTTGCCAGCCGTTGGAACCTGCTGGGTGTGGTCAGCGCTGCTGAGCCTCTCTGTAATAGTCCTAGACTAGTCAGAGTTGTGAAAGAGAGTGGTTTGGTTTGTGTCAGCTATGGCACGTTAAACAACGATCCTATCAAGGTTCAGGTATGCACGTTTTGATCCTCCTCGCCATATCTCATACTAATATCAAGCAGCAACAAGTCAAAGAAGGCATCGATGCAGTCATCGTCGACAGCGTCCTGAAGATCAGAAACGGTCTCACCAAAAACGCCACCAAGACTCCCGAGCCCGCTGCTCCCTGGCCCACCGAAAACCAGATCAACGGCGTCGGCGCAGTCATTAGCCCCGTCATTTCCTAAGATTTTCACGAATTTCTTTTCATTAAACCTATAGAATACGCATGCCGAAGGAAGGAAAAGCGAGGAGCATTGCATTTTAATAAGTGGAGGAAATTTGGCATTTCAGGAGTCAAAAGTGTGCAATGAGCACACTCCTTGGGAGCAAGTAACAACTGACGTTGGTTTGCTTGCTTGTGTTTTACGACTCCATAGAAGATGGACGTATTTGAATTCTGATTCTGGGCTCTGGAATGAAGTTGAGATCTCTCCTCTCCAGAGCTTTACCCTACAACTATGTCTTCCGTGATTGAATGATGCTCCTGCTGAAATACTGTCGAAATGTATGTAGCGCTGGGCAAGTCTAGCTCATGCCTAAAGTTCATTTAGAATGCCGGTATTTGGCTGCGTCACTGACAATTACCAGAAATGCCCAATCTGAAGATTCTGAATTTCGGACATTCTGCCTCTTGCAAGTTCAAGAAGGTTCGATCAAAACGCAGGTAAATTATTTCAATTCTCTATTCTATCATGTCTATCAACCATTACTCTCTACCTTCGCAGCTTCTTTCGCAGCTTCAGCTACATCCGCTGCCTTCTTCTCACCAATCTCATCCACATACCCCTCAGTCTTCATATCCGCCAACCCCAAATCCTCTTCTTCCTCAGCAGTCCTCTCGTACTCTTCAGTAGTAATCTGCGGATCCTCATCCGGACTACACAGATTCTGCACATAACTGCTCGCCAAGGGGTCCTTCAATATGACTGTGAATTTCCGTTCGCCTTTGATCGCTTCTCCTAGTCCTTCGAAGAAACTCTTCCAAGTTGTTTTGGATTCGGAAGGTAAAGAGTCGCCACCAGTGTCGGCTGAGTCGTCGACGTCGAAGATTTGTTGATGCAAATCATCGCGAACTTGTGTCAGCAGTCCTTCCACAGTCGTGAACCTCCCTCCTAGAGTACCAGGGTTGACGGAAAGGTTCAATTCCGGACATTCCAAAGCGCAGGATTCGGATTTCAGAATATCTCTTGCTAGATCAGTCGGTCCTTCAACTCTCAGTATGATCTTCTTTCCTTTCTCAGGAACTTCGCCACCAGTCTTGACTTCGTTGGAGCGGTAACCGCATTGCTCGCATACGGTGCTCATGATGACCACTTGCTTGAAATGTGGAATATCCACCATCTTCATGTGTGTGACGCAGTATTTCGTGCAGCCAGGACAGGTAGCTGGGAAGGAATAAACTTCGTTGGGGATAATGTCGTCTCCTTCGAAATCTGCGGCGGTTGGTTGGCCTGTGGTGTCTGGTTTCTCTTCTTCGTCGCCGATTCCTAGACCGAGAGCTTCGTTCTGTTCGGGTGTTCGGGCATATTCTCTCTTTGACCATTTTCCAACTCCGTCGCTTTGATCGGGCTCAATCCAGGAGTTTCCTGCTGGATCGTCGAGACTGATTCTGAATGGGAAACTCTCTCCCTTGATCATATTCCGTCCCTTCTCGACAATCTCCTCAATTTTCTTGTATACCTCCGGTACCTGTTCTTTTCTCTGCTCCTGCCCTACCTCCAAATCCTCTAATATCATAGACAACAATCCTTCGACGTTTGTGAGCTGGCCACGACCAGAAGGGACTTCGATATCGAGCTCGATGAACTTCACGACGCAGGTATCGGATTTCACAACCTGGCGAGCAAAGTCTTCGGCGCTGGTAAGACGCAGCTCGTAGTGGGAGCCTTTTTGTTGGATTTCGCCGGCAGATTGGATCTCGGAATTTTTGAAGTTGCAGTGCGGGCAGTAGAAGGACATTAGAATTATTTCGCGAAAGAAAGGGATGCGGGTGAGGAGGAGTTTGGTCATTCCCTATTGTTTTGTTAGAATTTTTTTGACGGTGATAATAATCAAATAGGGTACGTACATTTTCGTGGCAGTTCATGCACATGCTCTCAATCTCGTCCACAATTTTTGGTTCTCCATCGTTGACGGCCTCTGTGGACTCGGAGGTTGCTCCGTTGACTGGCTTTTCGCCGTTGGCATTGAGTTGCTCTGCTTTCTTTCCAATGCTGTCGAAGTAGTCATCAAAAGCCTTACCATCTGGCTTGGTTTCTTCGTGTGTGTTGGGCGCCATACTGTTTTGTTTGTACTCGAGTCTTTTGTGGCGGGGTATTTATGGAGGGGTTAGAGATTCAAAATATTTTCTTTGGCGATAACGAGTCATAAGGCTGAGGAATGGCCATTGAGTTCTAGCGCCTTCTTAGCGCGAGGCTGATGACGAGGCTGACAAAGCGTGCATCGTATGATGTTTGGCGATCACAGATTTCACTTCGTGATCATAAGACGCAAAATTTCCAAACACGAAGGCTTCTCAACTTCTTCTCGGCCATGTACTTACTCATCGAACAGTGGATGAGCCATCGTCACCATGAGTCTCCTGATGAGTTACAAGTCTCACAAGAGACAGGTATCATGGTCTATTCATCCTTTTCATACATACAGGTCACTGCTATGTGGACATAGCAAGTTGTTCAAGTGGATTTGCCTCCTGCCACACGAAAACCAGCTGGATCGGTACAGTGGAGAAGAGAAAGAAAGAAAGGCTGGATACAATTCGAATAAGACTTGACAACAACAATCAACACTGGCACTGAAATGGACCCCACGCAGCGTGCTTAAACCCCTTTCAAAAAGCGAACCCTGTCGAAATGCCACTGGTGCAGCCAGACCGGTCAATGCAACTCTTAACCCCGCACGAAGAAGTTCTTATCCTCCAATTCCTTTCGAGAAACTAGTGCGATATACATCTTGTTGCTGTGCTCTCTAAGGAATTTTGTGGGAAGCTGCTTCACAAAACTGGTGGCAATGCCCTCTACCAGGATTATAGTCTCTTCGTATCGCTTGCCGTTTTCGACTACTGTACGAGGAAGGCTTTGGAACACTCTGGCCTTGGTGTAGTCCTCGGGGATCTCGAACCAAAGCTGCTCGAAGCGTTGCCCATCGAGATTGAGTGGTTGGATGACTTGAACCTCGGCTTCAGTGGCACTGGGAAGCGCATCACTGGCATTTTCATGAGCGTACACGCCAGATGGAGGTTGAGGTACTAGGTGACCAGCGAGGTCGGCTTTAAGAGCACTGATCCGTTGGGTTTGTATCTCGATGCGCTCTTCCTTCTCTTCATCTGCCAACTGCATCCCTTCAATAGCATTCTGCCTTTCTCTATTCTCAGTCGACAATTCTTCTTTGACAGCTTTCAGCTCTTCGTTGGCAACTGTCAATTCCTCTTTGGCTGCTGTTAACTCTTCGTTCGTAGCTGAAAACTTCTCAATCATGCGATGTTGCTCGCAGATGGTCACTCACAAATTCTCGAATGTCGCATCTTGCGCTGTAACAACCTGCTGGTTGTTTGGCATATCGTCACTGCCATCTTCTGCAACTAGTCTGAGTCTCGGAGAGATTTGCTCGGCTGGTGCTGGAATGGCTATGTCGAGTTCAGTGCTTGTTAAGCCAGGAGTAAGAAAGGGGCTAAAGTTACCACTGGCAGTATCTTTGATCTGAAACTTTCTCTCAACGAAGTCTTTGGTGGTGCCTGAGGAGCCTTGGTCGTAACCCTCGGACCACTGTATAGATTCGATGCCATAGACTTTGCCGCCTTCCTCTTTTCTGAAAGCAGCAGTTGCGTACTGTACATCATAGCATACATGGTATCCCCATCTGCGTCGACTCCGACTGGTATTCGGGAAGGCACGAAGACGAAAGGCCTAATGGCACTTTTTTTCAATCTCTTGGTGGTTTTGGGAGCATCGGCGGTAACAGAGGTCTTTCGCTTCTTTTTCTGCGCGTTTGACGAAGGACCAGGCTCAGCTTCATCTTCGATTTCACCACCGGGACCCATTTGGTATTCATCATCGCCCCCCCTCCTCCTCCTCCTCCGCGACACTTCCACTTTCATTAATAGGCTCACGCACGCAGGCTCTGGTTGGCCGTTGGGAAGGCGTGGCAGTGGCGGACATACTGTAGATCGGTCCAGATTAGCCTATGACTCGACCATGAGGCGCTCATCGAGCAGTTGGCTCGGGTGTCTTCACGCGACCTCGAAGTATCTTGATGATTTAGCACGGGTCTCACATGGGACATGAATCATAGCTTATTATCGTTCCCGTAGACTAGCTGTTGAGTTGGGCAAATGCACAAGGTGTCATGCGACAAGAGGTCGCACATCTCATGCACTGAAAAGCAGCTTGAACGGTACAACAGAGAAGAGAAGAGATGGTAAATGCCCTTTAGACGTCGAGACTCAATAACAACATATACAATTACCACCGTTACTGGCAAGTCTCCTCCAAGATGCGGCTGAAACGGACAGATACCTCAATCTACCACTTCACTCAGCCAGCGACGCATCCCCTCCTTGACGACGTTTCTTCTCATTGACGACGAAGTGCCTCTCATCATCAATCTCATCTAAGACGATGAGTTCGGCGAATGTTCTACCGTCGTGCTCCACGTATGAAGTTGGCGAGATCTGCTTGAGAAGTGTTTCCCTGCCTTTCTCGAAGCAGCTTGCACAGCGAGCCATGACGATGCTATCGAGCCCCTTGCTAGCTTCTTGACCACTGACGTCAATGAGCATCGATGTCTCTCGGTATCGGTTGCCATCTTGCCAGACAATTCGACTGTTGAGGCCTTTGTACATTGCTTGTTTGGCATTATCCTCCGTAATCTCAACGTAACGTTCCTCGAAACGCTGGCCATGGAGGTCGAGAGGCTTTGCTTGAATGCCCTGAGCTGGAACTGCCGGAGCTGCAACACCCTGAGCTGGAATATCCTGGGCTGGAGCACGAGGACTGCTTGGGGCATCGGGAAGAGTTGTGTTCTGAGGAATACCTGCTTGCTGAGCCGCCTGAGATTTGGCGACATCAGTTCGAATTACCAGGACACCAGGGGCGTTGGTAAGCCGGGCTGTGATCCGGGGAAAAACTTCTTGCTGAGCCGGCTGGACCCCGGCGAGATCGGCTTGAAGAGAGTGGTGGTCCTTTTCAACACTAGCGATGTATCGTTCATTCTCATCAAGGGTCTCCTGCATTCCATCGATTGCATTCTGCTTCTCTTCATTATCAACTGTTAATTCCTCGATCAAACGAGCTTGCTCCGCATTGGTAGCGCGTGCTTCCTCGAGAGCTTGATTGTCTGCACCAGGGTCAGCGCCGTGTACGATCATAAGTATCTGGCAATTGAGAAAGTACACTCACCAAAAGCCTTGGGCTTGAATAGACCCTTGACGTACTCCTTCGTAGCATTCACAGAACCTCGATCATAGTCGCCGTTGAACTTGACGTTCTCCCATTTCACAAAGTGCTTTTTATTGCCAAGCATCACAAATGTCTGTATCTTAGCAACCACGGCGTTCCCATCGTTATCGACACCAACTGTCAGCTGAGAAGGCTCGAAGAACTGCTTTGTGGCAGCACTCATATTGACACCCTTGGTTCCACTTGCATCACCAGAGAAAGTCTTTCGTTTCTTCTTTTGCTGGG
Source organism: Phialocephala subalpina (assembly GCA_900073065.1). Lineage (NCBI taxonomy): Eukaryota > Fungi > Ascomycota > Leotiomycetes > Helotiales > Mollisiaceae > Phialocephala > Phialocephala subalpina. The sequence continues at coordinate 1,677,824 of FJOG01000002.1, forward strand.
GCGATGACGGGACAACTTCAGCTTCTGCTTCAGGTCTGGCTGGACTCTCGCCACAACCGTCCCATTCTTCATCCTCGTCGCAGCCGACCTCTTCGCTGCGAGCTCTCTTGATAGCTTCCTTAGCTTTTTCTGCTGATGCTCTGGCGGGGCGTCGAGAAGGGGTGGAGTCCACTTTGGAGGTGCTGTAGATCGATAAAAATTAGCAAATATCAAGCAAAAAAGTAGGCAAAATCGCACCTGCTGGGGCTGGCTAGATCTGGGGTAGTCGCCTTGTTGCTTGCCATTGTTGCAAGAGGCTGCAGTCGAAAGGTGGTGAACATTGTTGCAAGCGATTGAGTGTAGGGCAAAGTTCTCAAATCGCCATCTAGAAAGAGCAGAAAGAATTTTGGAATTTTACGATACGCTGATAAAGAATGCGGTCAGAAGTGCGGAGGGTGAATGAAGCTTTTAGCTTTGCCAGTGACTTCGGTACTCCTCCGCGGGTTTGTTGACGCGATAAGCTCTTCCAATGTCCCTCCTATCCGAGGACAATCAGAGAGAACACGAATGAAAATTACACCCAGACTGTATGAGACTTTCGCGCAATGCACAATAATCAATTCTCACGAGGGTACATGTAGAACTTTTGGACATTATCATATCTTCTTACAAGCTGATATCACATCAGCTAAACACCAAGGTATTATAGCACCACCAAGTCTCCTCCATGATCACATTTCTCATCTCCGTATCGCGCAATTCTCTCCTTCTCTGACACCAAACCTAAGCCCCTACCGAATCTACAAGCTTCTCTCTTCCTGAACACTCATTCTATGCCTCATATTCTTCTCATCCCCATGCCCAGCCTCAACTGCCTTGCTCGTCGCCTCCTCATCACTGACACGGCTACTCTCAATCTGACTCAAGTGGTAATCGTCATTGTCGCTGATGACATATTCCTCCTTATCCAAATCCTTAAAGATGAACCAGAAAGTAATAGCCGAGACGAAACCAACAATCGACAGACCAGCGAAAGCCCAAACAATGTATGGATCCTTGATCGCTGGGGCGGTTGCGAGGTTAATGGCGTATTTGATTGCAGACATGAAACAGTTGATGGCGGAGACGAGACCACGCATGTTCTTGGGGGCACGGGAGTAGGCGATTCCGTAGGCGGTGACGTTCACGAGGATTTCGCAAAGGGCGGTGATGGAGAGAGGGATGGCGGTCCACCAGATGCTGACGGGCGAGACGAGGGAAACACCGTCGGCATCAACGCAGGTCAAGGAAGAAGCGTGGTCACCACAGGGTCCAGTTATGTAGGCATAGTGAGTGATAATCGACCAGCCGATTGAACCGATAGAGCAGATCATCATTCCCGTGAACATGCGAGCGATCGGACCGAAGTGGATCTTGTGCTTTCGAAGAAAAGGGTAGAGACCGTAGTTGAAAAATGGGATACCCAATACGATAACGAGGGGGTTGAAGTTGCTGATGACATCGTTGGGGACACCGTGGTTGTGAGCATGACGGAAAGGGCATCAGAAGCACCTCCAATACCACCATCGTTGATAAAGAAGATAGGTGTGAAGAGGAAGATGCCGCAGGCTTGGAATGTCCTTTGGGTGTCGACAACAAATTGATCATTCCATGGTACGTTGGCAACACGGCCCTCAGCCAACATGAAGGTTGGTTTGGCTGGCTCCCAGAATCCAGCGCGTCCGATCTTTTTGAGACCACCGTGACGGAAACAGATACCAAGGATTCAACAAATGTTGCCCAAGTCACTTCCACCAGGATTGTGGAGGATCAAGCGAGGGTGTAGCCACCACAAGAGAGGAGGAAGAAGGAAGTAGATGATGCCGGGTACAAGGTATGCAGGCCAGAAACCGACGAGCTTCGCCAGGTATGAAGTTGGGACACCCATGAAACCACCGATATTAATGAGTAGGTAGAACCATAACATCATACGTTCTGTCGTGGCTTCCGGGTCAATGACAACCATTTCACCAGAATCGAGGACCTGAGTTGTGGGTTTACTGTGAGGATTTTGGTCGAGGATGACAACGCTAATGTTGGGCTTAAAGAGCGCTACAAGAGATCAGTCGAAGCTGCCAACTTGTGGAGGAGATGTACTCACCAGCTCCGATAGCCAAGACATAGACAGAGATCATGAAGGGAGCGTAGGCATGCTCAGCTTGGATGACAGAAGGAATAGCAGCGATGACCATGATCACATGTGCAATACCGCAAATGGCAACGCCAATGCAGATGGTTCGGAAACGGCCCCATTTTGTGTCTGCCAACCACCCACCAAGTACGGGCTAGCAAACAGTCAGTAAGGCTCATGTGGAGATGGGGACGGGCTTACAAGAGCATAGACGAGGAAACCGAAGGACGAGGTGACTGCAGCAGCAACGACAGTGCCTTTCCCAAGAGCACCAGCCGTCTGTTGCGTTCCTCTTGGAGGAGCTCCAGCGCCATTTCCTCCAGCAGGCAGAGGCCTAGAAGTGTTAGCTGTACTCTATTCGAGGACATGTGAAGTGTAGGTGACGTCAAGAGGTGGGTGAAATCGATTGCGTGCAGAGAGGAGGGTGTGTTTTGAAGAGGCAAGAGACTTGAAAATATCTTACCTGTTGACGAAGTTGGAGAAGACTTGCTTGACACCATAGAAAGAACCTCGCTCAGCGAACTCGACAGCGCAAAGGACATAGGCCGTAATTGGAATATGGCCAGCTACTCTGCGAAGAGAAGACATCTCTTCTGTTGTAGCAGCATGATCCTCTGGCACATAGGCTCCGTGGTGCTGGAAGCTGTCGGCATGAACAAGGCCGCCCTTTTGTGCTGGTGCCAAAGGCGCTTCAGACGCAACAATATGTTGGGCCTCCGGAAGGGCATGAATAGTCGCTGTGAAGCATTAGCATGAGAATATAAAAGAGAAGAGACAATACATACTCATCGTGAAGGTAGCGACAAAGCACAGAAAGAGGATGAGGATCAAGGCATATTCAACTGGGGGCTTTCTACATCATATACCTCGTGCCAATTCCTACTTGAAGGGGTTCCCGACACTCTGGACCTCACGTCAACCAAATAACCGCCTCCAACCACGTCTATTCACGAATCGGCCGTCTCCCTTCCTCGTTCGTTGTCATCCTCGGTGGCGGATAAGTTGTGATAAGATGCGAAAGTATGGATAGGGGAATCTAGCAGGTGATCTAAGTGGCGTTACTGCGTACCACACTCAAAGAAGAAGCTGCCATACGTCTAGCAACTGCCAAGAGACTGCCGTTGTACTGCCAAGCAATTAAGCTTTATCAAGAGATTGGATTCTCGGGTCTTGGCGAAGCGGGGACGCCACATTGGGGTTGATTGACGGTAAGGGAATAATTAAGCGGGCATGAATGGCTGAAGACGGATTCCTAGCCGCATATTAAATCCAACAAACGATGCCTTTAGATGTTACGATCCGCACTTAGAAGGTGCAAGGAAGGCCAAGAGAAGCTTTGGATGCTTCGATTCCCGCTAAAATTGGAGCAAAGTCCCTAAAAAGCAACACGGGCAAGCTGATCTGATTCGCGAATGGTTAAAGATGCTGCCAAAGGATCATCGATACGAGTGAGTCTGATCAATGTGTATTGTGACGACTGTGCCGCAATAGATAAGGACCTCCAGCAACTCAAACAGGAATTTGATATATGAAAATGTTGCATTTTCAATGCTGCCCAGACTTTCGGGTTGAGCAAACATGAAGAAGCTTCCTATCCAAGATTCCAAGCAACGGGAAAACGGCAACGGCTTGAGGGGGCTGGCCTTGGCTTCAGGGTGACCGCATCGGTGCCGTTTTGGGAAATGTGTAGCTTTTGAGGCGTTCGAGGCGCTCTTAGATCTTGAAGCCACCCTCTTCTTTAAGATGCCAAGTTGCGACGCTTGGAACGCTTCAGGACCATTGGGTATGCGATCTCGTTTTCCGCGCGAATCCTAACAGCTTCTGGTAATCATTTTCTCCGTGTAGGAGTCTAGGTTGTTGGAAGGATTACTTGCCCCTCAAAGCAGTCGCCATCGAGCGCAATGTCTAAGAAATCGGGCAGCCTTTAATTTCCAGCTGAAATTAATAACTTCTTGGAAATGCATGTCCACATAAATTAAATCGAAGCATATACTGCTTAACCACGAGATGCATGCCCGAAGTAGTCCTGCTTGGCAGAGACAACATGGCCACATATTATTCCTCTCATACACAGCGAGAGCTTCTAAGAATTAAAATACCCGCAAAGCGAGTGTGACATCAATGATGCTCCAATCGATGCAAAAAATGGCTGGGATACTGAGAGCAAAAATCCCAAATTGGGTGGCACATCATCAAGCATCCTGCCGCTGCAGTCTCAACTACTGGATCATCCAAAATCGTAAGCCAGGCCCTATGGCACCCAGTTTCGATTAGGGTTCATGTGCGACACTTGATCGCAACGTGCAGACCCGGATGTCGCGCAATGATCGCCAGAAAGTGGAAGCACTGTAACTTTGTTGGAGAAAGCAGAAAACCCAATCATCGGTGCAGAACAGTATATCGTAATTGTTGGAATTGCTCTCAACGAGAGCAGGTGTGTTCCTTGATTTTTGATGATGATGAAAGAGGGGAAGAATTGGAGTGAAGAAGTTTTCATTTCACCCCTCACTCGCGTCCGCGACTACCTGAGACATCGGATGCCTGGATATTTGCCTGACAAATCAGGGAGTCCAAACCTCCTAGGTCAAGGAAGGAGCCACCACTGTCTGATTTTCGGCTCAGGAATTGAAGCTTTGTACTCTTTGTTTCCCTCAAGTTTTCGTCACAAACTCCTATTCTTTGTTTCCGGCGTAGAGAAAGACACACTTTCCTCAACTTTTACACCTTACGAGAATCATCGTAAGCGAGCCCCTGAAATGTTGGACATCAGGACATGTTCAGTGAACCAGATTGTTTCTAGATTTTGAATGTACCAGATGGGCTGGAAGATTGAGAACGCATATTGTTCTTAACTGCTGTTTCTGCACGCTCATGCCTAAATTCTCCAATCAGACTTCCGAGATCCTACCCCCAAGACGCTTTTCAGCACTCCTATTCTCTTCGCTCACTTCTTCAGGAACACTCGACTCCTCCCTCTCAAACTCAAAATCCACACGACTAGCCTTCTCCTCCCACCCCAATCCCATCGTCCTAACAAGTCTCTGGCTCTGCGTCAGCCAAATCAAACACAATACAACATAGACCATGATACTGACGGAAAACGCCAAAATCCACCCCAAATACCCCAACTCCCTCGCCGTCGTACTAACCCTCGCACCCAGATTCCCACAAAAGCCTGGAAACCCAATCGAAAATCCACAAACATACGCAACATACGCCTGCCAATTCACTCCCTTCGTATAATAATACGTAGGATTCGTCTTCTTCCCATCATACAGATTCGCCACAAAAACATTCCCTTTCGTCAAGTAATAATCCACGGCCATGACTCCGGTAAGTCCACCCATGAAAAGGCCATATCCAGAAAGGAATTTCGTGAATGTCGCAGCTGAGGCGTAGATTTTCCATGGACAAATTGCCCAAGCGAGGAGCAAACCTAAGACTTGACCTCTGGTCATGTTCATATACCTTGGGAGTAGCATGGCAAGATCACTCCCAAGCGGAATCATATTGGCGGCGACATTCGTGCCAAGCACAAGAATCGCCCAAAACAGCGCACACAGAAAGACAGCAAACCTCGCAGAAGAATGCGGATATCGATCCAAAATAGCAGTCAAAAGATCCCATTGATTCCACAGCTTCAGACCCCAAGCATGGTTGATAGCTGCTGTAGACAAGATGCCAAAAGTAGCGGAGATTGCTACGGACATAGGCCAGAATAGAAGTTGTGTCCAAATAGAAGACCATGGTTTGGTGGCCCAACGAGAGTAATCGGGTTGATTGGTTATCAGTGTTGAATGTGCGCCAAGGCCGGAGTTGATGGCGTAGAGGAAGAGGAAGGAGGTGCTGGATATGGGGACACCGGGAGGGAGGACGGATGAGCCGAGGTGGCCACCTGTGTTGACCATGCAGAAGACGAAGAGACCGACCATTGCGGGGACCATGGTGCACATCTTGAGGGTGAAGAGCCATTTGAGTTGATTGGGGCGTAGGAACACGAAAGGGACATGACAGAGCCAGTAAAGAAAAAACGCCAGCATTTGCTGCGTTGTGAAGCCGATTGATTTGGGCAAATGGTTTGGGATGGACGTGAATCCTGTGCCGAACACCGCGTGTAGCATGTTTACTACGAAAGAGGACCCAACATAGACTATGCAACGAAAGTTGTCAACATCGTAACCGAAGCTAGACAGGAGGTGGAGGATAACATACGCTTGAGAGAGTAATATATCGCAGCCAAAACAGCACGAGCCCCAACAGTATAGTAGGATCCATACATCCCAAACACAGAACGAGCCACCACAGGGAACCCGATATGATACATCTCAGCACAGCGAGAGTTCAGGGCAGAGGCCGAGGCCCCAATAACCTGGGCAATGAAGATGGATAAGATTGCTTGCCTATTCGTCAAAACTCAGCGTCAGTTTACTTCTTTTGTGATATTATTTCGAGAGAGGGTAATTATACAATACTCCGAAGCATTGCACTCCGGAGATAACAAGAGGGCATAATTCTCCGTGAAATTTAGACTTACCACCACTTCAATCCTACACCGATGAGGGTAGACCCAAGTGTCCAATTGTCCATAGCAAGAGAGCTGTAGAAGAATGCATAATTCCAGGCTTGCCATGTTCGTTTCTCGCTTGGAGTTGGGAGGAGATCTGGCAGTGTTAGCTTTCGTCGAATCATGAAGAGGGATAAGGCAACAAACCTTCGTTTGTCCAAGACCAGCTTCCATTTACTTCACTGTCTTCGGTTCGTAAATATTCCAAGAAGGTATCTTTGCTTTGAGTAGCAGTCCTGAAATTGGCAATTTTTGACTTTGCTGAAGTCGCGATACGACGCGGGGGAAGTACTTCAATGCCCATGATTTGAGCCGACTTCTAAATCTTTGAGTCAGTCCCCGAGCTCATTCGAATCTCAAAATGTAAGAGAGGGAAGTCCCAAGGAAACAGGCAAGTTGAAGTATCGCACGAAGGTGGGATGCAGAACCATTCATTTGGGTGTAGATCCGCACTTGGATATAACAACCGCTTGGCCATGAAACACTTTGTAGGACCAAGTGAGGCAGGTTCTTATCTTCTGGAAAGCTTAAACCATCTTTCGGGCTGACAGGTGCAACAATCGGCAGAGTTCCCGAAAATTTTGCACCTTCAAAAATGGGGGCGGCTCTTGGATCCTCTGCTGGGCAATGATCTTCATGTCATAGGAGCTGTGGCTCCGACAATAAAAACACCCTATGTAACAAAAGCGTTGAAGTCAACAGGAGGCATCCCATTGCATTAATATCCACTAAGGATACCTGGGCGACCAAAAGAAGAAAGAACAGTCGGTGTTGTGTAACACGTGATAGCATCCGGCTGACTTCTGAAAAGGTTCCCAACTTGGAAAGAACCTCCTTTGTTTGGCTTCTATACTCAACCTCGAGTCTTCTCAAAACCCATTTTCACCCACTCCTCCATTCAGACTCATCGCCATGCATCCTCTAACAATTTACCTCTTCCACCTCATCCACTCCAAAAAGTCTAACCTCTGCGTCAGCGCCGATATCACAACTGTCCCCTCCATGCTCTCCCTCGCCGACGCTTGTGGACCACACATGGTAGTCTTCAAAACCCACGCCGATATTCTTTCTGGCTGGGACCCTACCCCCGTGACCGGCACAGGAGCTAAGCTCGCTGCTCTAGCCAGAAAACACCGCTTCTTGATATTCGAAGACAGGAAGTTTGCTGATATTGGAAGTACCGCGCAGTTGCAGTATGAGGGAGGTGATTATAGGATATTAGAGTGGGCACATATTGTTAATGCGCATGTAATTTCGGGGCCCGATATGATACGGGGTTTGAAGGAGATGGGTCAGGGGTGGGTGAAGAAACATGACGATCTGAAGGGAATGAATGCTAGAGGTGAGGGAAAGGTTGGGGAGCCACCTGAGGAGCGTGGTCTCTTACTTCTCTCTCAAATGTCCAGCGCCGGCAACCTACTCGACGAGGCATACACTAAGAAAACCGTCTCAATCGCCAGGACTCATCGAGACTTCGTGATGGGATTCATAGCACTTGAGCCTATGAACTCAGAGCCGGAAGATGATTTCGTTGTCATGACGCCAGGGTGTTCGTTGCCTCCGGATCAATCACTTGATGATTCTGAGTTTGTGCCTGGCGCGGAAGATCCTCTTGGGCAGCAATATGTAACGCCACGGGATCTCATTCTGAGAGGGTGTGATGTTATTATAGTAGGGAGGGGTATTTGCAATTCGAAAATTTCGGGCGCAAAGGCAGAGCAGTACAAGAAGGTTGCTTGGGAGGCGTATGAAGAAAGACTGAGACAGGAAAAGAAATAGAGTGGACTTGAATATCTCCTGCTTTGGGTGCGATTTTGCCTTTGTAGTATAAATATGTGGTGGTTCTTGCTCAGGACCTGTCTTCAAACAAATTCGACCTTGAAAACGTTTGCTTTAGTGTCATGATCCAAGCCCTATATAATACCATAGCGTGCAGCGGCAGTGAGAGACGACCACCAGTAGACAGCCATCAATTGGAAGCTCCCATGCCTTCGGAATCAATCACCTCTGGACAGACCGCTGTGTAACACGGGTAAAAGCACGCACTTGATGCTCAGCGCTGGGCGGCAGGCTGAAAGTCCCTCAACTCGAGAGACTCCAGCAGCACACCAAAGTCCCGACAAACTTCAGACAACGAAAAAGGAACATAGCGGTAAAATAAAACGAACAATGATGTGAAGTCAAAATAAACGTAGGAGCCTCAAAACCGTCGAATAATAGTGCCCGTCGGTCAAATCGATGACCCAACTCATCCAAACTATTTTCTCTCACTAAAGATCAATCCACAGCACGGTGTCAGTAGCCGCAAACCTCGCGTCTTCCTCCCGAAAATACGACCCCCAGCAACCCGTCAAAATGTCGAGCACAACACGACCCCCAGCAACGTCCTCTACGACTGCGCAGCCGGGCGAGAAGTCGTATTTCGAGCAGCAGAGAGAGGTCTTGCTCAAGGAAATCGCCGTTGTACGTTCCCCCAATGGTTGTTGATTGACGGACGCGTCGCTGACGAGGGTCTGCAGAGCTTCGAGCATGTATTGGCGAATATCAACAAACTAAATCGATCGCTAGAGGGGGTTATTGAGGTATGATGCCTGCCAATCCAGAGAATACAATGCTAAGAAAAGCAGGTCGGCAATGAATTCGGTTCCGTCGAAGCCCTCTGGTCGCAATTCGAGAATGTGACGGCGAAAGATCCAGAGGCAGAAGCGGAAGCACGCACAGCGAAGGAGGAAGAAGATGCCGAGCGAGGAGAGGAGACGGAAATTCATGAGCATGGCAATGGTCGATAATGATCAGCATTTGAACGGCGTTTTAAAATCACGATACCCAGGTCTCACGAAGAACGAACGATGTAGTATGGTACTGTATGGGGTCTTGTTTCTACAAGGAAAAGGTCATGATACATAAGAAACCCCGTTTTGTGCAAAAGCCAGCACAAAACCCTATTACTGAAGGCACATGAAATGACAAGATGGGAAAGAAAGCCAGCAGGTCTGGTGAGAATAGGTCCACAAGCACGCCGTCTGGCCAGGCTCTATCTGCCATTTACAGATCTTCCCTGCCATACTGCTTTGCTTTGCGCTCCTTTTATGCAATCATAGGTCGTGTCGATATCGTAATAAGTCGTGGCGGAAGGTCATTAGAGGAATCGGCAGTTCCGCTTCTTCTTGATGCGGTAGGTCTGTTCTCCTGATCCTCCTTCTGGTTCCTGTCGTTGATTACTCCGGTCGTTGGTAACAACTGTGTTGATGGCCTCCTCGAAGATCTCGTCAACACCAATCATCTCCTTACTACTGCACTCCATGTATCTTGCTCCCATCTTGCGCGCAACTGACATACCCTGCTCCTGTGTAACGGGTGTCAGACCTTGGGTCTTGAGGAGGTCGATGCAGGTTCTCTTCGTCCTTAAATCAGATTTCAGGCCAACGAGGACCAGAGGTGTGTATGGGCAGAAGTGCAAGACCTCAGGGTACCACTACATAGGTGTTAGTTGTGTCTTGAATTTATTAGGTAAATGTCCCACCTTGTCCATGACATTGTCGAGTGAGTTCGGGCAGTCGATGGCGAAGCAGACAAACAGCAAATCGGTTTCGGGATATGAGAGCGGTCGAAGGCGGTCATATTCCTCTTGTCCAGCAGTATCCCACAAAGCGAGCTCGAGTGTCTTCCCGCTTGGTCGGTGAGTTGGGTACGTAATATAATTCTCGAAGACTGTTGGGACATATTTCTGACAACGGTAAGCTGAGGACCCATTTGGAAGAGTTGCGCTGCATACCTCTGGGAAGTAGCCTTGACTGTAGCTTATAAGAAGACAAGTCTTTCCGCATCCACCATCTCCTACAACGACAATCTTCTTCGAGTATGCAGGGCCTTCTGTGACATGCGTCGCCGACGATTCTCTACCGGTCGAGCTGCTCATCATTGTGCTGACTGTGCCTTCGCTGGATCTAGCACTGTTGTCACGACGTGTAGGTTTTCTTCTAGGTGCTTCGTATTTTTCCGACATATCTGAACGTCGGTTGTTGTAATATTCTTTTTGCTGATATTGCGCCGACATGTCTTTGGATAAGCTCCAGCGCCAGGCTAGAGCGGGAGGCGAGATGAATATCGAGGAATGGGTGAATGACTCTAACTATGGATGACGATATTCGATGTAGGATTTGGACTGTGGCTTTCGTCTCAGGTTTGGAATGTCAAGATTGTGACGAGAGTCGCAGAAGAGGGTTGTCTGAAATAGGAAAGCACGTAAACAAGGCTCCGTTGCTATGTGACAACCACCGTTTAAGCTAGGCGCGGTGTCTAAATTTGGTTCTAAGCGTATCAGCTCATCGTAATCAGTCAACCGAGGCTTACCCCTATGACGAGCAATTGAAGACTCGAGCACACCTGTCACTCCTTTACGTCTGTTGGACTGATTTGTTTTCGTCCCTTTTCGCGAATTCTGCTACAGATTATATACATGCCGCGGCGCCGCGAATGCATCGATGTCCTCGACTCCAAATGGCTCGGGCGGCCTTGAACTCGAGAAATTCCCAGATGCCCCTCCAACGATAGAAGTATCTGCACCTGCAGATAGGAGCGCAGATACTCCTGATGCTGGTCTGCGAAGTCTAGATCATTGTAAGCATTTCCAGTGCTGCCGAGTAGCTGCGCGCCTCTCTTGTGTTTCTGGATGGTGGTGCAGACTTCCTACAGCTTCTCATGTCGCCCAAATTCCATCAGACGCTCAGTGGGTTAAGAGGACCTGCAAATGTCCTAGAATGCTATTCTGCTATTACTATAGTTTTGGAGACTTGTTGACCAGTATGCAGACAAGCGCAAGCTTCCACAATGGCGATACGATCTGCGCCAGCAGTTGTTACCTCTGATCCGATGGGAAACACCATATCTGGCATGGATGCAGGATAAGATGCGATCGCCTGCCCTCGATTCCTACTTTGCCATCACTGCGAACCTAGGAACGCATACTTTCTTTATGGTGGTCCTCCCAATTCTGTTCTGGTGTGGGCATACATCTTTGGGCAGAGGGTAAGGAGCCCAGTTTCAAGCTTAGGAACATCAGTTAATGATATTAGGATGGTGCATATTCTAGCTTCTGGTGTATTCTTCACTGGGTTCCTCAAGGACATGTTCTCCTTACCTCGACCGTTGTCACCACCTCTCCAGCGGATCACTATGTCTGGATCAGCAGCTTTAGAATATGGGTTTCCATCGACGCATTCGGCAAATGCGGTTTCAGTCGCCGTCTACGCACTGTTCACCATACACTCTCCCGATTGCCAGTTACAGGAATCCACAAAGTTGATACTCGAGGTGGTCAGCTACTCATACGCGTTCTCAATTGTCCTTGGACGTCTCTACTGTGGTATGCATGGGTTTCTAGACGTGATTGTTGGCAGCATAATGGGAGCTTTGATCTCTGCGATTGAGTGTGTATATGGGGCCGACATCGACAAGTACTTGCACAGCAGTTCCTGGGTAGCACCAGCAACTATTGCACTTGTCATCATCGTTCTCATCCGTATTCATCCGGAGCCGGCGGACGACTGTCCATGCTTCGATGACAGCGTTGCATTTGCAGGAGTTTACATTGGTATCGAGGTTGGAGGCTGGCACTATGCAAATAGTAATTGGGCCTGGGACGTCCCGGTACCAGCAACTGTCCCTTTCAGTCTGGAACATATGGGATGGCTGGTAGTGATATTGCGAGTACTTATTGGAGTTCTAGTGATCTTTGCATGGAGGGAGGTTATGAAGCCTTCAATGCTCAAGTTCCTACCGCATCTGTTTCGAGTCATTGAGAAGTATGGATTGAATTTGCCTCGCAAGTTTTTCATGCCGGCTTCTGAATACAAGAAGATTCCCTCTAGATTGAAGGTGGACAACGTCATGCCATCCGTCTCTGATCTGCCCGGTCTCTTGGACTCGATCAGACATCCAGGCCGTGGACGTGCTGTATCCGTGGGGCCTCAATCAGCAGCCGATGCCTACGAAACGCTGGCTTATCGGGAAAAGAGACGGAGGGACAGCTTGACCAATACTGGTGAAATAGAGTCTGGAGCACACTCGCCTCATTCATCGACTCAAGCAAGCGATTACTTTGCTATCCCAGGAAATGCCGATAAGGAGGGTGCCGTTTCACAAGTATCTGGGATATCTACACCTCTTGGCATGCTGGCTACTGGGAACCTGCCCACTCCGGCACAGTCTAGAGTTGGTTCATATGAACAGATGATGGGCCAAGGTCACGTTCTATTTACTCCCGCGACACCACCAGCTGGCTCCGTAGACGATCAGGACGAGGATCTCGAAATCTTTGTTGGACAACAGAATGAGTTGGGAGAGAAAGAGATGTTCTCGAGACTGGAGAAGCCTCGTGTGAGGTACGATGTTGAAGTTGTGACGAAACTCGTTGTCTATACAGGTAAGAATCACTTTTCTCTCTAGCACATCTGTTCTAACCTCGCCCAGGAATTGGATGGCTTGCTGTAGAAGCCAATCCTATTATTTTCGAACTTCTCGGGCTTGGCATGGGCTCCCATCGCCTCATCTAGTATGGGACGCTTTGCTGTTGATATTGAACTTCTTGTTGAAGTTTTGAAGAGGCGGTACCCCTATTTTGCATAACCGCAAGGAGTTTTGGGACCACTGGGGCACGGAATCATGGCGTGCATGTGGCGTTTAGGATTAGGTCGATACATAACAGTATAACCTTGATATAACCTAAAACTATACAAACAGAGCATTGCAAATTGTAACGACTTTTACCGCTATCGGATCGGAGTTCTGAGTCAGAGAGAAGTCGCATCAGATGCTTCATTCGTGAATTTTCTGTTTCGACTTTCCTGCTAGCTTTTCTGTATAGGTCAATCTGTACCGAGACTCCGTGTGATATTGGGTTGTGCAAAAGACACCTTCAGAGTTGTAACAGTCAAGGTAGGTTCCATTCTCATGTTTCATTTCCAATCAATTTTGCTTTAGTCTTACTTATACACCCTTCCCTGCTCAACTCTCGTCCTCTTAAATCATCTCAAGTACCAAATCCAGCTTGTCACTCCCATCTCTCACCAAGCGTGCCTTGCTATGTCTTCAACCACAACGAACCTCGTATTCCTCATAAAGCGACAACCTCATCTCACCTTCTCGGACTTCAAACTCCAATACGAAAACCACGTAAAGCTCGCCACTCCCGTCATCCTGAAATACGGAGCTGTTTACTACAGCGTCGTACGTCCCTCTCCCTCCCTCTCTTCCCTTCCCTTCACCCACCCTAAACTGACACAATTCTCAGCAATTCAATCGCCCAAAACCGAAGGATGATTTGCAGGACACACTAAAAAATGATGAGAAAGTGGTGGAGGGAATCATGATAGAGTATGATGCTATTACGACTATGAGGTTCCGGGAGAGTGATGAATTCAAGAAGGCCTGGGAAAGTGAAGAGCAGAGGGGTATTTTGAGTCCGGATGCGGCAAGGTTTATGGGGGAGATGAGGTTTAGTTTTTGGACGGAGGCTTTGGGGATTATAGATGGGGAGAGTATGGTTTGAGGTTGAAGATTGTGAACTGTAATCATGTAGAACAGTACGGCGACGTCTAGCAGAATGGATATGTTTATGACTTCGATTCCTACTATTGCTGTATACAATTCCAATGACCCACCCACTTTTCATTGTCTTCGATTCCCACCGACTTCAATATCTGGCGCGGACTCGGTGTTCGGGAAGATCTGAATCTTGTTCCTATCTCTCTATCTCAGACAGCAGCATCAGGCATCCTTTTCGATATTTCAGGTCTATTAATGGTCCTCGATGCTTTGCAATACTTCGCTAACGTCGCTTTCGACATCGAGTATTTTTGGGGGCTAGAACCGTCCTGACATTTGAGTCCGCGCCATGAGACTTGCCACATGTCAACAAGTTGAAGGTTTTCTCGATACTTCGGCCAGAGAACTTCAACCAGCTAGTGGGTTTGCGTGCATAGTTATGCTCTCGATTTTGATTTCCTCCTTGGGCCTGTTCTTCTTGTCCACCGCAATGGCCTCCATCTTCGACAGGGTCGCCAAACTATCGTCTCCCAGCACATGGCCAAACACAGTATTCTTCCGATCCAGATGCGGTGCCTTGTCGAAGCAGATGAAGAATTGACTGCCATTCGTAGCTGGACCCTTATTCGCCATGCTCACAATCCCTCGTGCATTATGTCGAAGTGAGAGTCGAATCTCATCCTCGAAAGGTTCCTCCCATATCGACACGCCGCCTTTGGGTTGAGAAGGAGGAGCTCCAGTCTGGATCATGAAGTTCGGAATCAATCTGTGAAAGGCAGAGCCATCGTAATATCCGGATGCGCAGAGGGCAAGGAAGTTCTGCGATCTGTCAGCTAAATTTGATCTTGTCTCAAGCACGGTTGTGATGGGAAATTGTGCTTATGTTTACCTCAGCTGTTTTGGGAACACTCTCGCAAAAGATCTCTATCTTGATATTGCCCAGGTTGGTGTGAAGAGTAACTGACATGCTGGGCAAGAGTACGTTCTGCACTGAAGCATTGTCGTGGAGAGGGTAGCTGTAGAGTAAAAGAAAGGAATGTCACTCTCTTTCAGCCCTATCAAGCGGGACAACAGCCGTAAGTTTTGGGTGGATTTTTGGCCGCCTCTCGCCCCGCCATCATCCTCCTCGGCGCTAGCCATAACAGACCTCAAGCAGGCAATAAGCGATGAGAGATGCTTGCATTGCACTGGCGAGCGAGAGCCTGGATTGACAAAGGCCCAAATCCAACACCCATTTCTTACGAAGACTGTAACGAACAAAGGACTCGACATTGAGAATCTCGTCTCTGGAACTGCAGCATTTGCTATCGCCAAACAAAGCACCTCGCCCTCCCGCTCACCCAAGCTACTGTTTGCCACGATTGGGTACAAGCACCGATACCGACGTTTCCCAGCATCAACACGGCTGAGCTTGCTTATATGGTGACGACGAGCTTCTCCAACGCCGACCCAGCACCAGCCTCTGCGTCTTCTCCCCACGATAGACCCTCTATGACCTCCCGATTACGATAAGGACGTCCGGTCTGTTGACACCGCACATCTTGGCGCAAACCGCGCGGTGGCGCAGAGAGTGAGCCCGAGACTGGCATAACAAGATGGCTGCGTTCGTGAGAGTCTCGGGGCCGCCAAATAGTAATTTTCTCGTGGGATATCCTGGTATCTCGGCGACGCTGGTGAGATGCAACTTTTCTCTTGTAGTTTTGTTTACTTGCGTGAGACCTGTTTTTGCTGACGATTGTTGGTGCTCAGCCTCGTATAGAAGGCAAGGTGGAAATCAGACCCCTCACTGGCATATCGGCGCCGGTTGCGATTTCACTGGTGAGGATATGCTTGCAACGGAGAGAGACGATACATCCTTCCGCCGAGTCGATAGCGAAGAAACATCTAGGGACGCCGAGGAGAGAAACGACCGATGTGGTGGGGAAGGAGCTTCTGTTATTTAGGTGTCCGGCTGGAAGGGAATCAGAGAGTGTGGTGTTGATGGATCTGCCCTTCGTATTGTTCATACCATTTGGCAGAGGAGGCGAAGAGAGTAATCGGCGAATACCTCCCGCGTCGTTACAGCTACCGAGTCGGACGGCAGAGACGTTCTATGAATTGGTTGTGACCGTCCAACAAGGCCAGGAGCAGAAGAAGTTTGCATTCCCAGTACCGATACAGCGATATGATACCCTCTCCACGTTTGGGATGTACAATAGGCCGGAAGCTGCGGAGAAGACGTCGGATCATCTGGTAACTTTGGGCATATCGTTACCACGTTGGTCCTATGGGCCTCTGGATCCTGTGAGCGTCTACATAAAACTGTCGCCGAATCCGGATTGGATGAATAAAGCCAAGAAGGTTATGATCCAAAAGATCACGATTGGGATAGAAGAGGAAATCACGTATAATCCGGAAGGAGATGAGCCAACGAAGAAGATAAATCGAATAGCTAAGCATACTCAAACGGTGGGAGTGAAGATGCCAGAAGCAGGGTATTTCACAAATCTGGGGCTTGTATTTCCATCGAAAGAATTACGGGATCCAGAAGGCATTATCCGGCGGGGGAAACCAGCATTTCCCATGTACTCGGTCAACTCATTCACAACGACAGGGACTCTTTACAAGATAGAGTTCTTCCTGATCATCAAGGTAAATATTAAGAACATGACTCTCGGATTTTAGCTAACAAATACAGGCTCATATGTCAGCAGCAAGAGACATTGTCCTTCGACAACCCATAGTGGTCTGTCCCCTTGATCAACAGGATTGTAAAGAGGAAATGGACGCCATCGAACAAGCCGCCAAAGACGCCTCACACGTAGATCCCCACAACCCAATGTTACCAGCCTGTACCATCATCCGAGCAAACGACAAGGACGCCTTGAAAGCACTTGGCTGGACCATGGTAGGAGGACAGAAGAAAATGGTGATTGAGTGAGGGTCATGAATGTTGGATTACAGTGCCTCCATTTCACAGAATCACGAACGACGGACGGAGATCTCTACGATTTGCATCGATCAGTCTTATATTTTTAGAGACGCTACGATCGATACAACACCCCAAGCAAGATCTTAGAGATCCTATTCACGTCACGTCACATCACAGAAGTTTAAAGCGAATCCAGGCGATGAGAGGAAGACGAGGAACGTTTCAGGCACGGCGTTAAGGCGGAGGGTCCTCGAGCCCAAATGCAAATTCAGGAAGGGCACGGCGTGAAGGATTTGGATTCACAGGACAGGAGTCTCTGCAAATCTTCCAGAACAAATATTACTGGATGCATTTACAAGGCGTTGGGAACTAAACCTAGCCTTCTTCATGTTGTATATGAAATGATGGAATGGGACTCGATATCATGGCCATGATTAAGGAAAGAAATACCATTCTTGTACGACGTAGTTCAATTGATAATGAAATGAGCGACTACGAACACCTTCACATCTAACTTTCCGAGTCTGCCTTGTGACGCGAGTCCTCGGCGCTGAAAAATGCTTGGGGGCTGAGAATACGCCTGGCCTCGAGACTTGTCCCTGCATAACTGGCCAGTGCCAATTCTCGAGTCGTTGTCAGACTCGTCACCGCGTGGCCCCCAATCAGAACTTTCTTCTTGTCTTCGCCCAATCATGTCCTGGTTCCTCCCGATTCTGATCCGAGAACTTACTAAATAATCAAGCTTATCCTTCTTCTTTCCTCGACTTGGAAGGAATCTTTGGAGACTAATGCGGTGAGCAGAATCCAAATTTTGCAAGAGCTGACTGTTTTGTGCATGGTTGTCCTATGGGAGAATTGCTGATTGGTGGATTCAGGTTAAGCGCTGGTGAGGTACCGACGTTGTATCTTACAGGTTATTTTTTGCCACAATCACGTTTTCGAGGGCGGGTATTGCAAGAGTGGGGAGGTTTTAAAGTTGTGATCAGTTGGTTACCGGTTTTCTGGTGTTGTTGTGGAGCTTTATGCGTACGATAAGCTTGATTTGAGTCATCAGCACAACAACCAGGCAATGTCGAAGGGATGTGACTTAGAATCTATCTCTAGGCGCCAGCTTTGTGCTATTAAATTTCTCTTATTGTTTGAAAGTCGAGATCTTGAGGTAAGAGACTTGGCTTTTAGGTCATGTTTCAAGCATCTGTTGCAGACTTCTTCTCTCGAACAGTGGATGCATCGCAAGATCCAAGGTAGGCAAGAATCTAGCGACTGTTCAATATGCATTCCTAGGCCTCTCTGGGCTTTTAATTGTTCTTGCTATCATGATCTTAAAGTCCCAAATCAGAGGGTGCAATAGTAGAAGCGCAACCAAAGCGCAACTTTGCGCCCCATGTTGCCATCAACCACCACATTGACATCTCACAACATTTTCATGGTCCCTGAATTTGGTGCAATTAATGCCTGTTCGTTTTATTAAGTCCTACACAATCTTTGCCTAATACAAATACATCCCAGACCAGACGTCCCGGACGTATCAATGCCGAAAAGCAATAATCTGCCACCAATACGGCACCTGCAGCAAAGCAAGCTTTTTCTAAACCGTATTAAGATGCAGTATAACACAAAGGGCGGAAGTAGTAGCAGAATAGGAGTTCCTACAAACACCGTGCAAAACAAAAATCAGAGAGCGCAGTAATCCATACATGTATACAATCCTCTTGCGAAGAGATGACAATCTAGTGCTTCTTTGCCTCGTAGTTACGCCTGCGCTCATTAAAAGAACGAAGGCTTGGTGAGCACTCGGTACTCAACATAATCCTCTCCATCAATGTTGAGAATCTGTGCTTGGCTGACGAGCTTGCCCTGGAACGGACCAGTCTGCTTGCGCTCGTACTTGATGCCGTGGTGGTATTTGACTTCGTTGTCGGGGGCCATACTTCCGGACATGCTCGAGGCTCTCGTAGGCTCGGTGGCAGCTTGTTGTGCAACCCAGACTTTGTTGAGCTTCTTGAGGTTATGCTTTAGCTCCATCTGAGCAGCCTCCTGGATGACGGCTTCGGCCATGGCAACCTCCTTGCGAGTCTTCTCGTGTTGTCGTTCGCGGGCCTCAACCTTGTCCTTTCTGGCTCTCTCAGCAGCAGCATCAGCTTCAGCTTGATTTCTAGCTGAAAGTCTATGCTCAGAGCGAGAGCTGTGGCGAGGTTCCATAATAGTGACGCCGTCAGGCATATCTCCTTGGTCCACGTGTCCAACCGCACCATTCTCGGCCACAATTTGTTGAGCCTTTCGGACAGCGTTGAGCTCGTTAGCCTTGCGCTCCTTGTCTGACTCCCGGTTCTGTTGCTCAATTTGACGAATGCGACAGTACTCCTTGACTTCCAGACGGTTCAAGTGGGCAAGGTGAGGCTCGAGGACAACCTTGTCATAATGAAGCCAGAGAGCTCCAGCACCGACGGGAAAGTTACCATCAACATAACGACCATCGCGAGTGACTCGTTGAACCTTGACGCGGAAGCAGTCTGTTCCACTCAGGACACCATAGACAGCATGCTTGTCCTCCAAACGAGCCTCGTCCGAGTCAGCCCAGTAACCGAGAATGACTCCAGAAGGATTTTGTTTGGTGTCAGAGAATGGAGAAGCCTTTGGAGTTTGCATGTCGGCCGCATTGACAGCCTGAAAGCTTGGGGTCTTATGCAGTGATTGGCGAGGGAGCGAATGACGGTGGACTGCTGGGCGACCAAGCGAATTGCGGTGAACCACAGGCTTCATTGCAGGCGATGCACCCTCGTGCTCGGCAACATAGGCTTTAGCCTTCAACACGGCTTTGGTGTCAGCTTCATGTCGCTCCTCGGCAGTTGTCTCTGGCTTCATCTCCGATCGAATCTTAACGTATTCCTTGACCTCAGCAGAATTGAGTCCTCGAAGATGCGCATCAAAAATGACTCGCTCAAAGGTGACCCAGCATCCTCCCGCACCGGTAGGCGCATTGCCAATCAATTCTTCGCCGCGACGGTTCATACCATAAATACGAGTGCGAAGACGATCGTGAATATCGATGAAGCCGTAAATGACATGCTTGTCGGCGTCGTCAGGCTCGTCGGAGTCGCGCCAAACACCGATGATGACCCCACGAATATTCTTGCCTTGCTTTGGGCGCTTTGCGGGTGGTTCGGCGGGGCTGCCGCGATTGAGCTTGTAGTTATTTTCATCTACGTTGTAATTGATCGATGCTCGTTTTCGCTTGTGGTATGGCGTGACTTCTTCCTCATCTTCCTCCTCTTGGCCAGGCATAATAGCAGGTGACTCTGCAAATCCAGGCGCCTCTACAATGATTCCAGTGTCCTTCTCGGTGTCTGTGGACATCGAGTGAAGTGTGTCATTGAGCGGTGTGTCAGATCTGCAAAGGTAATTGTTATTAAAGTGCGCTGTATCAAGGAAATCTTAATTTCAGAGCAGCTGAGACACCAGTAGCGGGTTTGGAAAGCTTTAGTGTTTGGGCTTAGGTAACGAAGGAAGGAGCCGACGGCCAAAAAGCAACAGACTTCAAACACGTGGCAGAGGCAAGACCGCCGAGAAGCAAAAACAACAGCGCAAGGTAGCGCTGCGGATTTGAGTCGAGGGATAAGGAATCACGACATCGAATGAATGCGATGCAGTGTCATGTAAAGTACATGAAAATAGACATAACAGATATCGCTTATGTCTTACGCGTCGCCGAAGGGCTATGCAGGACGCAGCAATTGATTGGAAGAACGCGATGCAAATGCGAAGAGCAAAAAACAAATGTGCGGAAAAAAGTTGGCGATGCCACTTCAGAAATCAAAAATCGCAGGTGGAGGTGTCAAAGTGGTGATGCGCATAGGAAAGCCGGCTCCTTGACAGCGCAATCTTCGAAAGGCTAAAGCGGAATAATAAAACGTACCTTGGGGGTGAGCCTTCCATTACAGAAAGAGCGTCCAATTCCATTGATTGTGTGCTGCGACTAGTCAACGATTCGGAGCTTGATATATCAAGCGCCTCCTCCATTGATGTGGATGTGCTTTGTATTCAAATCGATTGAGATTGCGTTGCGATGTAATTGTGTGGTGGAAGACGGAAAGTGCGAAGAGGAAAGAGGAAAGAAAGAAATATGGAGGTAAAGAAGAGCGGAGCGAGACGAAGTAAGAAGGCGAGACTCTAAAACCGCGCTAAAACGCCGAAGTCATATGGAAAAGGGTTAGGGAGGCTGTTATCGATTTGATTGCTCATAAGTCACGTCTGGCGAGAAATGCGTGCACGTCCACTCGAGAAGGGAACCGGCTATTATGCTTTAATTCGGGGACAAAAAGATTCGTTGTTTGTCAGAACCTGCAGCAGGCCGCTTCACCAAGCCCTCTCGGCGTTCTCGCCTGCTAAGTGCTGCTGTTAAATCGAGGCGCTCGCTTTAATCTAAGTCCAACCCAATCGGTAAGAACAAAGTAGGAGCCATAGTAGTACTGTACACAAGAATTTATTCACATGCCATGCCACGTCTAATCATCGCCGTCCTCTCCCTCTACCACGACCTCTCCCACGACCTGCGCCACCGCCGCGCTTCGGCCCAAGATTGCTTCCTCCGTCAAATCGCTCGTATAATTTTTCTTCTCCCAAGGCGCTCTCACCCAAGCGTAAATAGCTGATAACCCCCTGATCAATTACTGCCAACACCACATTTCGCCAACCATGCTTCAATCGTTGGTTAATCTTGCCGGGGCCTTCAAATTCTTTGCCTTTTGGTGGATCCCAAGGAGTACTTTCCAACAAAGAGGTGATTTGCGTAAGGGATGGAATATGAGTCGACCGCGCATCGGTAATGGCAACCCGGAAATCTGGCAGGCCAGGGTTGCTTTTGGCGAATGTGGGGAGTCTGCTAGGCTTCCACAAGAGGAACGCAACCCGATACGAATCATCTGCTACTGGTGCAGGGGCTGAAGGATTCGGGCTGGGCTTGTGTCTGGGAATGACTGCGACTTGACGATAAATTGAGTTGTACGATCTGTACATGCCAGGCTTTACCAAAGGCCCGTATACAGCATGTTCAATCGCCTGCTCAGTGAAGAACCTGCCAAAGAGCCAAGAGAAGATGCTTGGTGACTCGGAAAATAGTTCCTCTTGGTGGCTTTGCGACTTTCCAGGCTGTGATAAATCCCAATCTGGAGCTCTGGAGACGGCATAGCCCATCCGCTTGAGATGTGCGTAGACGGTGTATCTTTCCAGGCTAACTTTGCCCTTCTCGCCATCTTGGCCGATCAACATAGAGTATGCAGCTTGAAAACTCATAGGAAAGCCTTCGTCTACCTCTTCCTGATTGTCTGGCTTTTCTTGCTTGTCTGATTCCTCCTCGTCAACCATGCCTGTGTATGAGGATCTTGTCGGCCACCAGAGATCCAGATTTCCTCGCTCCACCAAGTAGAGCGCCTCTTCTGGCAATAGCCACAAGCCAGGATAGCGCTTGCCTGTAGTCGTTTTACCCATTGTCTTGAAGTGCGGCCCTCTTGCAGACTCTACGAGAACGATGTGATCGTCCTCCAAGTCTTGTCTCCAGTCCTCCCGAATAGCATCATCTCTATGCAAGCCCTCAGCTCCGTAATAGAATGCGCGATTGTATTGCCTCGACGTGTGTACCCGTGTATAGCTCAGGACATCGTGCATAGCCTCTCTGCTCGCTGCCAATATGCCATCTTGATGTTTCGTGCCGTGGGGTTCGAAATCTTTCTCTCCGCGTTTAGGTAGCTGCCCGCCAGACTTCGCAGTCAAGGCTGCAAGAAAGCGGAAATCCTGAAACTCGTCGCCCAAGTCGGTATCTTCGTTTGCTTGAGGTTGAGATGATCGTAAAGCTGCGTCTTCGTCGGCATCCGCCATTATTGTCGTGGTTTGCTCGAAGGGCTTTACTTCAAAGAGCTTGAGAGCGTAATTTTCGACTCTTGTCAGCCGAGCCAGCCTAGCCAGCCTTGCAGATAAGGCGCTAAGAACAGAGCTAGCTCATTTCTGGCAGTCATTCCAAGGTATATGGCCCATGATGAGGGGGGCAGATCATCATCTAAGATTCTCATTTTCTGATTTAAAGTACAAAGCATGAAGTCTCAGGTAGCATTCTTTCAAGCTCATATGCATGCATAAATGATATCCGCCCATCCCAGCCCGGTCCATGGTCATCTTCCGAAGCAAATGCCAACATGCTAATCGCCCAAAATAGCAAAATATTCTGCAATTCCCAGCCACAAATGTGAAACTATTTCTCCTTCTTGAAAAAACTCTCAAAACGATTACTCTCGTCTGCATTGTACACCAGCTTGAACGCCTTCCCATTCTTGACAGTAGCCCCAACCACGGTGCTCCTGGAACCAACTTTCTTTCGGCCATTCACCGCTATTCCAATACCACTTCCCGCATCTGTTCCGGTCGTCGCGACTGAACTCGACCGATCGTGGTCCACAATCAGGAGAGTTTCAATGAGTCGTTGGGCAGTTTTTTACATTAAGAATAGCAGATGACGTTGACCAAGTTTTACGCCTGATGAATGTGATGACAACTATGTTCCGAAGTTCTGCAGCAGCTTGACACCTCCACCTCTTTGCTCTCCTATCTACCCCTCCTATCTCCCAGCAGGGTGGAAAACAGGAAAAACAGAAACAAGGAATTGTATTTGGGGGCAAAAAATTTTTGAGAGCTGTGAGATTCGCTAATATCATGTTAGATATGTCATTTATCATGCCAGATGATGATGACTTACAACTCACGCGGTTTCCCACTGCGGACGTTACAGGTTTCCTTTCAGAATGCCTAAACACAGCGCCTTAACCACTCCTGTAGAATGTTAGTTTTAGCCTTCAGAACTAACATGATTACTCACGGCCAAACTCCCAAAGGATTTTCATTGGTTACAAATTTTTGTTATTTAAATATATTACCTCCATGAATTTTAATTAAGCGCTAATCCTTGATTGGCTTTCTATTTTAATCAAGGTAACCTATCACCAGGCAGTCTTTCAGCTACCCTGCAAATTGACCGCGCTGAATTTGCAAATTATCGACATGGCCTCGACTAAAAAAAACTATCCAAAACACAAACACATCACATTTGCACACTGAATTCATGAAGCAGATGCAGTTGTGTAATCATGGGCCACGATGAGCCTCATATTTTAGAAGTATGAGGTCTATCTATATCATGAACAAATTTTCCCCCAAAGCACCATCATGTCTCCAGCTCGGAAATGTCTGTATCTCCCAAATCCCCCGATCCCTCCGGATTAGTGTAAGTGTTCCTCCAATTTCTCACGCAACTCTTCTTGTCCTAATTGTCTAGGTCCATATCATCTTGGCCAACCGGCCCCGATACCCCGACTTGCTCGACCTGCTCTGCTTTTTCAGTCTCCATCGCAGCCTGGGGAGTGTCGATGTCCATTTGGTCCTCAGCTTCCTCAATCTCCTTGATTTCCTCCTCAGAATCAACCCAGTTCACGATCTCGTCTCTCGTCATTTTTCTGGAACGCCTGACACCATTTCATCCCTCCAGACGACCCAATCACCTTCGTCATCGCCGTTGCTCATCTTCCCGTGACCATTCTTAATGAATTTTCTATACGCCAGGGCAGAAGACGGCTTTCGAACCGAGGCAACGAGTCGTATCGGGGCCTATTGCAAAACTTGATAGACCGAGGAATGCTTTGCTTCAAAGAGGTCTCTTTGAACAATGGTTGCAAATTGGTTTTCAAGACGATGATCAAGTTGGTACTTCTGGTTTCACGAGAATTAAAAGCTGTGAATACTGGCGATATCTAATATGACGAGAATATACACGCGGTAACTGCTGAGAGAGTCGAAGTGTTACACGACAGGTGGGAGAGGTGCTTGAAAGCTACATTCCCATTCCATCCCTGATATCAAAGTCTCACACCACAGCTTCAGAAGTACGCGGTTTGAAGCAAGGCTCTTCCATATACACCAAACGTCCAGAGATATGCACCACGACTTATGGGAGCTAGGGCCAGGAGACATTCTTGCGATCATAATTAGGAAGTATCAAGGGTTTATTCGCTCATTCCAACATCGGATAGAACTTCACTCCAACTATCCTCGTCTTTCCTTCGTCAATGGCATACAATCTGCCTCACTTCCCACTAGAGCCGAGATGCCTCAGTACCGACTCTGGATCGAGAGCGTTGGTCCATATCGGTACTTAGTTAGCAATGGCGAAGATTTGATCCCGTCGATAGCAGGACACAACAACAATGCCGCAGCCGGAACGCGTGATGGTGATGAATGATCTGGCAACGGTGTCGTCAGGCTGTGCTTTTGCTTGGTCCACTTTTTTTTGGATGTCCTCACGCGGTTGGGACATTCTCAGAAGATCATGCTGGCGGCACTCACTTTGCAGCTTGTACTTAGATATCCAAGGGGCTCAAAGCCTTATGCGTTCTCTCCTAGCAAATGCCAGATTTTCCCTAAAATCTTACAGTTGGCTACGTTGTGGTTGAGATTCGGCTGTGGTCCGGGGACCTGGTGTTACAGCATACCCCGATCATTTGTCTAGCTTTGTGCATGTCCCAGGAGTCGAGGACCAATGAGATGAGTTGAAAAGTACGTACCTTCGTAATGGGGATCTGTCGGATGCCTCGCTGGCAAACTAATATATGACTAGGGGGTAACACTGTGGCCTTGAAGCCTTCCCATGTTTTCGACATCATCGGCAGGGGTAAGTGGAACTAGTCCCCGCGTTTACCTGTCCCCGGTCAGATCTTATATGCATTGTCCCGCAATCAAGATTTCCCCATGTATTTTGACACGCAATTGGGTGATGGAAATCAGAATGATGATGCAGCTGAATCTAATGATCGACTGGAGTCGTCAGATCTCGATAAGCCAAGATCTACACTAGTAGAGAGAGGTCTATATAGGACACCTGCTCCTCATCCTCAAACACTTTTTCATCACTTATCAACAAATCTACACAATCTGAAAGCGAATACAACGTCACCAAAGCAATTAACATGTCTGGAATATACAAGCCTACTGGTATGCATCCCCACACCTCACTTCCTGTGCAAAGGCTTATATCATGCAGAACACGCCGGCCTCAAGTACGTACTTATTTCCATATTAATTTGCTGTTTTGCTCCGCGAGAGTTGTCACATCCGCTTGTCGTTGTTTTTCAGGGCTCAGGCACTGAGCTCCTCCAAGTCTTCCAGGGATATTCGGTACTAATTCGATGGATAGGGAGGACGGAACTCCCGACATGCGTGTTGGCACTGGCGGTACATATCCCTTGAATTCGAAGTGAAGCTTAATTATTGACATCTAAGCAGAGTTCGCCCAGGGCAAGGTAAACCCAGTCGAAGCTGGAAAGCTGGGTGGTCAAGCCGGAGGCTCTACTGGAGGATCTGCCAACAGCAGCGGAGGCAGCGAGGCTGGTGGATTCGCTCATGGAAAGGTCGACCCAGCGGAGGCTGGAAGGCTAGGTGGTCTGGCTTCGGGGTCTGCTGGATCTGCCAACATCAGCGGAGGCAGCGAGGCTGGTGAATTCGCCCATGGAAAGGTTGACCCAGTTGAGGCTGGAAGGTTAGGTGGCCAGGCAGGAGGATCTGCTGGATCTGCCAGCGGCAGCGGAGGCAGCAGTGCTGGTGGATTCGCTCACGGCAAGGTCGAGTAAGTACTAATTTCCATGCTTCGTTGTCATGCTTTTTGTAAGAGCTAATTCGTTGGGTAGCCCGGTCGAGGCTGGTAGGAAGGGAGGATCTTCGTGAAGTAAAGGTGTGAAGTCTACGGAATAGGTATTAGCAGTGTCAAGATGTACGACCATACGTTTGAATTGCCTTGATTGGCTCAAAATGTGTGCTAGGAAGACATGATTGGTTTCCATACCTTTTCAGCCGCCGGAATCTGTGACTTTGACTGTGGGCAAGAATACACGAAGTGGTTACTTAGTTCAAAAGCTCTCCGAAGCTCCAAACATCAGCGGATCGTCCCGTGGTCGAATCCAGAAAGGAACACACATGTTCCAGCCTTTCTTGGATCCAGCCATGTTCGTCATAACACAAGCTCTTCCAAGGCTCTCTCGTCAAACGACCAACATTTGCTCCACGAGGGTATGACGGAGAGCTCTCATAAACTTTGTCGAAACTTGAAATCTTGGATTGCTTCATATCGCCAGGTCTCGAATGTTTGCCAACGTGGCGGAGGACTCACTCCGGGGACGATCACTTCCCCCACCCAAGCGTCATATGGCAGGACCTTGTTGGACCAGCTGACTTCGTGCCATCTTCGCGCATTAAGATGACGCGTGGATTACTCGAGTCTTCCGGGGGGTCGTTCCTTGTTTTCGAGAAGTATCAAGCTATGTTGAGAGAGGTACCTCGATTATTGAGGGGAATGGAAGTGAAGTTTGAAAACAGTGAAGTTGTCATACTGTACGGAGGGGGGTGGACAGAATTCAAGAGGCTGTACAGGGGTTATCGATTCCTTGTAAACTACTACAAAATTATATATTTTGAACAATAAAATATCTCCGGCATTAAAGCGTTAGAATCAAGCTACATTTTAGTGGTAATTTGGTAAGTTTTAAGTCATAATTGGTATAGAATACAAGGAGTCGAAGACCCCTGTCGGTCTCTTGAATTCTATCCACCTTCCGTACTTCCGGATCAATATATAGCCGAAATTACATAACGAGGTTAAAATCACACTTCACTCCCTGCTCCATCCCATCACAAAGTTTGCGATTTAGCTGTAACTTACTCAATATCTATCATCTTGATGTTACTTCTGTGTAGTAAGCCAAGTGGCTGTCTCTGCAAAACCTTGAGGTACTTCTTAGCCCCCTCGTCTTGCACAATCGAGTCCTCTCTCATGCTTCATTGCTTCAAAGACGTTGCAACAGCATGTATAACACAGAGGCTCAATGTTGTCCTTAGTATAGACTCCTGGAAGCTTAGATACTTCCACGCTGAGGTTGACCCTGCTCAAATCCAGTTCGCACATGCTTCGGGTTCGGTAGCAACGCTAGATCTGCTTTGCTCTGTTTCTCCCAGCTATCCCCATTGCCTTTGCTTGGTCTTGGCTACTCGCAACAAGGAATGAGCTCTCACTCTCAAATTTTGAAGTAATCTCTCCAGCTGGACGACTGGCAAGACCTAGAAAAGGGAACGTGTCACGTGCAACAATTGCATGTCCTCAATTTGGCTGCTCCATCGTTTGACCTCTACCATTGGCTCCAGTTGACTGCCTGCATTTTACCTTATGAATCGTATTATTCCCAGTGCTCAAGAGTTGATGCATGACTAGCACTTGCAGACTTGATTAGCCTTTGCGTACAGTGACATTTATGTCAGTGACAAAGGCTCGAGACTACCCGAGAGACCTATACGTTATCTTAAGCACCTAAACATGGAAGGACTGCGTTGACATTGCATCCACGAGGTCAAAATACTACCGTGTGGCTTGATTCAAGGCAACAAAGTACAAAATTGCAGTGATATCCACGATCAGCGAAAGATGAGAGCCATCTGAAGTTCATAATTGTGGTATGAGACATCTTTGAGCCCGTTGGGCTCATCTCCGAAGTCGAATCACACCTTGTGATTACTTGTCTTTCCAAGACCCCAAAATTATTCAGTTATCTCTTGCAGCGACGAAAGAGACGAATTTCTAGTGATTACGCGACGAAAGAGACTAACCAGATCATAACGCTTCAGAAATTCGGTAAGGACTTGCCTGTTGCTAATTATTATCCGAGTTAAAGGTGAAGGTCGGCGAAGAAAATAATATCTCGAATTCGGATCCTCGAGCACCTTCTCCCTTATACAACAACGAAGCCTAACCTCTGCCACCCACCATCACAGCACGGAAAGCGCTTCTTTTCCATAATCAAGACAAGCTCGTGGAAAACGGAAAACATGCACCTTTATTCTGATCCCGTTTAAGCTAAAAATGGACCTTCAGCGAACAGCCATAAATTTTCGAGTTCGCGTCACCTCCATCCTTCGACGAAAACCAAACCCAACCTCACCCACCTGACATCGCAGCGTGGCAAGCACCTCTCTGCCATAACCAACACCAGGAGAGAAGGTAAGCAAGAATTCAGCCACGTTACGGTCATACCTAAGCTAAAAGTGCATATCAGCGGACAAGCATAATTTCAAAAAATCCCAACCTCGCATCCCTCTGGCCTCGATCTCTTCCATCCTTCTACAACAACCACTATCGAGCTGTCCCACCTTCAATCACGCAATGACAAGCAGGAAAAGCGTGGACGCTTCATCGGACGCGCAGTTAGATCAAGACGCGTAAGAATAATATTCTTCAAGCTGGATCAAAATATCTGACTTTGACGTGTCCACAGGATGGGCGCTGTGACATCGCACGAAGTACAGCCATCTGAAGAGACAATCGATAGCGCCCTGGCTGATGCCATTGATATGTCAAATCAATCTAACCAGCTAACGGAAAGATCCTCGAGCGAAAAGGCCCGACTGACAAAGAAGAGAGCATTGGAAGTTGAAGTTGAGGAGGCAGAGGAATTTAATGATCATAGAGATCTCGACGATGAGCCCGACTTCAAGGGAGCTCCAGACAGCGAACAACCAGATGCGCCCAAGAAGAAGAGAAGAGCCAGGAGTCTTTTGCGCGAACACGAAGGACAGCTTGTGCATATCGGCCAACACACCGGTGAACCCCGCATAGACATCGGTGCTCGACTCCAGGATAATGGCCATTTGTGGATGCAGGCTCTGTGGAAAAGCAATACTCCCAAGCCTCCTAATTGGGACGCCCTGATCGGACCCAACAGACGAGTCAGTAATGCAGATTTAAAGCTCAACCCAATTGTGGCGCCAAACTACAAGGACAACCTGGATGATGTCAGCCACGAGAAAAAGAAGCAGTTGGTAAAGGACTACCTAAGCTCATTGACGGCACAAGACGATTATACAAATACCATTCAATCCTCTGAGCTCCCGGAGCTCGTAGGTAACGACAACAATGATGGAGACGAAGACTCACATTCCACCAAGAAGACGTTCTTCGAGCCTCCTGAACTTCACGTTGGAACCTACGACGGCGGTGCCGAGGTTTACGTAAAGTGTTCCCAGCGTGAAAAGGATAAGCCTCCCTCTTTATCCTTCTTCGCACGTTCTCTAGGTCCAGCACCTCGATTCAAAGCTGTCGACAGCCTCGCCATGCTCGAATGGATCCAATTTGACAAGAAGTATTGTCGAGGATCTATAGACGAGACTAAAACCTATCTGAAGACCTTTTTCAAAGCCAAGACAGAGATCAAAGAAGGTAAGAAGTATTTCGAAAATTTGTCTGCTTTGATCTCATGTTGACATCAATTTCAGACACCCCATCTCGCAAAGTCATCTCCAAGGTACTTGGCAGGGAGCCTTCTGACTCTGCCCATCCTGAAGTCCCTCTCAACGACAAGATTGACCCAGCCTTTGCAGCCCTCGAGGATGAGATCCAACGCGTCCTAGCAACTGCCTTATTCAACGAACGTATAAAGCCCGCCATTACCAACGTCCGAGAAGAAGTTGCGTTGCTCGAAGTCCAAATTAGTGTACAAGAGAATGAAATCTTCGACCACAAGTCAAACTTTGCGGAGCAGGCAGGAGACCTTGCTAAGCTCACCACTACAAATGAGCAGCAGGCGAAGAGGATTGCCGAACTCGAGAGCGCGCTGCAAGATCGTGATCAGACCATCAAGGGGTTGACGGCCACGAACCGCCAACATGGTGACTCGATAGCTGCATCTCAGGCACTTGTTCGGCTTCGAGACCAGACGATCCGAGAACTGACAGCCAAGCAAAAACAAGCCAAAATGATGGCACCACCGGATTTGAATGTCCGTGAGCACTTCAGCACTCTTGAGTCTCAACAGTCTCGGATCCAGGAGCCTGAAGAGTTGGGATCTGCCAATCGACCAGCTATGACAGACCTTCATCCTGGAGCTAGCCCGCAAGATCCGCTCCTTGATGTTGTTGCTATGCAATCGAAAATCGAGAAGCTAGAGAAAGCTCTTGAGACTGAGAAGACTGCCAACCAGAGTCAAGCCCAGAAGCTCGCTTCGCTAAGCCCCCATGCTGAGGACCAAAAGCTGTCGCCAGCAGTCATGGATCTGCAGATCGTCAACCTAGAGAAGGATAAGCAGATCAAAGATTTGAAGGAGCAGGTTACAAATCTTCAAGCGGCACAACAGCCTTCTCAGCCCTCAGCCGCTGGAGTGTCAGTCCCAACCTTCAACATTCCAAAGCTTAATCTCGCTGGGCAGACCTTCGATGATGCTTATATGAGAATTCCTGAAGATGCCGCCAAGGTTATTATGTACCTCAGTAATAATTCTCAGATCATGGTGGACAATGGCAAGCGTTATCAAAGGATGGAGACTCTTCAGGAGGGCATTTTCGTTGGAGGAGAATCTAATGGAGAAGATATCCTAATCGGTGGTGAACCCTTCTCTCGCCTGTTGGAGGATGGTTTGGAGAAATACGTCCAGCACCTGTCACCGCGCTCGCTTGTAGAGCATGAGGGAAAGATTAAGATCAAGCAGGTCTTCTGGAAGCAGTTGCCGATCAGATTTTGATTTTAGATGTGGATTGATGATGGGTTTAAGTGAGCATTCTGTGTAGTGGTTGTGGTTGTTTCATGTACAGTACATTTACTTCGGAGGACGTCTAGTATTTCATTGGAACTTCAAGTTGCTAGGCTCATTCTGGCTGGCATTGAGTCCATGTTCTTCTTTTCGTGCTGGCCCAATCCGGTTACCTCTCTGTATTTAGACGTTGCGTCTCACCTTACACAGAGGCTGTAGACCAGTGTGTCCATAAGACACCACGCTGCTGTGGTGTACATATAGCCAGTCTATGGAACCAGTAACACACTTCTGATTTTCGTCCATGCTACATTGAAAAAGTTGAAGGAGAAGGTCGTAACTTCATCGCACCCTCTGACCATCACGTGCAAACTGGCTGACGTGAGCCATTGCTCTTGCCCAAGTCAGCCATCTCCACCAACAACCTACAATCGAGTTTAGTTGCCTCATGCTATTATGGCCAGTTCCGGAGTTAAGACATCATTCACAAACTTCGAGCCTCCTTTTCGAGGAATGAAAGTGCTTTCCGTGTACGAGATGCGAGATGCCTTACTCTTCGTACGTTTTTAGGATTTGGCTGAGGTGAGCAAGTACGGAGATAGAGAAATGGTTCAAACATGTATTCAACATGATTCTATTGTTGAGAGGAGTTCGAGATATATAAGTTCTCAATCCTTTCCCCATCTATCCTCAGAATTCAAACCACATTGCAACTCTCAAAACTTTTCCTTTACAAATCCCTACCAAACATCATCATTCATCATGTCGAAGCTTCCAACCAGCCAGTTGGGAAAGAACGGTCCTCTCATTCCTAAGATGGGGCTTGGATGTATGGGTCTGAGTATCTGGTATGGAGCGGGAGCAATTCCCGATGAGGAACGCTTGCAGTTCCTCGATGGGGCTTTTGAGCTTGGCGAGACGTTCTGGGTAACTTCAGATAGATGTATGTTCCTACCTCTTTCCGCTAATCCCTTGCTCGTCACAACCCTCTCGCCCGTTCACGCTCTCTCTCGACTGTCTTCAATCTGTTCCCATAGCTGACCCTTCACAGACGGAGACAACGAAGCCCTTCTCGCCAAATGGTTCAAGCGCACAGGTCAACGCTCCTCCATCTTCCTCTGCGACAAATTCGGCCTCGTACCCTCCGACGACATCCTCAAATCAGAGATCCTACGCACCGATCCCGAATGGACAAAGCAAGCATGTGCTAACAGCCTCAAGACCCTCGGTGTTGACAAGATCGATCTTTACATGGCTCATCGTGTCGACGATGTCACACCCATTGAGAAGACCGTTGAAGCTATGATTGAGCTCAAGAATGAGGGTAAGATCGATTACATCGGATTTAGCGAGATTTCAGCAGCTAGTCTGCGCAGAGCTTGTGCTGTTCACCAGATTTCAGCTGTGGAGGTTGAATTCTCTCCCTTTTCCCTCGAGATTGAATCCGAGCAGATCAATCTCCTCAAGACGTGTAGAGAATTGGGTGTCGCGGTAGTTGCTTACAGTCCTCTTGGGAGAGGTCTGATGGCTGGACAGATCAAGTCTCTAGATGATCTCGGTGAGAAAGATGCGAGGAGGATAATGCCTCGATTCAGTGCTGAGAATTTCCCGAAGAATCTGAAACTGGTTGAAGATTTGGAGAAGATTGCGGAGAAGAAAGGGTGTACTCCTGGCCAGTTGACGCTTGCGTGGTTGATGGCTGAAGGGGACGATATCTTTCCTATTCCGGGGACGACGAAAGTCTCCCGGTTGGAGGAGAATCTTGGGGCGTTGAAGGTGGTGTTGACTCAGGAAGAGATCAAGGAGATTAGGACTGTTGTTGATGCTGCCGAGGTATACGGAGCGAGGTACCCAGAGGCATTTGCTTCCATGGTCTTTAGAGACACTCCTCCTTTGGTGTAAGTGCCACAGGATAACGAGCCAGAAGCGCAGGATGCAGGTAATACTCCCTTATTTTGAATGCAAGATTTCTATCGTTAGGAAGATAGACTCGTGCATGCCTGCTCAACTTGAAGCCGATGTCATCTCGACTTTCGGTTTGCCTCTCATCCCTCTCCACCATTGAGTCTGCTCCCACACCCCGCCCGTCTCACCACCAACAAGAATCCACCATTTCTGAAGGAACCAGGGTTCTGCTTCCCAACTTCGCATATCCCATGGCTGTCCACTACCGCCAGATCCTCCCACGCGCCAGCAGAATATCCCGCTATTCATGAAGACATCGTTCTTCAAGTCATATATATCTATCATAGGTGGATCAAGGGAACTTAATGTGAGAGCTCGTTCACGAATTGTTGGAAACGGGATCATATCCATCCACGGATGATGAGGTTGCGTAATTTGAGCAGGAGTGGGTCGTAGAGCTTTTGGGAGTTCGTTCCATGCTACTTCAAGGGCAGCCATGTTTCCACTCGCGTAAGCTTCAGGTTCTAGAAGACGGGGGAGTCAGCAATGGACATTTAAAGAATGTTTCGGGAGAATATGGCAAGAGAAATATCGTGAGACATTCCCAAATAGGAAAGAAGGTGTATTCCCCCGTTACGTACGGTAGAAAGGAGATTGGAAAGCTTCATTCTTGAGGCCCGAAATGGGTAGCTTCAAAGCCATCGCATTAGAAAGATACGCTTGCAGAGAGGAGGTAGGTATCAGCGTCAACGTGTTCTTGTAAGGATCAAATCCCGTTCGCGGCTGGAGATTTTCTTGCTTGTCTAGGGCCGCGAGCCCAGCAAGGAAAACATCTCTGATGTTGTAATTTCGTGCTATAGCTGTCCGAATAAGAGACTGATTTTCTTTGGAATCATCGAGACGAAGTTGGCGAATGAGGTCAGCAGAAAATGTCGGTGCTATTTTCCTAGCTGTGTCTGAATTTTCGGGCTCTTTGAGAACTCGCATTGTCATCTTGCTGACTGTTCCTGGATCCGGTGTCAATCGAACAAAGTTGTCGATGGACTTGGCAGGCGATTTGCCGTTGGCAGACCAGAAATGAGTGGGGCCCCAAGGTGCGTATTTCGGTCGATTGCTCTCGGTGGATTGGTTTGATTGATTTGAATTATTCGTGAGGGGTGTGACTTCGCTGGATAACTGGTTGATATAAAAGTCATACTCAAAATCAACATTGAGTGAGCTTGGTTCGTTGAAGCTGTCATCGACTCTCCTCGAAGAGGTTGATTGCTCAGGCTCGATTGGCGATTCGAAGATGCTTTCCAAATTGGGGAAGCCTGGGTCATTGAAGAATTCAAAAGCTCCCGTATCAACAGGAAGATACCGATTTGCAGAGCTTCCAGGTTCCATGTCCGGCATGAAGTCGAAAGTGCTCGGGTCTACAGTGGTTAGGTCGATTGTTTCGACCTGAACGTTGCTTCCAGCAACATGGCTTGCTTCATCATCCTGGGGACAAACAAGTACAAGTGCGGAAGAGCTAGTCACAGACTCTGGAACTTCTGGATTTTGCTGAGCGGCCTCCGGTTGAGAGCTAGTTCCAGCACCAGGGACTGCTGTACTTTGCTGGCTCGCAATCTCAGCAGCCTGGCGCTCAAGATTCTCAAGTCGACTCTTCAAACTATCTCCTAAATATTCTCAGCTTCAAGTTTCCGATACTAGAAATGTGGCGCTTACTGTACTTTCTCTGAGCAATCCTGTTCTGCAGTTTGCGTTTTTCCGTAGGACGTCTTTTCTTCGTGCCTGTTTCATTCTGTTCCGTACCACTAATGGACACCTCTTCAGGACGTGGAGTTGAGGATTCCATTTTCTGGGATGTTATGAAGAGGCTGAAATGATCGAAGTTATTCCTCGATTCAAGAAGAGCATGCAGCGTACAAATAAAGATGTGACAAGGCAGGGATGAGGACGCGGTTGGACAGTCAGCACGACGCGTCTCACGGAGCTAACCGGAAGTATGATAACGGCGAGATTGGGGCAGAAACTCCGAAGTACTGTTTGGGGAGGTCTAAAATTATTGGGATCTGCAACCCATAGAGAAACGCGAAGAATTCACACAAAGCAAGTAAGATCCATTTTGCCTGAGCATTAAAGCAAGAATGAAGCCGTGGACTTGTCGAAATGCTCGGACTTAAGCGAATGCTAAGCGACACCCTTTTCTAGGAGAGCTTGCACTACGATGGACTCTCAACTGAAAGGCTAGAGAATCATCGAGTCGTTGAATTATCTTTATGTACTTGGCTATCAGAGCTATAAGTTCATGTGCCCTCCCAAAACCTCAAACGCCTACTCCAATCATCATCATCATAACATCGTACATCGTGCAAGTCCTCGGCATCACAATCTTGCCATCAGTCATACCCATCACTTCCATAGTCTCTGTCATCTCTCCTCGGCTTCTGACTTCTATGACTTCTTCCACCTTCACTTCTCGCATCCCCATTCTTATCATCCCCATATTTATCCTCCGACTTGTCCTGCTTGCCTCTCGCCTCCTTCTTCCCATCCTCGTACTTATCAACAATTGCATTGACTGCTAATCCACCAACGGCAGCTCCGAGTAGGGTAATGAGAGCATTAGGCTCCTTCGGACGACCCTTCGAGTACCCCACCTGCGCCTTGTTCGTCGCCCATCCAGCGACAACTGCACCGACAGCACCGCCCGCCAAACCAACTTTACTCTTGGTGAAGTTCCCCTCAATCTCATCCTTCAATCCATATCTATGCGCCGTATGCCTCGCCTTATCGACCGTCTCGGAACCAGAAGGATGTTTTCCCCTCTTCGCCACCAATGCCCCATAACTATCATCATCATCCCTATCCCTCCCTCTCGGACCATGATATGAACTACTCCTCCTTGTGACAGCTTTCGGTCTCGTCGGACGCCTGTAAGAATCAGAATAATAATCATCGTCATCATCCCAACTATCCCTCCTCCTATCTCTCGATCTGCGATCATACGGATTGCCGAAGTTCTGCGGAGGAGGAGAATAGTAGCCACTCGCTGCTACCCCAATTGGCGGTGCCGACTCAGGTATGTATTGTGGTCTCTGACGCGGCGGTTCATGACTGTATTGCGGGAATGGAGGCGTGATGTATGGTCCCTCCTGATTGTATGCACCACCAGGCAAACTCCCATCTCTCGGCATTGGTTGCACCATATCTACCCCTCTTATGAGATGGAGATCTTTATTCCCCGATGCTTCTTTTGTGTCGCTTTCGGGTCTGAGATCAACTTCGCGTTTCCCGTCCGCTTCTTCGACTTCGGATTCGTCTGATTCGGAATCGTCGTCTTGATTTTGATCTTGAGAATTATTACGATCCTGTCGCTTCTTGTTCTTTGAGAGAGCTTTGGGTTTGTAGGTATCGGTGTAGAGGTATTTGTGCGGCACCTTATCAAAGTGTTTGTCGATGATTTTGTTGGCGCCTTTCAGACCAAGAGATATCCAGGGCCCAGCTTCCATGGTTGCTAGAATTCCGGATTCCGGGGCTTTTTTGATGACGTGGGACGCGGAATGGATGGAAAAGGGCAAGATCGGTCTTGGAGCTTCTTGGCCGAGGTGCAGATGCAGCTGCTCTTCGATGGCTTGGGAAGGACGAAAAGGATATGGTTCAAGAGATATCTTGGCCGTGTTTACCGAAAACGAGGATTTTGGTTCTTCTTATAATTATTTATGGTATTGCTCACCGTAAGTTTTCCGGCTGTCCTCAACCCCCGCGTGGCCAATTCTCGTCTGGTCGACCAAAGATCGTGGTCGGGGGCATGAAAGCAGGATTGTATCATTGTGCATTAGCTCCCCTCGAGAGCACCCCACACGAATCAGGGATTACACGTGATCCTTCACCATTTGAATATCTTTAAAGAAATCACTTCATGTTGCTTGAAAAGACATCTGGTAGCATTGCTATATCTGTTCTGAATGCCACTACCGTAGTAACGCTTCTCAATACCAAATGACTCCCCAACCACACCGAACACCGGTCTCGCAATGCAAGCCGATGACAAAGCGGCGCCGGCTGACTTCCGCTGAAGACTCCCTTCGCAATAATTGCTTCTTCTATGGATGCAATCGTCCACCATGTAATCCTCTGTTAGAGGCCTTGGATTCGCCAAAACAATTCCGACCATAACCATATAACTTCTTCCGACAGATGGCAGTTCCTGAGTTGGGTGTGTGTTCTATGCGTGCTAGAGATCGACGGAATGATAGTCCGTCATGAGTCGTACAAGTACTACCTTGCAAATCCGACATAGGCCGAGTACATGAACATGACGCTCTTGCAAGTATCACCATGGTGAAGCTTGCCGCCATCTTTTTCTATGTCTTCGTCTTGGAATAGTTTCATCCTGTGCGAGACATGCGCGAGATACCCTACTTGGCGCCTTTTCAAATCCATGGACCTAGGGGCAATTCCTAATACCATTTAAACTTCTTCGCAAGAACCATCAGGACCATGAACACAAAGATCTCGCCTCCAAGAATGATGTACCAAGCTGGCGTTGAGTTCATGTAAAGTGGTACGTTAGCATTGACGTTCATGCCAAACATACCGGCCACAAAATTCAGCGCGGTGAGGATCATGCTAACAGTGGTAAGCAATGCCATGAGATCGTTGACTCTGGTCCGGCCTTGAAGCGTCTCGTGAGAAGCTTGGGCAAGGTAGTTGCTCTGAGAACGTGACAACAAGCTCTCGGACTGATGCAGATTCGAAAGCATACCCTCGATATGGTCCTGAACGTCGTTGACATAGAGCTTCAGGTTATGCCCTGGTCTAACGTCCTCGTCGGATGATATTTCCATGCAGTGATGCTTTTCAAAACTAAGTAAGACTTTGGTCTTTCCTGTCAAGAGTCTGGTCAATGCCGAAACGCGCTTTCTGACCCCATCAATTTTGAGGAGAAAAGCCTGCATATCGCCTTCCCTTGTGGTATAGACGGCCTCTTCGATTTCGGAGACTTCGAGATCGATTTCCAGGATAGAGGGACCGAACGAATCGACAATGTTGTCTCTATACTT
The DNA here is from genome assembly GCA_900073065.1 of Phialocephala subalpina. Classification (NCBI taxonomy): domain Eukaryota; kingdom Fungi; phylum Ascomycota; class Leotiomycetes; order Helotiales; family Mollisiaceae; genus Phialocephala; species Phialocephala subalpina. Next base: position 1,716,549 of record FJOG01000002.1, read on the forward strand.
GAATTAGCACAGCGTTGAAGAGCTTAGCTGACTATACCTACACGAAAGCGTAGAAAACCCAGTCAGATTTAACAGCCACCACACCCTTGAGAAGTTCAATTCTCTCTAAGACATTCATCGCATGAGTCGTCGTGCTGAATGAGAAGCTCAGCGTGCCAGAAGGAAACACAACCGTATAGATAGTGCAGGGCTCGAATGCTTTTCCATCGTTCACTTCCACGACATGATATGACCAAACAGATGCAAAATAGTATGTGGTGTAATCCTGTATCTTCTCCTGACTTTCTTGTGTAACAATATCCTCGAACGTCAAAGGATGAATTCGGAATGCCGAACATAGAAGTCGAAGCTCTTGCACGGACGGATTTTGAACATCAAGCCACCACGGATGATGTTCATCGTCCGAAAATATGGCATGCAAATCCTCGTGTACGTTCAATGCATTAAAAGCAGATGCGCGGTATGTGGATTCGGAGGTGCCGGAGTATAGAATGATTCTCTGTGACTTCGGTACCCTGGCGACCTTCGGAGGCATGTGGTAATGCTCATCGATGCGGATGTTCTCGTATGGTTGAGGTCCATCGTCGTCGACTCGTTTTGGTGCGAGCAGCTTCTCGAGGATCTCGAAGTCGATTCGTCTATCGTTCACTGGTGGGGTGATGGAACCAGATGCCTGGCTCTCGGACTGCGTAAATGCAGACATGGCGAATGAATCATTGTAGTCATCAATGTCGATGATGGTCGTTACATTGCTGTTGAAGGAGATGCGATTGTTGTGCGCAGCCATGTCTCACGGATGAAAAGATTTCAGGGCTAAGCCACGTCAAAAGTGACATCAGTCACAGCCGCGTCTCAGTGTGGAAAGGTGGAGTGGTTTCTGTAAATTTTCCGGTTGGTTGATCTTGGAAAGTCTGGATCAAAGACGCTGAAGGCTTGGCGAGGCTATCACCTCAAGTTAGAAGTAGAATCTGACCCCTGAATCTGCTCCGCCAACACCGCAGCGCTTCCATGTCAACAATCAATTCGCCTTTCAGTCTCTCTTCTTAGACGATTCAGATCCAAGACTCCGTCGCAATCACAAAAGCAATCCACAAAAGTCAAGCGCTGTTCACGATGTTCTTCGGACGCTTATCCATGACGTGCGCGGCCCTCGCGGGCATGGCGATTGCACATGGAGGAGCTCATCAGAAACCATTACAAGTTGACCCAGATGCGGACTGGGCGACGAGGCATATGGCTGGTATGCCTTTATTTACTACAGATTTGACTTGGCTAATCAATTGTTGCGATTATAGAGGAGCATCACATCGGAAACTTCGACCCGGCCTCGTTCTTCTCTCTTCACGATTTTGATGATAACGGATTCTGGGACAAGAGTGAAATCCTGAAGTTATACGGAATGACAGACCCAAGTGCAAAGGATACGCCACAAGAGAAGAAAGACGAGATCATCAGAGAGATTATGAAGCTAATGGATTTGAATAATAATGGTATTGTGGAGAAGGAAGAGTGGAATTCGTTTACGCAAGAAAGGAAAGGAACGTTACCGGATTTTGAGACTGGGCCAGGACATCATTGGGACATGGAGATGGAGTACGAGATTCATCATTGGGAGAAGTGAGTCCTGCTGGTGGAAAGTGCTGAGTGAATGCTGATGTAAGACAGATATCATGACGAGAACACAAAGGAAGAAGACTTAATACACCCCGAAGATATCGAGCATTTCAAGCTGCACGACGAAATGGAGGACGAAGCCGAGAGAGTTGCTCAATTGGACAAGATGTCGATAGTCGAGCAGAACATACCCGCCAAATTCCGAAAGGATCTATGAAGCCTGTATAGATAATGTATATCTTGTCGCGAGACATTAGCAAATTTACCCAGGCTCAGAGCAGCAACAAAACGCACATTCACAACATCGAATACTAGAGAGTATTGGCAGAGATTGAACGAACGTTCAAGGCGCGCCCCAATTTCTCAACGTCCCATCTTCAGCCGAAGATCAGAAGTGGAAACAATGTCGGAAAGAGCTCTAGACAACAGGACAGTGTCGAGCTGTACTGTCAACCACGAGCCGAAAATTATTTAACCTGCAATTCAACTCCGAACAAAGCATTTTCTACAAATTTCATTCGAATTTCTGTTCTCCTCATTTCTTCGCAATGCCTATCTTTCGATCTCAACTCCGGAGTTCGACCTTCCCTGATACCATGATAGTTTTCATTCTTACCAATGTCAGTGAGATGAATTGAGTACATCCTACATCTCTGGAAGAATATCTTCCAAGTCATGTCAAGATTTTGATGATGAAGTCTCGTCACGTGTCGATCTAAGTCTCATTTCGAGACCATTGTCATCGAAGCTATTCTCAGACCCCGTTAGTTATCCACTGTTCGTTAAATTTATGCACATAAGTTTGTATCACACTTTCGACTCCGGGGTGGAGGCTCATACGGCGAAATTTCACCGTTTTGTTCATGTATATAAATTGCTGACTACTTAGCCTGACTTTAATAATACTTTGATGAATATTAAGTTTAATCTCATCTCAATCTCCTAACTCACCATCCACAGTCCGTCCTCACCTCAAATCTCAAATCATGGCTACAAAACCCTCAATCCTCATATGCGGAGCTAGCATCGCCGGTCCCGTCCTCGCCTGCTTCCTCTCCAAGGCCGGTATCAAAACCACTATCATCGAGCGTTCTCCAAATTTCCGCACAACAGGCCAACAAGTCGACATCCGCGGTCCTGGCCTCGAAGTCGTCAGACGCATGGGCCTAGAAGAAATCGTCAGATCCAGAACGACAGAAGAAGCAGGCCTAAAATTCGTCGACGAGAACAATCAGCTCATCGCCGAGTTTCCCGTCGACAAGGAAACTGGAATGAGTTTCAGTTCTGATATTGAGATTTTGAGGGGAGAGTTGGGAAGGATATTCTACGACCAGACTCAAGAATCTCAAAACGTAGACTACATCTTCGGAGACCACGTTACTTCCCTCAACGACAACGGGTCCAAAGTCGAAGTCGAGCTCGCAAGCGGTCAGAAACGTTCATTCGACCTCGTAATCGGCGCCGATGGTCAAAACTCCAAGACTAGACGACTATTATTCCCTGAAATCCAGGATCCGTTCAATTCTTTGGACAATATATCGCCTACTTCACAATCCCCTTCCAACCCCCAGACAGCACCTTCTCACGTTGGTGCAACGCACCCGGCGGACGAACCATCCTTCTCCGTCCTGATCATGAAAGGGCTACCCGAGCTTTTCTTGCGATCATCCCTTCGAAACCTTCTAAACTATCTGAATATCAGAAAATGAATGAGAGGGAACAGAAAGATTTGTTTAGGGAGTTATTTAAAGATGCGGGACGGGAAGCTGAGCGTGTGTTGAGGGAGATGGACGGATGTGAAGATTGGTATATGCAAGAAATCGGCCAAGTCAAGATGTCATTTTGGCATAAAGGTCGCATCGCCCTCCTCGGCGACGCAGCATATTGTCCGTCCCCAATATCCGGAGCCGGAACCAGTTTAGCAATAGTCGGGGCTTATATCCTTGCTGGAGAAATCGTCAGGAGTGTCAAAGCTGGAAAAGGGGATTTGGAGCAAGCGTTTGGGGAGTATGAGAATAAGATGAGAGCTTATGTTGAGAAGGCGCAGAAGTTACCGCCGGGGGCACCACAAATCGCGAATGCGCAGACTAAAATGGGCATTATGGTGATGAAGGGGGTGTTGGGGTTTGTGTATTGGAGTGGGCTGGTTAATTTGTTTAGTAAGTTGGCGTTGGGGGGAATAAAAGGGAGAAGGATGATTTGGAGGAGTATGAGTTTTGAGGTGGCTGAATGAGGGTAGATCCTGGAGTGATTCGTCAATATTGGTTTAGATTTGGTTGATACCATCAAGCGAATGCATTTTGGACATCAAGCTCCTCAGCTTTCCACGTCTGCTGACTTTGAAAGTTGAGCTTCGCCTCTGTCATTCGCGGTGACTCAAATGTACGGTACGAATGTGTCTCGGGTCATGTACAACCGCCACAACAAATATAGTCCGTTTGAACAAGAAACGTGTCTTGCACATTCCTACCATCCGAATATCGGGAAAGGGGCTAGCAAGATCGAACATGAAGTCAGCTCGCTGCTCATCACCCTCTAACAACCGAGCTGACTCCCCCGCAAAAAGTCCAGAACATCGGATCAAGCCCGCACCAACTTCTCCTAAGACTGGAATGCCGGCAAAATGCCATCATAATCTCATCACAAATTCCATCCCCTAAACCCGTAATCGGACCCCTATCACAACTAATCTCGCCTCCACAAAGCTCTAATCATTAATTCGAAATCCAGTTCTTCACGGCCCAAGCCGAACCTTTCCATCCCATAAACGCCTCTTTCAGGGGTCGCAGCCACTGACGTACTCAGCCACGCAATAACAAACCAACCCGAACTCAGAGCTGTACACCACGCAGACGCACCTGACGAGCGGGAGGATGGGAGTTCGGCATCGTGGGTTATGCGCTATGATGGAAAGGGATGGTGGAAGGGCTAAAAATACGCGTGATTGTCCTGCTGAGTGCAATACAATTCGGCCGAGCTATGTCTCGGTGGTTAAAGGCAAGTGAGTCGTGACTTCAGCTGCGCCTGAAGGTCTGCGTAGAGCCTGTAAGGTTAATCGAAAAGAGTTCAAGCAACTCAATCGAGGCAATTGAATCCGAGCTTCGTAATTTACCTCAATACGCCGTGCCTGTCGTGTCTTTTCCTGTCCTCTTGATCAATTCTTGTCATTTGCGCCTCATTCGTCGTCCCAACTCGTGCTGCATTCGTACTGCACTCAGCATGCACACTCCCGTCTCACAGGCACGACAAATCTCGGCACTCCAACAAACTTCACGATGACTTCATCCAAGTCGTTTTGCATAACATTTCCCCAGACATCCATAACACAGTAAGAGTATTGCACAACGCATCCACCTCGATACACAGCTTCCCCGTCTCCCTTCTCGCGATCGCTGCTTGACAGCGGGAGTCATCCCTTCCGCAACTCTCCACGCTTGCAGCCCAAACGTGCGAATCTGAGACCCTTCACAGGCAAGCCCCGGTGAAATTCTTGTCGTTTCAAGTTTTTCCTTTTCCTTTTTCTCTTTTGCACCGATGCAGAAACCAAACCCCAGTAGAGATCTGCACCAATTCGTATCAAGACGACCCAAGACCTCGCGTCGTGCGGCGGATCCCACTTCTTCTCACCCACTTCCTTTGCCGGGAAGCGAGGTCTTGGGAGTCTTGGACAAGGGGATGCCGAATGGACGAGTCGAGATCCCCTCTGGGGGGGGGGGGATGATCAGGGTCTGGGTGCTAGACAGGGATGGGCGCAGAGCGTGGCTTGCTGGTGATACTCGTCATAAATGGATCCACTTGTGATTGGGAGGAGGGTTTAATTTGTGGAAAGAGGACAGGAGGGTTGCTTATAGGCGGACGTTCTCCTCCTTTACTTTGTGCTTTTGTGTTGTGTAGCATATAATACTGATTCAGCCTTCCCTCACTCACTTCGAATACGAGTTACTTAATCACTCATCGTGACAAACAACCAACCATCCGGAACACGAAACCGCGACCGCGAAACACAACTCGTCTTCTTTTCTTCGCATCTCGTCGCGTACAGGCCAGCAGAGAACATCACTTTGCAAACAACGACAGAGCTAGCAGAAAAAACATCACGATGTCCTCACCACAACCACCACCAACAACAACAACAACCCGGCGCCCCCGCCGCGAATCCCGCTTCACAGAAGGCGACATCATCACCTCCTCCGACCTCCACACCCAATCTCCCCCCACCCAAAACGAACTATTCTTCACCATCCTATCGCAAATGGACGAACATGAAGAGAAGCGACGGAAACGAAACAACTCCAACTCTTCCGTTGAATCCTTCGTCTCCTCCAACGGATCGCCTACCAGTCCACAAATGAGTGCTCCGAAAGAGACGATTGCGAGGAGGAGTGTAACATTTGGTAGACGGAGTGGAGAGTTGGTCAGAAAGAGCTTGGATGAGAGGCCGAGAGGGGAGAGCAATGGGAGAGAGGCGTTGGCGGATAAGGTTAAGGGACGATTGAGGGCTTTGACGGGGGAGAGGAGGAAGGATGTTAAGCCTTATCCTGGCACTTGAAGGAAGGGATCCGGGTTGAAAATGATTGAAAACGCGACATAACTACGACTGAAACGAACAACTATACAGGTTCAAATAGCGCCTCACGGCTAGAAGGAGGAATGCATGGGCGGTACGATTGTGGGTGTAATATTATTACGAGAGACATACGAGCAGCGAAAGCTTTGGAGTTCAAGGGCGGCGAGGATACGATGGATAGAGAAAATCGTGTGATAGTGTTATGCGATGCTTCGTCGGCATGCGTAGTGTAGGATGGGACCATCATTTGGTCTGCAATTGAAAGTACTCTCTCAATGGGAGCTACATTAACTTCAAACATGTTCTTGGTAGTGATTGTGCCCACATCAACAATCGTAAAGTGATGTTTTTCACTGGAACTCTGGCAAGCACGTTCACACAATCTCGGCGTCTCTTGATCTGGTCTCCCTCAGATGCCGTTTGAGAAAAGAAGTTGGCTTCGTTTTGATCCCGATTCTCGAAATCAGAATCCAGATCTTATTATTAGTCAATAACGCGACAAATGCAGTCTTCGTAAACGAGAAGATTAAACATCGAGAAAGGAGACGCACTCTTTCAAGGTTGGAATGCGTGGGTAGAACATCATGAAGATAAAAATGGGTATTCGAGGGAGAACTTGATTTGACATGCATCCATGTCCTCATATATGATTTAACTAAAACCCAAAATTACAACGTGTATCAAAAAATGTTTGTCATCCTCATCTTTAGGTCCTCTCTCAATATCTAGATCATTGTTGGACTCCTTAATGCACCAGCCTTGTACTGCATATTGAGATTCCCTAAACAGTAAATTCTCAACTCTACCCCAACGTGGTCCATTATTCCAATGGGCCTCGACATTCAGCCTTTTATTGCACATCGAGAAATATGACTACATATTAGACATTAGAACCCATCAAAGTAGTTGTCGCCTATCGCAGTGTCCAGCCATTTTCCAGACATTGGGATGTCTGAATCCAAAGGGAGAGCAAATCGGGTGGGGACAATTGTCCTCTCGATACGCACCATAATATTTACAATGTTTGAATAAAGAAGGGACAGTTGTCCTCTCGATGCAGCAAATATTTCAAGTTCTCGAATGAGGCACTAAATACCTCGTTCGAATTATCAAGGGACTACTGTCCTTTCAGAATTCAACAAAATCACCTACTCCCCAAAGGTGACTCACAACCAACCTTGAAAGTCATGGGGAAGACAAGTTATTATACCTCATCCCTTCGACGTGCAACGAAGAACCAAAATCACCAACTCCGACTCACACGCTAACAAAGTCTGGGGGGCGAGAGATAGTATATAAACTCGGCGTACCTTCCGGTGTGCAACAGAAATCAGAACTGTATAATGTGCGAAACAAAATTGAAAGTGTAGCCATGCAAGACAACCAAGTGAGAAAGACAGAGAACGAAATGCTCGGAGGTTGGTGAGGAACGGTTAGAAGACCTCCAGAAGTTCCAAGTACGTCTTTCGAAATAAACTACCACTTGAATACTTAGGAAACAAGCAACTACCAGTAGACCCAAACCTCTGACTATCATCTCAACTTTTCACGACCTAAACAACATCAACCCCTCCTCCTCAAGCGGCACCCCATTCCAACCCTCATCATTCTCCTCACTATCCTCCTCACCCAACGACATCTTCTGACCCAACAAACTCCCAAAGAACCCATCAATAGCATAACCCTCCCAACTCCTCCTATCCTCCGGCGCCATGAAATTCTGCAATTTTTCATGCACAGTAAACCGCATCTTTCTCCCCTTACTAGCTTTCGTATCAACCACCTTTCTCGTTTTGGCTTCCTTGACGGCTGTCCATTGCATAGTCTTTCCTGCTGCATTGACAGGATTCGCTATTGACTCGACACGACGTTGGTCGACGAGCTCTTTGAGCAGCATTTGGTAGAAATTGCCGTCGTCGTAGATGTTGGGATCTTCTGTGACTTTGGAGTCTCGTTGAATGGGAGCGCAAGATCGAGGGATCTTGGTCCGTTGGATGAGGTGGTCTGAGCTTGCAAGTTGGTCTTGGAGGACTGAGGTGATGGATTGTTGGTTTGCTGTAGGGTTGAGTTTTCTGGAAACGGGCATCGCGGTTATGCCTCTGACTTTAGATGACCATTTCTCGAGGGTGCTTTGTCTGTTGTCGATAGCTGCAACTTCAGAGGCTTGCATTCTCTCCCAGATAGCTGATGATGGAGCCGCTGTGTCAATGTCGCGCTTTCGTTTCTTGCTACTCTTGGTACCAGAGCTGGCTTTCTGGAGATCATGCCGGATGGAGTCCAAGGTATTCCATAATTTGATAGCTGCTTCTTCAGCTGCTTCGTATGGTTGATTCGTTGGCTCTTCCGAATCCCTTTCTTCTGTAACGGCCATGGAATTCGTTGCAACCAATGCCTTCTGTAACACTATGCGGACACCAAGGAGAGAATCGAAAGCTTTCCTCTGCTCCTTGACCGCATTTCCCTTGTCTGCGTCTGCCTTTGCAGCTTGAGAAATAGTAGCCACGACAGTCTTCTGCTCCTCGCTCATGATCTTGCGTAGCTCAGCACGCCGAGACTTCTCATCATCTGCATCATCACCGCTGTCTTCTAATTCGTCTTCGCTTTCCTCGTCCTCGTTGGATCCAGACCCAGACTCGGACTTATCTTCATCGTCCTCCGAGCTGAGGACACTCTCGTAGGCCTGCCCAACCGAGCCATCAACATCACTATCCACCTCCTCTGGATGCTGACCCGCGGTATCCAAAACATCCTCCTCACTTTCCTCCTCGTCAGACTCATGCCCGTTCAAAGCAACCCCTTCATCCTCTTCGTCGCTGTCAGACATGAAATCCGCAGCAGTTGGTCTAGCCTTCTTCCCACCAGACAAAGAACTGGGCGTCGAGCTTCCTCGGAAAGTAAAGTCCTTGAACTTCTCCAAGTCACTATCCCCCAAAGCATCATCGCTATCGATTTCCCCATCTTCGTCGTCCATGTCTATATCGACATCGTCCGGGTTCGCTAATTTTCCGCTTCCTCCGTCTTCACTGGACTCTGCATTTGACGGTACCTCTTCCTCGTTCTCTTCCGAATCGTCGTCAAGGGCATCTCGAGGTACTCGAGCTCCAGAGTATTCGGGGCCGAGTAAAGGCTCTGCTGATTTGCGAAGCTTGCTCTTACTATAAACAATTAGCAAAGTCTTGATACTGAATCCTTTCGACTTACCCAACTTTAGCATAATGTTCTGTGCCAGCTGAGTCATCCTCGCTGGACTCAGATGCGCTATCTTCGCTGTTTTGTTGCGGAGCATCTTCTTCTGGGTCAAAATCTGTGAAGAGTCAGAGATGCATAGTTTCTCCATATCTGCAGAAAACAAACCTTTCGCCACGGTCTCCTCGAACTCAGCAAACTGCTTGGGAACACCCTTTGATTTCGCCATGTCAATATCGGAAAGTGACTGTCGTAGGAAGCTCTGCTAAAAAGTCCAAAAACTTTTAAGAAATTATCTGATCCCACCGAAATCTTGGCGCACTAGCGGCCGCGCTTCCGTTTTTAACTTTTGAAGCTCGGGACAATTGCTCGACCAGCTTGGTACAATTATGAAGCCTCGATTATTCTCAACATTACGCTGTTTACAGCATGAAAATCCTCTGGTAAGCTGCGAGAATGTCTGAAGATGCAGGTTATCTTGCCTAATAGCTTTTACAAGGGATTGCCGCGAACAGGAAGCATACCGCGCATGCAGCGTGGGCTGCCCGAACGACGAACGATCAAAGATGTCAAGAAAGTAATCGCTGTGTCATCTGCGAAAGGCGGGGTTGGAAAGTCTACAATAGCAGGTTCGAAAGCTACCTCTAACAAACGGACATTCATAATAAAAATCCAGTCAATCTAGCTCTAGCATTCGCACGCCGAGGTCTTCGCAGTGGCATCCTCGATACCGACATCTTCGGACCCTCTATACCAACTTTGTTAAATCTCTCAGGAGAACCCCGATTATCACCAAGTTTGTGAATGCTTCTATATGAGGGTATATAAGTCTGATGGCGGACAGACAATCAGCTTATTCCACTTTCCAATTACGGAGTTAAGTCCATGTCGATGGGATATCTGGTTGGAGATCAAGCTCCGGTGGTATGGCGGGGCCTGATGGTTATGAAGGCCTTACAACAGCTATTGCATGAGGTTGATTGGGGTGGATTGGATATCCTAGTCTTGGATCTGCCACCTGGAACGGGAGATACTCAGTTGACGATCACGCAGCAGATTGTTCTGGATGGTAATGACCTCTCTTCTCTTGAAGGTTTATGCTGATTCAGCCAGGCGCTGTCATCGTCTCTACACCTCAAGACATTGCATTGAAAGACGCTGTTAAGGGCATTAACATGTTCAAGACGATCAAGACTCCAATCCTTGGGATGGTACAGAACATGTCACTGTTCACATGCCCTCATTGTCACAACAGTACCCACATCTTTGGAGCACATTCGGGGGTAACGAAAGCTTGCCAGGAGCACGGGATTGATTTTCTGGGAGACATACCATTGCATGCAAGCATATGTGATGATGCAGACAGGGGGAAGCCGACGGTTGTTTCTGAGCCAGACAGTAATAGAGCGAAAGCTTTCATGGCAGTCGCTGAACAGGTTGGTGCAAAAATAGGCTTGTTCGATAGATAATATATGTATAAGAGAAAATAATTGTAAATCAACGGAATGAAACACCTACCTGTGAAGTCTGGCTGTCATTGTCGGCTTTAAGCTGCTCACAGGTCGCTCTCGACGAGGTCCTAAGAGAATGTCATGATTTAGCATGTTCCTCCTCGACACAGGAATGGGCGGGTTGTCCGTTACGTCCATCCATTGCTCTATTACCAAGTATTTCAGCCATGCACCACCGCACTATTTGCAAATCAAGAGCCCAGTGTTAGCCTCCATCAAATGCTCTGCAACGAGAAGAAAACAGGTGATCGGAGAGTCCACGCTGAGCGCCGTATACTTGCAAAACTCCAGTCCATGCAAACCAATTTCCCTAAAATTCTTCTTCCCCATTTGTCTGGTAGATATGTCGACTTCGGGTAGGATCCTTCCGCATCGACTGTCCTGAGCCAGTAAATCCAACTACATCAGTTAGCCAATGCTCACTAATGGGGAAGGGAGCCTTACCTCGACCGTGGACTCCCTCTGGAGTTCGGAACATGCTCTCCTTCTTTGCAGCCTTCCCAAACTTGCCTTTTTGTGCGAAGTCCTGCCACTTTGATTTGCCAGCTTCCAATTCCTTGTTTGCCTTGATCTTCTTGGGAACTTTGGCAGGTCTAACAGGACCGTCACTGACCTTACTTGGCTCACGCTTTGTCTGTTGTGCGAGCTCAGGATTGATATCTGCGGCGGCAGAGATTACGTTGGTATTGACGGGAGGCGGTGCAGGAATCACAGCAACCACTGGTGTTCCATCAGCTTTGCGCTTATTTGGGTTGACAATGGGCTTGATGTCTTTAGCTCGCAGAGTCTCTGTAGTGTCGTAGTTCTTAAACTTGACAATATATACAGGAGATGTCGAGGATCCGGTGATCGATGTGATTCGTGCTGGGTAGAAGCCTTTATCTCCTGAGTGCCATTTCGCCAATACCATATCGTTTACTTTGAAAGTCGTAGTCGTCTCCGGTTCTTCGGCTGGAGGTGCTGTCTTCTTAAATGCGGGGTGATTCTCTCGGGACCATTTCTCCTTCACCGGTTCTGCTGACTTCTTGGGTTGAACTGCTGGCACTGAAGCGGGTTTTAGTTCTGCGATCGCGCCTTCGGTGAGGGAAATGACTTGTTCGAGTTCAGTCTTTAATTCCTGAAGCTCTGCGCTATCCGGATCTGCCTGGAGCCCCAGTTGGACTGTTTCCAACTATTGCAGGTTAGTTATCATTCATATGGAAGGTAGATCGATTTTGCTGACCTGGAGCTTGTACTCCTTGATCTCATTTTCATATGCGGCAATCTCACTACTCATGGTGCTTGATTTCTAGACACCGCCTCGCGAAACTTCGACTCGAGGAGCTGGTATTGAATCGCTGAACTCGGCGGTACAAGGAACGTGCAGATCTTCAATTACGACTTGAAAAAGAATGTGTGGTAGGTACGTCGTAAGATTTGGTTCGCTGGGAAAATGGCGGACTTGAGTTGGGAGTCTGAAATTCAATCGAGGAAGGCGAAATAGACTCGTGACTCCGATAAGCTGGATTACTAAGCAACGAGGCTAACAAGTTATAGCGGCCGCTTCAAGGCAGCAACTTTCCTTCATGACATTCCAACCATAACACCAAATCTTCACCCGGGCAGGAGCCAGCCATCACCATGCAAGGCTTCAATATGGGGCGTTATGTCCCTCCGGACCAGGAGGGACTGATGAGTGGGAACCAGCTCCATGGAAAACACGCGCTCGGAGCTCGCGCGAACAAGATCTCCCAAGGCATTCTCATAGTACGATTCGAGATGCCCTTTCCGATATGGTGTACGACATGTCCAAAGCCCACGATCATAGGTCAAGGTGTGCGATTCAATGCTGAGAAGAAGAAGGTTGGAAACTACTTCTCATCAGCTATATACAGTTTTCGGATGAAGCACACAGCTTGTGGAGGCTGGATTGAGATTCGAACAGATCCCAAAAATACAGCATACGTGGTCACAGAAGGAGCGAGGAAGAGAGATTTAGGAGAGGATAAAGTTGAAGAGGGGGATATCAAGATTTTGACGCAGGAAGAGAGGGAGGCGCTCCGGGACAATGCCTTTGCTGCACTGGAGGGCAAGGTAGAGGACAAGAAGAGGTTGGAGCACAGCAAGAAACGGCTAGAAGAGCTTCAAGAGCTTTCAGAACAGATGTGGGAGGATCCGTACGAGCAGAACAAAAGGCTACGGAAATCGTTTCGAGAAGGCAGACATCAAAGGGAGAAAGCAGCAGATGTGACAGCAGCACTTCAAGACAAGATGAGCCTGGGATTCGATCTACTACCAGAGCACGAAGACGATGCAAGGAGAGCGAAATTTATCGAGTTTGGTGAGGTTGACACCGGGAAGGACATGGCCGTCTCCAAACCACTTTTCAAGAGTGAGGAACTAGTGGTAAAGCCGAAATCCAAGTCGAAAAGCGGTAAAGGCTCGAGGAAGCTCAAAGCAGATGAACTTGCTAAAAAAAAGAAAGAGAACATCGCAGCAGAGATTCGAGGTAACACCAGAGCTGCTATGGATCCCTTCCTCGCAGATACTCGTGCTGCAAAATCAGTGTCCAGGCCAATACTGGCAGGCATCAAGAGAAAGCAGCCACAGCTGGAAGAAGAGGCTCCTGCCACGGCTGGGGCTGGACTGGTGGACTACGACTCTGACTGAACTGCATTTCGTTCCGAAGATGTGGTGGTGTGGTGTACTATTTGGCTTTCAGCATCATGACTTGGCATGGATTTGGCGTTGTGGTTATGCATTTACAAGATACCCCGGAGTTGGCAAAGATCTGGCAGGCGTTAAATGCGGCATTGACGAAGGAATGTATGATAGTGTCTTGAAGTCCATGTGCGCTCTAATCTTCTCTCTATTTTCAGTGGCGCCACTTTTCTCCACGTCTCAGATATCCCGTGCCGTGCAGTCAACGGCATTGAGCAGGGTGGTCAGATACATATCGATCATGTACGGCTTGTGCCGAAGTGCTCAATCTGTAGCTGGTCATTCGACGGCACGGTTATCCCAACTCATGCGGGACAGCATGCAGGCAATTCTAAGTTAATTTCAATTACCTGGGTACACATTTAGTGACCACAAAGTTGCCACTCAAGATATCACCAAAGACGGTAGGTACTCACGACTCATACTTTTGCTTATAGTACACATTAGGCTGACAAGTGTCAAGTGGTGGTATCTTAGAACGAGAAGCATGCAGAAAAAACTTCAAGTGCTAGTCCCCGATGCTGCAACAAAAGGATGTTATAAGAGTAATGAACGAATGAGCTTGTTGTAAAGCATTGATCCCTTTTGCGCCGGGCCAGCCAGTCCCATTCATGTCATCATATTCATATAATCATCCACTAGGGTATCAATCAATCATCTCTCAACCATCACCTCCGTTGTTCTCAAAATCCCTATCCTCGTCTGAAAATCAAAATCCCTATCAGTCGGTGACCTCACCCTTTCCCTAAACTTCCTATCAAAATGCATCGGCATGTCCTCATAATCTTTCTCACTATCCGCTTCCGTGATACTTTGTTCGAGCTTTGACATGGGTCCACTGCTTGCTAGACTTGGTCTTCGGTCAAATATTGGTTCTCCATCCTCACTGATTTTGCCACCGCTAATGACAGTTATTCTATAGCCTTTTTGGTGGCCTAAGTTGGTTGTTGATCGCGTAGGCATCGCTTCGAGGTTATGTCCTTGTTTGGGTCTGTAGTATGTGTTGCGGGCGTTGCTGCCGAGGGCGGTGAGGCGGAGCCCGGTGGCTCTGATGGCACTTGCAGTTTCGAGGAGCCAGGCGAAGAGAGGTCGGAGGGCTGGAAGGCATGCAGCTAGGATGCCTACGTTAAGCTCAATGCTGTCGACTTGTTAGCAATCTTCGGCTGTAGAACTTTGAAGAGAGTAGATCTTACTCGTTCCAAATCTGAAATGTGTATGTACTGCTTGTGTGTCAGTACAGGAAATCTGGGTCCTTGAGGTCGTAGCTGAACTTACAAGAATGGATCAGTATCCGTGAAGAAATGTGCTAAAAGCACTTCTTTGACAATTGAAGCAGCACAGGCACTAAATCTTGATTAGCCTTCGCTATGGTCGCAGAATCCATTACCTACAAATATCCAAGACTGAGGATACAAACTAGAGATATTTTGGCCCGCAGATTGATCTTGAGTGGTATGATGATTGGGAGAGGCAAGAAGGCAAAGGCAAAGTCCGTGAAGGCATTGATCGCTATTTTTATGTTAGATTTGGTCTCTGAGAGAAAACTGCATCTCTTACCTCCATTTACCAGCGCGATGATCCGAAATGCTGGTGTAGAGAAGCACCTAGTGTTCGGGTCCAGTCTTAAGGTGAAGTTCCATGCTGCGTATATTGGAGTGCACTGAAATGCGCTGTGATGTGTCAGTGATTGTATAGAAATCTATGAGGCAGGAAGAGCAGATGATAATCACCTACATTGTTCCCAAAGATGCCAATCCAAAAATAATCAGAAATATAATCCAGGTTATCAAAATTCGCTGTACAGTTTAGCACCGATCATTTGAGGTGTTCAAGGAGAACTGACCCTGTATATCGTCCCTTGCACAAGTCTGAGCAAAAAGAACCCGATTGATACCTTCACTGTGGAGATACCAAAGACATTGAGCAGTCCGTGGAAGAAGAACCAATGGAATATTTTCATCACATTCCCCATTAATCCTGGGTCTGACATGCGGTGTCCAACCCCAAAGTCGACTTCAGCAACAAAACATATGAAAACGCCAGCTGACGCAAGCCTGGAATGATCAGCATTTATATGACAGAGGGAGGAATTGGACTTGCATCGCAACCATCATTATCCAGTCATCGGCACCTACTGTCTTAAGCATGACAGCTCGAACATACATCCTCATGATAACCACCAGCCCAGCAAAGCCTGTAAAGGCACCCGTAACGGCAAGAATGACGGGTCCATTGTCCGCAGTGGATATCGGTACTGGTCCCATAGGTGGCATTCCATCCATTCCGATTGTCGGTGGCGTCACATTTCTTTGTAAATACATTTCTTCAGCTTGTTGGCCCAAGAAATGTCATAAACTTTCCTAGTATTTCGTTCTCGGAAAAGAAGTAACTCTATGAAATGTAGAATGCTGACAAGCGGGGAGTGCCTGTCTTTAACAGCAGGGTAGAAATATAGATGACGACCCAAAGGTTGAGATAGAAGTGTTGGATATGCATATCCCTCTGCATTGAATGCACGAGATCTAGTATCAGCCATGTGCTAATCCCCGTGGGGAACTGCAGCAGGGTCATCACGAGCCTCTGCTTGATCTGGATATGCTTTGTCCAAGCTTCCCGCTGCCACGGACGGCACAGGGCGTCACCTACCCATCGGAATGCAATAGATGCTGATGCGCTCGTCTTTAGTTGGATTGAATTTTGCCACGAACATGCTAGGCAACGGTAATTTCCCAACCTGCAACATCGGCTGTGTCAGGGGTAACGTTGACAACACTTGAAGATTCAGCTCGTATAGGCTGAAATGATTTGTTTGTGAGAAGAAAATGAGGTGTGATACGGGAAGAGGAAAACTCGAAGAATTCAAGAACGAATGACATTGGAATTGGTATCAATCAGTGACATGGGCTTTGGCCATAAAGCGAGTAATATAGGTGAGAATGTGCCTCGTATGCTGGTGAACTGCATGCTCGTGAAAACACCAGGAATTTTTCCTGCGCAGTATCGGCGGAAAATTCTCTGTTGCACAGTCGTTACCAGAGCGAAGAATATTGTCTCGACGCGAAAAGCGACCGTTGGGCTCCGGGTTGAGGACATCGCCATCCATTCCTCTCATCCGATGATGTTGACTTAAGAGTAATGCGATGTCGTTCATCGAGGAGTTCGGACGGTACCACAATGCCGTGGCTCGCGCCTCTCAGATGTTTGTCACCACGAGTCGGCCATCACATAATGATCTAGACAAGAGGTGTGACTTCCCGTCGAGGTCTACTCCAAACAGCTGAATTTGGACTTGGCAACATCTTGGTGGTTGCACAACATACGGAAGGGGCCGAGAACCTTAGCGCCACACCGCGTGATCCGCTAGCTCCCCTCGCTTCGGATGAACTACCTCCTTTCCCCCTTTTCATCAATTCCAAAGCATTGTTCAACATTCACTAATCATCATTCAGCACGCCACAGAAGACTCTGCTTGCTGTGAATCGGGACATTTGCAGATTCTATCGCCAATTATTTTTAAGTCCTCTAAAGGTTGGTCTGCGACGCTATAGTTCCCCGAATCGACCACGGAACATGGAGCTACGAAAGGATGACAGATCCTCGTTCTTATCATATCAGCCACCAGTTATGGTTCTATACCCACTCTTCTTGACGGCGGCATCTGCGGACTGTGGAAGTATCACAGAAGCATCTTTGTGCTCTCCAGTAAGCACGCTGCTTTCGTTTCACAGGAACCTAAATCTAACATCGATTGGATTTCAGAGATGTTCAGGGTACTTTCGGGGGCGTGTCTTGGTGTACTAGCGTACCATACTCATTCTCTGCGGATCAAAGTCTATTCCACAGCTTGGACGCTTCCCCGCAATATTTTCGGACTTCATGGCTTCGGAGATCTTTTCGGTGGTCGATCATAAAATGGCCGTGTTCTCTATGAGTCTAGGCTTCGGAACATGCAGAAGTCTTTGGAAGCTATCGATCTTGGATGATGGCATCGATGCGAGAGAAGCTTGAGTTTTCTACCGCTCGTCCCACTTGCGTTGCAACAGTTCGTGCTCCAATGAGTAGAAGTTTTGCGTTTCTTCCCAGCGGTGATAAGTTCAATCATTCCTAGACGACTACATGAACTCAGTCTTGAAAGGCAGTGCCGTATCTGCTCAGCTTCCGACTTTTCGTCGGCTTTCAAGCGAGCTAGATTAAGGGTCCACCAGCTCCTAGACAATACTGCACGCACTCGGTACCTAAGTAGCTCTCAGGCGTCTGTCAAGATTTCAGAGGGTTATCCATACGTTCCACTTCAGCAAAGTCCTCCACAGTCCCTCACCGCCAGATCCTCGGTCCGACTGAGAAAGTGGAGATGGGCACAAAAGAGAAAAATTCAACCACCCCACAAGACAGAACACATATTTGAAATTCCAAAAAGAAATAATCGAAAATTTGGTCCTATCCGCGATTCGAACGCGGGGCTTGTTTTGTTATTAGTTGACTTCCTTGCTCTCTGGAATTGAGGTGCTTACCCTCTCGCAAATGACTTAGAGTAAACCCTAAGCGAGCTATTGATCATTAGCTGGTGTTCAGTCATTGGTTGAGGAAGATACTAACAATCATACCACTAGACCAACAGGACTTGAAACCATCTGATTGGTTGTTGTTGGGGTCGTTTTGCTTATTTAAATCTATACAGCTGTTGGCGACCTCGAAAGCGAGCTTGATCGCTCCCCCTTTTCCACATCAAATCGCCGAGTCTGCCGAGCCGAGACATCGGATTGGGGCCCAAAGTCAACAGACACTATGCTGGCAAAAGAAGTGACACAACTTGTCTGTTTATTTTGGACGTTGAATTCGCTACTACTATGCCACATCTATGGAATGCATGAAGGAGGGGTTTACGTTTCCGCCTACTTCGAGAAATGTCTTTCAATTATGCATCCATATCGTCTTACACGCCACCTTCCGCCTGACAAGTAGCCCGAATAATGGCTAAAGGAGCATTGGCATGCTTATTGACATTGAGGAAGGATCATGACCAACAATGAGGCGAGAGTCTGTCAGTCTTACATTCCATGTATGCATCTATCTCTCCTAGACCTAAATGTTCAAGCCATGCTGTCATGACACCTGTTATCGCCATTTTGGCATACTTTCGTATATCCTGGAAGATCATCTCGATCTCGGTCCGCCACATCGCTCTATGATCTTCCATTGTGGTCGTTCACTAGGTTTGGGTATGTATCTGCAACATTCTGGAACATCCAATAGAACTTCTTTCCCATTCTCTCCTTCCCTCAGCTGAACGTCCCAAAGTTTCCGGTCAGAATTCCCTTATGATGACAAGATTAATGTTCGGACTACATCAGGAATTGATGACGGACATAATTTTTTCCCCTATCGATCTTCATTTCCCTTCTTGAGCTCCTGGAATTCTTACTTGCAAGACCAACATCGAAGCTCCCCAATCTGCCTCACCTGCGACCCCCACAATCTCCGACCGTACACCCTGTACCCCAGAATCTTTCATCTCATCTTCAACCTCATCAATTCTCCGAGATCTCATCTTGCATCATATCTCTTGCCGTGAACAAGAAATCCAAATATGCACAGACAACCACTTGCATTTCCCTGAAGATCTCCATGATCTCCCTTCTCCTGATCGACAAGAAAGTCAAAATTTCAGACGACTTAGGCATAATGCTGCTTGAAACTGTGACAGGTAGCTAGGGGTAGTTGTACGGAGATACATATGCACTGTTGTGGTTTCAGATGGGGCACGTGATGTTGACTGCATGAGGTGCTTGTGGGTTCTGGAAGGAGTGATGGAAGGAGAATGAAAGCAGCAAGAAAGGAAGGAGAGAGTCATTGTGGAATACTATGGGGAGGTGCTATTATTCGAGTCGCTTCGAAGCTGCGCTTGCCGGAAACCTGAGGGATGGATTTTTGTTACTACAAGCAGGAGTGGGAATGACATGCAAAGTGCTACTCATTAAGGGTATCATTCTCTAGCAGACAGCACACCATCTAACTCGAAGTCATCTAGCTAAGCACGCAAGTAAGCACTTGCTATTTGTCCCTCCTCAGACCTTCCCAACTTTATCCACCAGCGTTGGGCTTCCTGGACTTGTGCCGAGAGTTGAATCAGTCTCGACACTCATGCCTCTCCCCAATGGGCTTCCATTCTTCCCTACCCCACGCTCAGACTGCACACGATCTAAATGCCTCGCACCCTTTCTCTGCTGAGGTCTATAAGGACTTACGGGCGAGCTCGGCGGAATCTCCGGCGTCCCTCTCCTCGAATTAGAACTCTCTCTCCGGCTCAATAGCCACGGTTCCGGCGTTCGTTGAGCAGGCATACTCTGTTCCCTAGACCATCTAGGGTTGTTCCTAGGTAAACCACCATCATAATCCTCATACGGAGTATTGCCCCTCGAACGATCCCTCGATTCCCAACCTTGACCCTGACCCTGGTCCCAATTCTGACCTTGATATTGATAATCCTCTCCATGTCTCTTAACTGGACTCTCATCATATGGATCAAAGCCTACTTTCCTCCTTGCTTCTGTTCGAGTTTTTCGTCGTTGGTCTCCATCTCCACCGGCACCGGTGGTAGATGATTCTTCCAAGAAGAAAGTGAGAAGTTCGTCGGGAATAGTGAGGTGAGACGCTTGTTGGAACTGTTGGAGTGCGGTGAGACGGATGAGCATTTCGAGGAGGGAGAGCGAGGAGCGGGTGGGTTCGAAGGGAGATGGCGCTGGTGAGAAGTGATTGTTGAATGGCGGCGTGCTTGAGATTTGATGGGCGGGAGATGGTGATGGGGACTTTTGGCTGAGATGTAAGTTGTTGAGTCTGTCGGATAGGTTCTCGGGATTTGGGTCTTCTCCGGATGAGCTGGGTCGATGGGAGACGTAGGCGGAGTCATCATTGACATCTTGCTCAGTGTCCGAGTCGGAGTCTTCAGGCTCAGTGTAGACTTCGAGTGCCAGCCATTCCGAATCTAGATCTGCTGGGAGTTGCCATTTTGTTTCGTCAACAAGTGGCTCGGTGACTGGTTCGACGGCGACGGAACTTTCTCTTCGAATTTGCGCGTCGATGTCGTCCGAATCGTTGTCACTTTCCTCTCCCGCAGGCTCGTCGGTGTTCTTGTTGTCCTCGAGTTCTTTATCCTCATAGAGGTCTGTATCTCTCTCGCTCTCTTGCATCATCCTCCGTGGTGGTGCGGCATTGATGTCTCGCTTTAGTAGAAGCACTGGGCTATTCGCCTCCCCCTCGTTTCCAATATTGAGGATCTTTCCAGTATCTGCGTAGAAGATCTTCGAAATCTGATGGATGGGCAGGAAATCCCTAATACCAGCAAGTGGAACATCCCCATATAGTCCTGGTTGAGTTTCATCATCCTCGAATGAGTGTACTCGGCCATCATCCAGATCCTCGATGATCTCAATATGGTAAGCGTATTCACTGTGTCTTCCCTCTCCAGTCATAACATGGTCGTCTTTTTCGATTGATTGGAGGATTTGCGCAGCAGATTGAACATGGTTGGTACGTAGGGGAATACGCATAAGCTTAACCCTAGCTTTATGAATAACCTCTTTCCATGTCGTCTCTCGCATACCGTCTGCACCTTCATGAACCCGGTTGGAGTGGCCTGCGAAAAGCATGTACAAGGAAAGTGTGAAAGTTGGGCCGACCTGAGCAGAGATAGCAGGATTCATGGAGTATTGGAAGTCACCAGTATTGACCATGTAGCTAGCTTGTAGCATTCGTGAGGGTGAAACAGTGGCAGGCATGGTTGTCGAAAGTTTGGCTCCAGAGCTGGCTAGCGCAAGATTGATAAGTGGAACGGCATGGTCGATTTTTGCGAGTAGCTTCTTGATGTCTTGAACAATAAGACGAATCTCGGCATGATGGATTGCTTTTGAGGGTGCTTTGGTGCTCTTCCTTCTCGAGGACTCTTCTGCTGCAGCTGCCTTGGCAAGTCGAATACCGAGTGCTTGAATATCCCATCGGAGAGATTTGGTCAGCGTGACCGCCGATTCCAGAGTCGTATTTCCTCTTGCAGAGCTGAAAGTTGTCAGGCGAAGAGTTCATCATACAACCTTGTGCAGCTTACATGATGTCTATCATGTCAATTGCCGGTGACACGATCTAGTACAGAATCAGAACCAGCTCATAGGTCGTTGGGGGAATAAGAATATAAAGTACCTTAATTTTAGTATCCAAGAGCTCTTGGAGACTTTGTAGCTCTTGATAGTCTGCGTTGTCGTCGACCGTCTGATTTTGCAGTCAGTATAAGTCCCTAAATGTTTAGCAAACAGAGGGTGCTTGCCTTCAGCAACCTCGAGGTTTGCCTGATGGTATAGGAAGCAGTGATTCCGATTCCAGCCCTATTTGACATCAGAGACTTTTCGCAATACCTAGTAAGAGACTTAATATACCGAATCGCATAGTTCATAGCATGCTGAGTGATCTAGTGTTGTATTTGAGGTCAGCACGTGATCTCGAAGAGCTTGAAGAGATGAAAGCTTTCCTTGACATACCTTGCCTAGAAAGACTTCCATGACTGACGGATGGAGCCGGTTGTCATCCACTACGTAATCAACCACTCAAAATAAAATTTGGACAGTTATGATATTTAAATTGGAGTCGCGTTTGCTCGTTACGCGAATGGATAGAAATCATACGGTGACCTAAGAATGGAGCTAATCTTAGTACCAACCCAGAAAATTAGCATTCTGCTGCCCTGTGTTCTCTATTTCTTGGGACAATTGGCAACTGGGGCCCAAGAATACCCGATCCAAGTCATTAGTTTGGGCTTGTGAGTGCACCTTGTATACATCCGAGTCAATTTTGACTCACACATTGTCACACTGAGGCCATACACAACCCAAATCCAGCAACAACGACCAAAGTGCCTGCTTCCTGCCTTGTGGAGAAATGGGTTGCTTATATCGCTTTCGGGCAGCTTTGCCACTTTTCTCCATTGCATCCACCATAGTCCTGATGACGGATCGTCCTTCAACCTTCAACCTGAGAAGCATACCTTGGCTGTGGACCTCACCATCAAATTTCCCACAAAGCTCGGAGCGAAAGAGGTTGCGATTCCTTATACCTATCCCTACGATAGGCTCCCTTTCTTTTGGCAGACCTTTCTACATACGGTTGGAGTCTCTTCAACGCTTTATTTAGGCACACTTCACCAATTTGTCCAGTGTGATTCAGAGCAGTGTACAGACACTTCTAACGGACTCATCACCGCCGGTTACATCATTCTCATAGGTATTTTCCTAGGTGCGTCCAAGATCAAGGACGACAAAAAAAAGCCATCGATAAAAAGATCAAGGAAGACATCGAAGCACAAGAGCAGCTTAGGCGCGAATCCGAGTCACGAGATCTGCCAAACTCCCAATCACAATCACCATCCCGCACTATCGTCAAAGAACGAAAAACGTCACCCCGCGAGGATTCACAAAAAAACAAATAATTCACGAACCCCTCCCTCAACAATCACAACCATGTCGGATCTTAACTCTTGGGAAGACGACCCTGCCGCGCAGGACGAGAATCTCTCGCGGCAGACGCAACAAATGAATTTGAACAACCAGCAACAGCAACAAGGAGGTAGCTTCCGTCCAGGCGCAACATCGTTCCAGCCCGGAGCCCAATCCTTTCAACCAGGTCAGAACTTCCAGCAATACGGTGGATATGATCAATATGGTCAGAATTACAACAACTACCAAGGCGCTCAGGGCGCACAAGGCGGTTATGGTGGTTACCCCCAATATGGCCAGCAAGGTGGTTACAGTCAGTACCAGCAGGCACAGTATGGCCCAGGCTACAACCAAGGATACTGTAAGTCTCCTGTCGTAAGCGATTCATATTCGAAAGGTCTGTTCTAACGAGAGCGTTCTCACAGCTCAACAATACCCAGGCTATGCTCAACAAGGCCAAGCAGTGACATCGACATCCGCACAGCAACCGCTTCGCCAGACTCCTACGATCGCGAAACGACCTGCCGAAGGCTCCTCGAGTTCCGCAGAACTGAATAAGCCCATCACAGTGAAGGATGGAGCGCCAAAGGTTTTGAGCATAGGTGGAGATGCACCAAAGCCCAAAGCTAAGGTTCTCTCAATCGGTGTCCCAGCTGCAGCGCCACCTGCCAAGAAAGAGCCTGAATCTGCTACTTCTGCAGTAACTCCAGCCGAAGCAGGAGCTAAGGTCAAGGCTGCAAAAGCAATTGAGAAGTCGGAGACGGCCTCTGCGAGCGGAAAGACATCACCCACACCTTCATCAGGTCGATCAAGTCCTACAAGAGCAGCAGCAAAGGCAGCCGCTCGCGAGATTGATGCTGTTGAGAAAGAACAGACCGCGGATGTCGATGAAGAGACACTGAAGGAAATCTATGGCAAAGAACATGTCAACATTATCTTCATTGGACACGTTGATGCTGGCAAATCTACTCTCGGTGGTGCAATTTTGGTCCTGAGTGGCATGGTGGACGAGCGAACCTTGGACAAATACAAGAAGGAGGCGAAGGAGATGGGTCGTGAGAGTTGGTGGCTTTCTTGGGCACTAGATCTCACGAAGGAAGAGAGATCCAAGGGGAAGACTGTGGAAGTTGGACGGGCGTTCTTCGAGACCGAAAAGCGAAGATACAGTATTCTTGATGCGCCCGGCCACAAGACCTATGTGCCAAGTATGATTGGTGGCGCTTCACAGGCCGATGTTGGAATCTTGGTTATTTCTGCACGAAAAGGAGAATATGAAACCGGTTTCGAAAAGGGTGGTCAGACTCGAGAGCACGCTATGCTGGCAAAGACACAGGGTGTGAACAAGCTGGTTGTGGTCATCAACAAGATGGATGATCCTACAGTCGAGTGGTCAGAGAAGAGATACAACGAGTGCACAACCAAGCTCGCTCAATTCTTGAAGGGTACCGGATACAACCTCAAGACAGACGTCTTCTTCATGCCTATCGCCGCACAGCAATTGATGGGTCTTAAGGACCGAATCCCGCCTGGAGTGTGCTCATTCTACAATGGACCATCTCTCCTCGAATATCTCGACAACATGGCTGCACTGGAAAGAAAGGTCAACGCACCATTCATGATGCCTATCAATGGCAAGTATCGTGATATGGGTACTCTCGTGGAAGGCAAGATCGAGGCTGGTGTCATTAAGAAGAACATGTCTTTGGTAATGATGCCTAACCGAGAAAAGGTCGACGTTGCAGCACTCTACGGAGAGACCGAGGAAGAAGTCAATACTGCGCAGTGCGGAGACCAAGTTCGTATCCGGTTGCGTGGTATCGAAGAAGAAGATATTCTGCCTGGTTTCGTCTTGTGCTCGCCGAAGCGATTGGTGCATTGCGTTACTGCTTTCGAGGCACAAATCCGTGTTCTGGACCTAAAGAGCATCTTGTCGGCCGGGTTCAATTGCGTCTTGCATGTTCACTCAGCAATTGAAGAAGTTACGTTCGCGGCCCTACTTCACAGCCTGCAGAAGGGCACGGGTAGGAGAAGCAAGAAGCCTCCAACTCATGCCAAGAGAGGCGATAGTATCATTGCGAGAATGGAGGTCATCGGTGGTGCGGGATCTGTCTGTGTAGAAAGATTCGAGGATTATCCTCAACTGGGAAGATTTACGCTCAGAGATCAGGTAAGAGAGACACTCCTATGTCAACGAATACACGCATACTGACATTTCACAGGGTCAAACCATTGCTATTGGTAAGATTACGAAGCTGATCAAGGCTGAGGACGAGGGCCCAACTGCTTAAACGACTAATGGGAACTCAACGATGACTTATGTATCTGGGGCGGAGAAGGTCTAAGGCGCAGAAGAACGGCTCTACATTTCTGCATTCGCATAGAGAACTTCATGTATACCAAGCTATAGGCATGGGTCATGATTCACTCGCGGTGGGAGGAGATACACGCATCTAAATAAAAGCCTTCGATTCAGACTTGCCTTTGCCCATCATGAGGGTTTATGTATGTTTGTCTAGGATCATTGTCTTGCTGCCCAACTTCTGGGTACGATACTCCAGAATGCATATAGAGAATCACAAGTCATTTCTTGATAATGAGGATGTCGGAATCTGGAAACAATTAGCATCCACAGTGCCACAATTTACCCTCATGCTCATACTTTCCTCTATTATAATGCAAGCACCCCATCTTTCCTAAATAGACCGCATTCGCAACCTTGCATGCCTTCCCTTCGAATTTCGAGAATACCAATCAGGTGACCGTCCTAAAGAGTGACCGACGACCGCCTAACGGGGATGGCTTCCACTTCCACCACACCGCATGACTCCTTCCCCAAATTTCAAGGCAACGAACTTTACCCAATGTGAAAACTATAAAGAATGCTCCTCGCTCCAAGAGCAATTTCTCACATTTCAAAATTCTCAACGCTCACACGAACAATGGCCTCTCAAGCAGGACCCAAGCCTCCCAAGTCCTCCTACGGACCTAGCACCGACGTTCAAGAATTCCACGACGTACTCAAATCCTCGAAACGGATTTTAGCACTATGTGGTGCAGGACTGAGTGCTGCGAGTGGGTTGGGGACTTTCAGAGGTGCAGGAGGCATGTGGAGGAATCACAAAGCTACGACACTGGCTACTCCCGAGGCTTTCGAGAGAGATCCTGGATTAGTGTGGTTGTTCTACAGTTACAGGAGGCATATGGCGTTGAAGGCCAAGCCGAATGCGGGGCATTATGCTTTGGTGGAGATGTCGAAGAAGATGGGAAGTTTTATTACGATGACGCAGAATGTGGATGGTAAGTGGGTTACTGTTTTTGAGGAGGAGGAGGATCATGTGAAGCTCACTCCTTCTTACTTACGCGGTTCTTCTAATCTTTTAGATTTAGAGGCCGATTACTGATCTATGATAGGCCTCTCCCAGAGAGCGGAGCACCCAAGAGAACAGCTAAAACTCCTCCACGGCTCCCTCTTCGATATCAAATGTTTCAACTGTGACTACATCCAGTTGAACAATTTCGAGGACCCTTTCCACCCCCTTCTCGCCATCTCCTCAGACGAAGACGCTCGTCTAGCTCCCTCAGCCAACAACGTTCAAGCCACAGCCGCCTACCTCGATCCCAACGTCGGCACCTCAACCGTAAATCCCGACGATTTGCCTCATTGCCCATCATGTAAAACCGGTCTCCTTCGACCAGGCGTTGTGTGGTTCGGAGAATCGCTGCCAGAAGATACCCTAGCCGAGATTGATCAATTCATTCTGGAGGATAAGATGGATTTGATGCTAGTTATTGGAACGACGGCCACTGTGTACCCAGCTGCTAGCTATGTTAACCAAGCGAAAAGGAGAGGAGCTAGGGTTGCGGTTGTGAATATGGATGGGCTTGATGGTGAGTTGGGTGCTGCGAGTAATTTGAGGAGAGGAGATTTCTTGTTCCAGGGTGATGCGGCGAAGATTTTGCCGGAGATTTTGAAGCCGGTTATTGGGGAGTTGAAGATCCCTGAGGTGGAGGGTGTGTAAGCAGAAGAGAGGAGGAAGGAAATACAGGCCGACATCGCGAAAGGTGAAAAGAGGGTATGAAGTTGGAAAAGGGCCTTATCAAGCTTTCCCAGAGAGAAATACAGTAGGTGCTACGAAGGGCTGGATGGCACAAGAAATGCCAGAATCGGTCCGATCATCTTAAAGTTCCAACTTGACTTGGACATTTCAACGAGACAGGATTGAATATTCGATATTAGACATTCACCATCCTTATAAGAACTTCAAATAAACACTTCCAGATCCCGCGTGCTTCCTGACATTGCGTAGCTGTATGAAACTAGCACCGATTTACTTCCCATTGACTTCCCATTGACTGCTTTGAAATGGACTCGATGTATGCGATGGAAGAGATGAAAGCTTTGATAGCGCCGTCTCACACAACTCAATGGCCCGCTGAGACTTAAGCATAACCCAATAAGTGGCGTTGAACGAACGCATGGCAAGGACGCAATGTCAGCCTCAGCAGAGCCCAAAGTCTCGAAATCCACTTGGGCTTTTGGCAAATGGCTTTCTAAAACGATAGAATAGTACAAAGTTTTGACCTCTTTGAATAGCACCTATTTCATAGAGCCATCAACCGCATCGCAAAAGGCCAAAAATATATGATTTTGGATTGCTAATGTCCTCGTCCAGAGTCGGGGAGAAGGCGGCACCCTTGTCAAGAGCGGGAGCGCTAGCAATGCAGGCCCACAAAAAAAGTTTGGGACTAAAATCATCAATCGCCATTTGATCCGCAACCTGGAAGCTCTCAAATTCCATTTTAGATTGTCTTGATGCTCCAATGCCATAGAATACTCTCTAGGCGCGTCACTCGACAATCTCACCTAGCAATCAACCACACGCGACAATACAACTTCCGCCCAATGGAGGCTGTACGCGAACCTCGAACTCCTCAGTCGCAGAAGGGCGACCGTGGTCAAGGCGGGAAGAAAAGATCACTCCAGGGAGGACAATGGGCAAAAAGACAGAAGACTCGCAAGGAGAAGCCTGTGAACGAAGGTTCGCACGAAGAAGTTCTTGTGGCCGATATTCGAGCTCTTTTCGCGAAGCAGAAGCTCTCGCAAGCACCGGAGGGAGATATTGTTAAGAAGGAAGAGAATGCGGACGATATCAAGACTGAGGAGGTCGACTCGACCCGGGTTGGAAATGGAGAGTCTACCAATGAGGTCGGCAAAGCGATACTGCCAGATAAATTCGCGGAGATTGAGGTGGAAGTTGTCGAAATATCCTCCACAGGCGACGGCCTTGCTATACACCCTGACTCAGACCAAATCTACGTTGTACCCTTCAGCACACCTGGAGATATCGTCAAAGCGAAGGTTATCACGCATTTCAAAAATGAACATTACTCTCTAGCAGATTTCGTCTCCGTTGTGAAAGCAGGATCTCTGCGAGACGACAGTCGAGTCAACTGCAAATACTTCGCCAGTTGTTCTGGATGTCAATTCCAGATGTTGGATTACCCGACACAATTGGCACACAAGAAGACTATTGTAGAGAAGGCATACAAGAACTTCTCGCAGTTGCCTCCGGAGCTCATGCCATTGATTGGTGACACCATTGGGAGTCCGTTGCGATATGGATATAGAACCAAGCTCACGCCTCACTTCGATGGACCTCCAGGACCAAGGAGAGATAGGAATAAGGTGTTCAAGGAAATCCCTGAGATTGGATTCATGGCAAAGAACCGAAGAGTTACGTTGGACATCGAAGACTGCCCAATTGGCACGGAAGCAGTGCGAATGGGTATGAAGAGAGAAAGAGAGCGAGTGGGTGAGAAATTGAGCACATACAGAAAGGGTGTCACGATATTGCTGCGTGAAAACACTCTCAGAGTACGAAACGACGATGAACAAGCTTCCAAAGATATACCGGATACCATCAAAACCACGACAGAGAAGTACACGGACTTCAAATCTTGTATCACGGACAACAATGGGACGTCGACAGAGTACATTGGCGACTTTGTCTTTACTAACATTGCCGGTTCATTCTTCCAAAACAATAATTCAATCCTGACACCTTTCACTCAATACATCCGAGATAACATCCTGCCACCTACGCCATCCTCAGCTGAACCTCCAATCAAGTATCTTATTGATGCATATTCAGGATCTGGATTGTTCACAATAACACTGTCTTCGCTCTTCGAATCTTCAATGGGTATCGACATCTCTGGACCTTCAATAACTTCAGCAAAAGAAAACGCCAAGTTGAATAATTTACCCGAATCACAGTGCTCTTTCATGGCAGCAGATGCACCAGAGCTCTTCAAGTCCGTCAAATACCCCAAGGATGAAACAGTCGTGGTTATCGATCCTCCAAGAAAAGGATGTGATGAGAGCTTCTTGAACCAGTTGATGCAGTTTGGGCCAAAGAGAGTTGTCTACGTGAGCTGCAACGTCCACACCCAAGCAAGAGATGTGGGAGTCTTGGTCAGGGGGAGTGAAGTTGGGGCGAGGTACAATCTCGAGTCCCTAATAGGGTTCGACTTCTTTCCTCAGACGGCACACGTCGAGGGTGTAGCAGTGCTCAGCAGAGTAGACCCCGAAGAGAAAGTTGGAAAAGCAGAATAGATATGCAACCGGAATGCCCCCTACCACACACCTTCAATCTGTCAACTGTTGTCGATGTTTTGGTCCATCTTTTTGACCCTCGTTGATTTCATTTACACATGTTTGCCATATATCCCAAGCGCGCTTCAGTCTCAAGTGTGACACAATGGTCTCTTCTACTCTTAGCTACCTTCACTTTTCAATACTTATTAAGTTCTGGACGCAGTGACTTCTACTTTAGGCTAGGATTTCTTGGACGAAGAGTCGACTTCGCAGATGCTAACGAGAATATCTTCCACGCGGAACTTCTGTCTTCATAGCCCCGGGGAAACAATAGATTTCTTTCGTCAAAGTTCAGAGGACCGCAACATTTACGCTATCAGGGTCAAGATGGACGATACCGGCACTGGACTGATATCTACTTGCTTGCATTGTCGTTGAGGAGACCGGTACTCATGAGGTGGCGGGTCATCATTTGCTGCTGCATGGTTGTACATGATGCGGTGTCGATCATCTTCCATACCGCCGGAGTATGAAGTCTGGATATCTGGCAAGCTCTAGGACGGTGTCGGTGAGAACCTCCGAGTACCGGAGGATGAATCCATATCCGCCCCAGTACTACTTTTGAGTCATGTTTCGCTAGGTGGTATGAAAAGGCAGCGGAGACATGACAGTATCACATGTAGCCTCACGTGTCGAACCTCCACTCGCCCACTCACGTGGAGGACTCTTTCCGAACCAATGAATTCGTTGTCGCCTTGTCCTTGCCTTGTGCAGTGCCACGATACCTTCAAATCCGGGGCGGCACGCTGCAGCCGCCGAGGCAGCAAGGCGATTCTGGGGTCACAATATTGGCCTTCTCGCCCAGCGGTTGGGGAGATGCGGCCTGCGAGGCACCACAACACATCAAACACATCAGATTCGTTCGCATAGTAGAGCGCCCAACCTGCTGGCCTCCGCGGTTTGCGCTGTGGTTCGGATCGTCAACCTGTTTCACTGAGTATTCGTCAACTTGTTGAGGCGCACAAAGACGGTGACGAAGAAGAAGCTGTGCCTAGATGCGGGCGAAGAATTTAAATCTGCCGGAACAGGAAGCCTCGTCCCATCGCGAAGCACACGTCACAATTGAAGTTGCTGTTGCCAGCCATGATGCTGTACGAGGCGCAATATGCGCAAACAAAGCCTTGGATCTCGGTTCGTTGAGG
This sequence comes from Phialocephala subalpina, assembly GCA_900073065.1. Classification (NCBI taxonomy): domain Eukaryota; kingdom Fungi; phylum Ascomycota; class Leotiomycetes; order Helotiales; family Mollisiaceae; genus Phialocephala; species Phialocephala subalpina. The sequence continues at coordinate 1,747,403 of FJOG01000002.1, forward strand.
AAACATGGAAACTTGGAAAGGGGAGAATCTATCACAAGCACTTGTCATATGAGATGTTACAGCCAGGAACGCTGAATTGCGATTCGCGATGCTGCACTATAGTCATCACAATGCTTCGCCTCGATCAAACACGAACAGAAATCATGCAAACCAACTCTCGGCCATGAGAGGGAGCTCGTAGATGCCAACTTGACCTGTCCCTTTGGTTGCTTCATTGTAGCTGACCTGGAACGAGCTGGAGCTGGAACAAGAAGCTCGAATGAGCAAGAACTGCGAATCCCCCACTCATCACCAACCCACGCAATTCGAGGGATCCAGGCGAGCCGCGGCCTTTCTTTGGGATTTTGCGCTCAGGAGAATTTCCACACCGAGACACCTCCGGCGTTCGCAGAGGAATTGTTGCGACTTTGTAGGAAGGTGGGGGTAGACCCCACGGAAAATACAAACGTGGGGTCTGACCTTCTGAGACACCCAGGCTCTTGACATCGGCGAAATCTGGAAGCTGGAAAAAACAAACACATGCACAAAGCACCTGGACTTGTCGTCCAGACTTGGGGATCACGAAACGAGTGGAGGGACATTTTTCATTTTTCACTTCTCTTTTGCTCTCATGCCCTTGAGTTATGAGGACTTAGATGTACATCTGACGATTCGGGTATTGAAAGGGTATCGGACCGTACTGCCCCGCTATCGCCATGACTAGAACTCCTCAGGGTCCTGACTTTTTGTTCTGGCTCTTCGTCTGTTCGGAGAGATCTGAGCATATGCATTCAACCGTTGCGATTCAGGATTAGGGAGTTCGTTCCGGCCTCCTTACCGTTGCGGAACTGACAGTGGTGGACTTCCGGCTGAATTCTTGAATTCTGACTAGAACACCTTTGGAAGCTGTGTCGTCTCGAGGTGAAGGCAAAGGGCCGTGGAGAGGTGAAACAGCGGTGAAAGTAAGCATTTTCTCACTCGTGGTTGGCTGCACGAGGATCACGGAAACCAGGTGTGCCATCCGGCGAGTTTGGCGGTGTCGACTGTGCTCAACGAATGGTGGGGGATCAGACTTCTTGACTCGGTGTTTGGTTGACGAAGATGCAGCCTGAGTGGTTGCTTGTTGCTCGGGCATCGATATTCGCAGTGCACACCGCAAACTCAGACACGGTGAAAGGGAGCCGGAGAGCCATAGGGATGAAAAGAAAAAAGAGTCGCGCCCCCATACGCCAGCATCCGCGTTCTGGCTCAGACCTGCTGCCTGTCATATATGACTCTTGATTTCCACACGAAAGCAACATAAATAACAAACGAAGCCCGAATCCAGCCCTTTTGCATTTAATCAATATATTCTTGGACTCTTACCTTCCGTTCTCGTTGCAGCGCAGCAGACCAGTACGCTTACGAAAGACTTATTGTTACACACTCACACTGCGCCTCGGCATCACGAATATTTACGAGAAGAACCGGCGACCGAACACGAAAACTCACCGTGTTAAATCAGCAACGAATTCTTACAAGAGAACCATCTCGCGCCGAAGGGTTCCCCAGTTCCCCGGAATCTCCAGAGAATCCACAGCAAACATGTATTTCTCATTTTCGCCGTCACCACCTTCAACCAGTAAGTAAATATTTCGTGTTACTGTTTGTGCCAAGTTTCGCGTGTAAGTGCAACACGAACGCGAGTTGTACGCATACACGTATAGACGTGGCAACAAAAATGTCCGAAGCCCACGCAGACATTTACACGTCTTAAATATCTGTCAGTTATGGAACATTCAAGACTGACTTTACCAAAGGTTACTCCACAGCACCTATGGATATCCCATCATCCTCCCGCTCGAGACCTCAGTCACCGTCCTGCGCATACCCATCATGGCCACGACGCGCATCCCTCTCCTCGAACTCGAGTGAAGAAGAGCACCAGTCCAGCTCCTTTATCATCTCGGACGAGGAACTCTTCCCAGACGTCTTCGATGACCAAGACTGCACGCCTCCTGCCACCCCTCACTCCCACGCAAGCCGATCACCAGCGTCACCCTCGATGTTATGCGATATGGTTGTCGAGAACGGATCTCTGATGCGCCAACTGATGGCAGAAGAGAAAGCGAAGAAGGAACGAAGACGTCGCAAGAGCGCTTCGTCGAAGAAGTCAAGAAGTGGAAGCGGCACATCGAAACATATGAGCCCTATCTTGGAGGCTGGTGAATGAGGGGTAATGGAGCTGCAACGTGGGCCAAGAAAGACATATTTTGGGTGAGTTCACGGTCCAACTTACGGACGTACACCAACATGTTGGTGATTGTGAGCGCATCTTGCTGACTTCTGCCCCAAGATATCGAAATAATCGTATCTGCAAGGAAAGACCTACTGTGATCTAAACAGTATAGGCAATTATTGTCGAGAAGAACAAGACATCCCGCCATGCCTCGCCAGACCGCCTTGTCATCGCAACAAGCCATGACGCCACGATTCATTCACACGCAGTCTAAGCGGGGTGAAACGAAAAGGATTCGGATTGCGATATCGAGTCGCGCTCGAACGCAAAAGTGATCTTTGCATTGCCTTCTTGGGTGGATTCCTGGTTGAAGATCATCTTTAACGAGATTGCAACCTTATCGATTGCTTTTTCCTGGGGTATCGTTGTCGAGCACATATCCACAAGGCAGATTCCTCGTCTAAGAGAGCCTGAAGGAGATTAAACATCACATCATCTTCAACAAAGCATTGATGTGACAATATCTCATCGTCCACGGGTCATTCGTTTCGATAATTTGCATTAAATGCTGCGGCGAAGCTGGAGTCGAGGCTATCGTGAGAATCGTTAGCTTCGTTTATCGCAGCGGCCGGGACGGGCCTGGACAAGGAAGTCGAAGAAGGGAAGGCGTGAGCGGGGAGCGAGCGGGATCTTGTTGGACAGTGATCGACCGCACTCAGATAATGGACTGTTCAGAGCCGGTGTTTGAGGCGAGCAGAGACTGGACGAAACTTACTTTCGCCAGCGGTAACACGAAGAAACGGGAGAGGAGAGACGGGATGGATTCGTGAAGTTTCTTCTGTTGTTTTGTTGAACTTGATAATTTGAAATCCTGTTTCGACATTTGAATTTCCCAATATGTGGAAGCCCTGAAAAGTGTGGCACTGAGTGAAAATTTGTGACAGCCGTTTGAGAAAAACAACGAGGCTGGCCTGCGGCCGAGAGCGGAAAGGGGGGTTATCGAGTAAGCACCTCCCTAGCTAGCTTCACTTTACGCGCCGACACGCTTTGAGAAAGAAACCCACCGTCCAATTAGAGAATTTCTAGACGAATTTTCGTTAAAAGCTTCCCCTATTGTCCAATCACGAGAAGAGCACAGCTTCATTTTCTTGACGCATAAAATTCCCAAGCCTCAAACTTTGTTGTGCTCTCAAAATGTGACAGACGTCGGAGGAGAGACGCCACACTACGAGGTAACGTGGGACGACTTTTCATCCCCACCCCAAGCTTGGAGATGGTGTGGTTGAAAATTGCTTGGGAAAAGCAGGTACAAATCGGAAAACTGGACGAAAGCAGGTAGGTGCATGGCAGGCACTATTAGGCTTTGCAGACACTTTATAAGAAACATTTTGGCTGTTCCCCTCAGTTGTAACACAAAACAGACCCTACAACTTTCTACCCCGCGATAGATGGGATCAGCAACTGTGCCAGCGGGAAGCTTGGGCCTCTCTGCAAGGTGAGGCGGGAGAGCAGATGTCGCACATGCCGATATTAAGCCTGCCATAATGTGAACAATATAACGGCCAGGTTGATTGAAGATAACGATAGACATGGAAGGTATCCGAGAGGTGAAGAAAGAGAATGCGTGGGATAGCAGCGGTCAATTGTCACAATATCAAGCATCCTGGAGCTCGAACCATGAACCCCTATGCATTACCGTCACATCTGGCCATTTTGCATGCTAGATAGCTTTTTTGGGCAACTATTGATCGATAGAAGCAAGCATTGTATCTGTCAACCCCGTTCGAGCTCTGACTGTGGGATTAGCAACCAGGCGCATAAGATCAGACAGAGCAGGTCCGGACGCCACAGCTCCCAACCCCTCACTTTTTGTGTTGCTGTCGAACGCAGGCTGACGGGTACCGTCTCACTCCGCAAGATCCTAAATTGAGGGCGCTCCAACGGTATTTAAGTTGGATGAGGAAAGAACCGGATGACGCTGAGGGCGTGGAACATCTCGGACTCGAGCGTCTGAGAATAGGAGAGACATTCGAAGAAGACTCCATTCACAAAGGCTTTGTAGACGCTGGCTCCATTTAGTAGTTTTGGGGGCATTTTTCTTTGTCCAGTCGTTGGCGGTCAACAGCACCTTGGGCTCGTGAGTGGATGGAATTGTGATGAAGCTGCATGGCCGTGCTGTTGGTGTTGTCCAATGGGTGCCCCGAGGTGCCTTTCGACGTGGCCTTGGCTTGACACTGGCCAGGGAAGGCGGCGCTCCCTGCCACGGAACCCTGAGTGAAGTTCGCTCCACTGGCCACTAGCGACCGACCCCTCCCGCCAAACGAATCCCGTGAAAGCATGTCACGTCCTCGACTTGCCCAACCGTGGACCTCGAAGAGCATCAACCACCAGTGATCACGCTCACAGCCTCGTTATGGATTCGTTCGGATGCCTCAAAAGCGTAATGAGCCAAATACTTCGTCTCCACCTTGTCCCCAGACGCCGCCGACCGATTCGCCTGTCTGCCAATGCCACTTTCCCTCATCCTCCTCGAGGCCGCGAAGACGGCCCAATATCAGAGTCCTAATGTGCCGAACATGGTTCATTGCTCAGCACGCTACTGCCCTGGATGGACATGGAGCTCCATCTCGCATTGAATTTGAGCCACTCCTGCAGTGCGAACCACCCTTCAATGCCCCATACTAGGCTTTGCTAGGCTTTGCTAGACGGCGAGATGTGGTCGAAGAGCAGCAGGGCCTCTTAAGCGGTATGCAGTGGCTGCTCTATCCTAGCTCCTCGAGCTGCGACTTGATGCATCGAGATGAGCCGGACGCATCCGCTTGAGATCCCATGGTTCGGCTAGAAATGCGTGTCTAATTCTGGCTTCGGATCATCCACTGATAGCTCGAATCACCTTCTCTTAACCGCCTTGCTCTTCAACGCTCTCAGACTTGATGGGGCCATATACGGCCTTAGGTGACCGTTCTCCAGCTTCCTCTCTCACTGAGTAAGGACTTCGGCCCCTTGGACCCCAATACAAGCGCCAAACGTCGTCTCCGTCCACGCCAGACCCCACGAGGCAATATCCGTTCTGTTCGCCTCGTCCATGTCTCGTTGCTTCCACGAGGTCCCGTGCAACTCCAAGATATTCTCCTCTGTCGTACTCCTTGTACTCCACCGTTTCTGATCTTGCCATCATTCGGTCATTGTCGAACACCTTAAATTGCACAAGCACGCAGAACACCTGTTCACGGCTACACAGCAGCGTCTAAGCCGTCCACTCGGTACCTCTCATATATAATCCAAGCATTGGGCCTCCAGCAACTCCATGTGACGATTGAAAGAATTGGGCGTGGACCGTGATCAGCCCTGTACTGCAGGACCAACCGCTGGTGGGGCGGTAAAGAGACCTTCATTCTGTAAGGGTCTTTTCTTTTCTTTACTTGTACAAAACAGATTGGGTATCTCAAGTTAGGGATCCGAACTACCGCTGTAGCTACCCTTTGGGAACATGCGCACCATGCGACCATCCGGCTGACTATCCTGTGCTTTGCAGAGTACGAGAACGAGGTCGACAATATCGCCATGTCCACCGGACAGCTTCAAAGACATCGCTCGATGTCAATGAGCTCCGGGCAATCTTCGAAGGGGAAAGGGAGGTTGGCAACACTGGCAGAGATCACTGCGCTTCAGCCGGCAGAAATGGCTCCATCGAGAGACTTCGAGCCATGCGCAGCTACGGCATCTATGTTCCTCTAGTGAGTCAAAATTTGCGTTTGTTGTGAAGACATTTGGGAATTGGGCTCTCAAGAATGAACTCGGGAGAGCTTGGCTCCTATGCTCTTCGATATTAAAGTAAATCCCATGCTAACTTTTCTATAGCGTGCAGGGAAACAGCGTTGTTTGTGCCCATCATGACACCCTGACGATCGAGCGGCGGTTTTCGAGACATACAGAAGAAATACAATTGCTTGCCGTGGATACCGTGAGCGAGAGGGGCGCGGGACGATTGGTGGTTAGCTATGACGCGGGACAGACTGCGATTGTGTGGGACTGTATGACGGGAGACGAACTTGCGCGCTTCGCCTCATATGAAAACCTTACGGTGGCAGCGTGGATGCGAAATGGCAATGTCGCGTTTGGTATGTTGGGCACTTGCGCGAAAAGTGTGCTCTTGCTGATTTCTGTAGGAAACGCCCAGGGGAACGTCATCCTCTTTGAGCCTACGACATCAGAGCAGTATGTCAAATTCTTCCCTTTATTTGTAAAGATATTCAGAGCCGAACCCGGCTCCTCAGCTCCTCGACTCCCAAATTTTAAGTCAAATTATATACTGATTTATCTATAGTATTTCGGCAAGAACGATTGACCAGATCCCTATTACGGCTTTGGCCCCGGCAGCAGATTGCAGAACATATGCCATTGGGTATTTTCAGATTTACATCCATACAATCACAAATTTCATTAACTGACTCTTTCTAGATTTTCAAATGGATCTCTTCTCATTGCAGCTTTGCAACCAAGATTTACAATCCTTCACAATTTGACTACCTCCCGAGGACCGTCACCAATTGTCACTCTGGCGTGGCATGCTTCCTCCTCACGCCAGAAATCAGACATGTTGGCAACGCAGACAAATGACGGAGATCTGCGGGTTTGGAGTGTGGCGAAATCACCAACCAGCAGCGACACAGCAAAGGTCGTCAGAGTCCTGAAACGGACAGAAAATTTTACAACGGGCCCGAACTGGTTGGGATGGTCAAAAAATGGGCGCATCGTCCAATTTTCTGAGGGGTGAGTTCTGCATGAATCAACGCGCGCGCTTAGCAAGGCAATACTGACACAGCCACATAGGGAGACATCGTCCTGGGATGTTCGCACAAAGCATGTTACCTATGAGTCTGTTCCGACTCTTGAACACGTCAGGGGGCTTGCCGTCTACGGGCCCGGCGCGACCCTATTCACACTTGGTCCTAACAACACGGCACAGCAGTTCGACCTAAACTCTCCTCCTCAGCTAGTGGCTAACGTCCAGCATCCGGCCAATCTCTTACCCCCTTCGCCACCCGTGTCTATTGAAGAGCAGAAGAAGCAAGATGTCTCAGCGGCTACAGGAAGTCGGGAGACTTTCTCAGTACCGATCAATATCGATATTTCTGAGAGTGACGAGGACCACATGTCGCCCCTTGCCAGGATCGCCAGGGAGATGGACAAGCTTGAGCAAGAACGCTCTGAGCCAGACCGAGCTGATACCCTTAGCCCCGTTTCGTCAAGAAGTCATACCTCAACGACATCTCGGTCATCTGCAGGGTCACGACCACATCGCGAGCATCGAAAGCACTCCTCTGTGACCTCACGTGGTCTGAGTGACGGCACTACAATGTCAATAGGCTCTACCCTTCACTCTAATCGAGAGCCTTCACTTGCCTCTAGTCGCGATAGCCTTTCAATGAGCAGTCTCAGTTCGACATCTCAAACCTCGGGTAGATCGCGACCAAGGGGCTCTCGCTTACGCCAGGAGGTTCTCCGAAGTCCAGAGGACAACAAAGTTGTGGACCTTTTCAAGTTCACCAAGACCAGGCTTAGCGATATCCCATACCGTCACCCACAAGTTTTGGATAATTCACACTTGACGAACGACGACCTCCGCCTCCAGATGCTAAGTACGATCTTTGGTTGGGATGGTGAGGCTGAAGCGTTGGTCCAAGATGAGATGACCCGACATCCGCTGGGATCGCCAAATAGAGTACTTCTTGCCAAATGGCTCGGCGATATCGATACAGATATCATGGCAACTAGCTCAGAGTCGATGACCTCATCAGACTGGATGCTACTTGCTTTGAGTGGAATTGGTGGGCACGCTTCTCAGACCAAGGTAGCGCGAGCATATGTTCAGCGTCTACTTGAAAAGGGAGATGTCCATACTGCCGCAACCATCATGATCGGTATGGGCGACCAAAATGACGCAATCGAGATCTATGTCTCCCATAAGAGGTACATGGAGGCCTTAATTCTCACCTGTCTTGTGTTTCCCAACCATTGGCAAAGGCAAGCGGAGCTCATCAGGAAATGGGGTGAGTGGGCTGTCCAGCATAGCCAGCAGCAATTAGCTATCCGGTGCTTCTCCTGCACTGGGTCTGAATCTTCTGAACCTTGGGTATCTCCAACAGCTCAAGCTGCCACATTCTCGCAGCTTCAAAGTATGAGCATTCCGGAGATGTTGAGCCCTCCGTTATCACCTCCTGGTGCTCGAGGTCCTCAACGCAGTATCGCGAAGACCTCTGCCCTAAAGCTTATCACTTCTTTTGGCGACAAGGCTGGGAAATCTAAGTTCTTTGGTTTGGCAGAAGATGAGCGAACACCGATTGGTGGCGGCGTGACACCCATTGCGGAATCTGCATTATCTCCTGGAGGCGACACCACTGCGTTTCTCAGGCCCAGTCATCGGAGTGCTTACAATACGCCAGCATCTGCTCGGACCGCAACACCAGGCGGATTTTCAAGGCAAAGACTCCCTTCTATCGGAGAAATGCCAACGGATGTCATCCCTCGCAGGAAGCTAGAGCCAGCAAAGCTGCCAACCCCTGTCGACTCTGGATCCGACAAGGAGAAGAATGATCGTTTAGCTCGAGCCCATGAGCGACACATCTCACAGCCTGAAACAATGCAGCTCAGCTCAGCAACTTATGTACCGACTGGCAGAGCTGCCACAGCCAGTCCAATGATGGAGAAGAACAAGAACAAGGCAGGACATCCTCTGCCATCGCCATCTGCGGAAACTTTCTCGACTACAAAACAAGATGCTCGCAAGCGTAATGGATCCCGCGATCGCAAACCAGATGGACTTCAGATCCAATGGCCACCAATGGAGTCCATTATCACCGGGGACTACATGACTTCGCCTGAGACGTCAGTCACATCATCAAAGTACCGGACAGGTACTGCACGCTCTGTCAACGGATCGGTCAACTCACTGTCGACGGGCGGACCTTCCCGAAGTCCACTTCACAGTGAACGCAGCTACAAAAGTCAAGGAACTGCAAGTCCTGTAGTAACAGGTCGAAGCTTGGATCAGTACATCAGCAGTCTCGAGGCAGCACAGCATCATGCTGACAAGCAACGAAGACAAGCAAGCCGGGAGCGACGAGAGAAGCGGGATCGCAGTAGCAGTCGGAAAGCCAAGGCTCGTGAGATATCCGAAGATCGTGGACGAACTGCAGCTCGCTACATCAAGCCTGCTAAACGTTCACCAACATCACCAGTCCCAATGTCCCCTGAAGATCTCAGGGATCTAGGGGCTGTAGGCTATGGTGATGATGTTATCACTTCGGAGGTCACGGGTAGGAAAGTGCGAGATGACAGTCAGTCCAGGGTCAAGTCCGCCAAACCATCAAGCCGAGTTCGTCGTTTGTCTCCAGAGCCAATCGCACGGCCACAAGCAGGCAGCAAGCCGGGAAGTCGTGTGACAAGTCGCAACAACAGTCGACGACCGAGTCCAGACACTCGTCTCACCATTATCGATACTAAGAGGGGTCGGAGCAACGGCCGTGAAGGCTCTGTCATGCGCTCGCCCTCATCACCCCTTCCAATGTCACCTCAGACTAAATTCTATCAAGCAGACGACGACGTTGATGACTTGAGAAAGGCACATGAGGAACAAAAGGCATTCAGATCTCGCCAACGAAGCACAAGCAGACTGAGGGAACGAGGGGAGCGTGGCACTAGTGCTGTTCGTGATAGCTCTCCTCCAGACAGAAGACGTCGTGATCGTTCATCAAGTCGACGAGCTGGTGAGAGAGAGGGCAGTAGGACACGTAAGGAAGCGTCACCACATCCAAAGCGTGATCGCCCATCCCACTCTCGATCAGTATCCGAACAGAAGGTTGGAGACATCAACCAAATCAAGGATGAGCGTACTCTCAAGAAGGAACAAGCTGCCCGTGACTTGGAGGAGAGGCGAAAGTCGTTGGCTCGAAGACCATCCGTGCCACCAATCGTTCATCCCGAAGAACTTACGAGACTCTCACCTATTCAGTATCGCCCCTCGCCGTCTCCGGAGTTCTTGAGATCTTCAACATACCCGTCCCCAAGACATTCTCAAATAGGACCCTCTCGAAGTCAGACAACCTCGCCTGCACAGCAACCTCCTCGTAGCCAGACAACCTCACCTGCGAATCTCAATACCTCTGAAGCATATCTTAAGCAGTCGAGCGGCTCATCGCCACAAATTGGCCTACCCGCAACTCCAAGAGCCATGAGACATCCCAAGTACGATCCTGATGGAAAAGATATCCCTGAAATGCCTCAGATTCCTGAGCAGTACAACATGGCACCACCTCCACCATCATGGGGCAGCTTGAATGCTGCGGCTCTCTCGTACAACAATGCTTTTGAAAGTCTTGGCCCCCTTCCCCGGACTACGTACTCTGGTGCTCCACGAAGATTACCCCCACGCTCTGCATCAGCTCCGATCCCTGAGGAGCCGCCTCAGTCACCTCACCCTCTGCCAGCTGCATTGCCAACACATCCAGCTTTCCAAGCTGCCCTCCCACCAAGCAGCAGAAGGAAGACTCAAGAACCCAACAACATGCGTGGGTCTCCTCCATTGACATCTCCACGCAAGATCAATCCAGGAGAATCCCAACCCGGCACACTTGGATACGAGACGCGCAACAACAGTCCAGTCTACTCAGTTGTTAGACCTGAGATCATGAGTGGTATTGACGAGACCATCGAAGCAAGCAGCCAGCCTATCAACCCTTCGAACGACAACCTCACTCCCCCACCCCCTCCACCCCCTCCTGCACCACCGATCTTGAAAGAGCTCCAACATCTGGCCATGCCTCCACCACCACCACCTGCTCCACTATATCGCCCTGGTAATCCGAACACGAATTCAATCGTCTCCGGAGTATCTCAGGGATCTGGCGTCATTGAAATCGTCATGGACGACGAAGAGGACAAAACGACTTCTGCCCCGATCATTGAGATTCCTTCCCCACCTCAGCCAGGATTCGCACGCAACTCGTCAGTCAGCCACAGCCGTGGTCGTAGCGAAAACGACAACACTCTTCAAGGACGCTTCTCTCGCGTGACCGAGCGTCTTCGAAGTGCCAGCCGAGGAAGGAACGGCACCTCACCTCAGATGGACAGAACCCGAAGTCCACAAGAAGCAAGCCCGTACGAGAGCGTACCTCCCGTTTGGGGCGTCAATCCTCGACCTACTGCCTCAGCATCCACCACTAACGTCTCTACCGCCAACATGACTGAGCGTCATCCTCGAGATGTCAAGGCATCAATGATGGACATAGACGGAGGCATGATCTAGATGCTCTACCCTTTCTCCTCTCTCCATTATATCTTCAGTACATTCCGCATATACCACGGCGTCATATTCATTTCTGTTCCTCTCATTCGATACCCTTTACTTCTCTTCTCGCCTTCCTCTCCAAAAAGGAAGCGCATATTGCATTGGGGTGTGCAGACTAGGGCGTGTGGGGAAGATGACAGGCTTTAGGCTACGAAATTTATGAAATTTGATTTGATTTTACAGGGCAGCAACTTATCTTCATTCTCTGTATTCTACTTCTTACAATCCTTGATTTGAACACATTACATGATGGCGCTTCTTGTCTATTTCCGATGCTCGTTCGGTATGCGTTTTGCTTTCTTGATCGATTGTTTTTGGCGGCATGTTGCATGATGGGGTAGGGAACGATAGGGACGGAATGGTGGTGGTAGTGGGAGAGTGGAGGTGATGATGACGAAGGATGAGGAGGGAGGGAGCTTTGGATTGGGATCTGTGATAATATTGGGCGAAAGGTCGGACAGAAAACCAAGATGGAAAAAGCTTCACTATATTTCTTGCCTCACGGCTGGCTTTTTGAATAGTTTCTGCTGCAGCTGCTGCATAATGACGATCTCTTTCACGCCCGCAGACTGTTCTCCGAAACTCGAATGTGATTGATTGCATGCATCCTCATAAGAAAAGCCATGAGCAAGAAGAACGTTGATCTCATAACCGCGAACCTCCTCTCAACAGTGAACTCCACAACGACATTCCAGAGACGAGCTTTTCCCGACATCTTCCCAACCGGAGAGCGGACAAGTCCTTGTGTCTACTGTAAGCCTCACGAGAAGAGGGAACATAACCAGTGTCAAAAGTTCTTCCCCAACTCTTTCACAGCGTTCATCCACGTTCAGCCCATGCCACAAGCGCTTTCACACCGTCCTTGAGATAAGCACAAACCGACCCCCAATTCTTTAGCAACCAAACTGTCAATTGTGCGGCTATTGCCGCACCAAAATTTGGTCCAATACTGCCAGTAAGTAGGCTGAGCAGGGCGTTTCCATCAGTGATTTCGGTCCCTTGTATCTTTATTGCCTGGAATAAAGCTTCGAGACTCGATCGTGGAAGGTGTTGCATCGCCACTTAGTTTACGTTAGAATGAGTGGACACGTTTAAGAGGTGCATCTAGAGAGTTAGCTTACTTTCGTCAGTAGGCTGTTCTCAAGGAAAATATTGATTGTTACTGGAAGCTAGCGAGGTATCTTGCTATAGACTCTCTCGGATCAGCAATGAGTTGCATCAGTTTCGTCAAGGTGATGGAACTTACAGGAATGGGAGAGCAGCGGAATGACGTTCAGCCTCAAACCTCTTACTCTTTACTTTGACTTTGAACTAGAGAAACCTCAAGCTGATATAAACAAAAATTCATTCCAGCTTGACAATTCGCCATCTGATGACCTAGAGGGCTAATGCAGTCTTCCTACCGATTCATTTGATTATCAGCCGGCAAGCTCCACAATCTCATGCGTACAAAGCTGTCGAGTTTCATCAATGCAGGTTGTCTTGATGCTGCTGGTAGAAACGGTATTGAGTGCATGATATGTACCGTGCTTGGCCAAAAGCGACTCTTTTAGCCTGGAAGTGATGGATCACAACGATCGAGGGTTCGATGTGTAACACCCTTGACTAGACTGTTCGCTGCGTCACTCCATTGAAACTTTGGTGAGACTCCCACGCATGACGCCACGGACGCGATATTGTGGCTTGATAGGGGACGACGAGGCAAACATTTGGTACCAATAACTCGAGGTTTCTTGGATTCCAGCTTGAGGGAAATCGAGTGGCATCGCTCTCTTCGAATCCGCTTACACCTCGAAATACTTAGGTGGTATTTCAATCTCTGATCAACTTTCAGTGCTTCAAAATGGCGACCAGACGTTTTGATAGAACGTACTACGAATCCCTGAATGTCTCGCCAAATGTCTCTGCATTCGAATTAAAGAAAGCATATCGACATGCAGCTCCGATCCACCATCCAGATAAGACTCCAGGAGACAAGCAAGCACAGCATAGATTCCAGGAAGGAAGCTTTGTTTTCCAGGTCCTCTGTACCTAGTCTAATCATGATACTAACAACGACACCAAGATCAGTAAGGCATATCAAGGTACACAACAATCAACCGAGCCATGTAGAAAGACATCAGAAGACTACGTGCTGATTTCGGTATCCAGTGCTCAGCGATACAGCTTTGCGTCAACGATATGTCCAAGGAGGGAGAGCAGCAGTAGAGAAAGGTGGCGAACATGGTACGTGAAATTATTTGTACGTGGTGCGGAGTGCCCTGACAATGCCCAGAGGCCCAAGGTATGTTTCCAGTGGACATAATCGAATATGCCCTATAATCCCGGATACTTTGTGCCGCGATCTCCGTACACGTGATGAGGCATTGACGTTTGATCTTGTAGGATCGCGGAACTCTCCTGCCTCAAAAATGCGTTCAGGATGATGGAACTTAAGAATGCAGACAAGAATTGTTCCGTTGACAGGGGATCAAAAGCCTCGACGTCCCTTGTAAATATAAACCGAGATAGAACCCATGGGCGTCAGGACAGTCCTCAGAGACGCCAAGAAGTTCAGGATATATCTACAACATGATAAAGACATCGTACCAGCAGCAAAAGCAGATGTTGGAATTCAACGCCAAACGGAATCAGAACGAAGAAGAAAGATCCTCGAAGTATCGATGTCCATATCGCATAAGATTGAATACGTAGTACTCTTTCCAAAAGACCTTGCAAAGGCCAAGTGTCTCAAATGGAGGACCCAGAAAGCGGCCGAATCCATGAAGCTCGAATCCTTTGGCGATCAACTTCTCCAAACGATTAACCGAGTTTTCGTGTCGTATGGGAGAGCATTCATAGATTCCTGGCCCATCATAGGACCAGTGATGTGGTATTTGAGAGAATGTGGAAGAGATTATCGCGAAACAATTGACTTTTTGTCGAGCGGAGTGGAGGCAAAGCAAGCACTTGACGCAACGAAGAAAGCAGAAGACCAGATAGAAGTCAACGAGCGGGAGTTGAGTGAAGAACATAAACTCTTGGCAGGGAAAGTCTTGCCTGCTTGTTGGAAGATTACCGTCAAGGAGGTCCACGACATCCTCCGGTGAGTGGGCAGCCTTCGAACTAGAATCTGCCGCATCCCCAAATGAAAATGGCTGATCCATAGGCGTAGTGATGTATGCACCTGTCTGTTGTATGATGAAGACATTCCACAGCCCTATCGAGTCAGGAGAGTTAATGTCTTGGTTATGATTGGCCAAATTTTCGTCCCTGTAAGTGCAGCCCCCGAATTGATGTCATGGATCTGGGTTCATCGTATTATAGATAGCAAGGAATCCCGGAGACGAGACGGAGGAGCAGATCTTCGAGATGTTGGTGGCGAATGCATCCAAGAAGCTGTAACATTTCATTCTGTTTACTGGGCGGAGAAGGCAATTGGAACAGGATAAGGAAATGCAGACTGCGATTTGATCTGTACAGATTTTGTACCTGTACCAGCATTTCAATGCAGACCCGGGAGCCATGAATTGTGAGATGGTTCAACGTGTATCGAGGTGGAGAGTTGCTTGATGTGAAGTGTTCCGGAGAGAGAAGCTGAGGCTGTTCGTTCTTCCCAAACCGTGCTGTGCTCGACGCCCTCAGCTCAAGGACACCTCACTTTGGTCCGTTCCTTCCCGAATTTTCGGCTCGGTAAGAGTGTTGGAAATGCGACTGAAGGAGGGGATGGGGAACGAATGCTCGCTCGACGGTTTGAGAAGGAGCTTGAAGCATAAAATGTCAGCTTGGTTTGCGATTCGATGGTCGCGTTGATCGCCACGAATGCCTTGATCCTTGATATGCCATACTTGGCTCTGTCTCGACGGGTGGTATGCATGCACTTTGTCAAACCATGTCCTCATCATTCGTGATTCGTGAAAAGACATCAATTCCCATATATAAATGGGAAGGTTTGAAGAAAGAGACCGAGGATCTTGAAGTTCGCTGCCACAGAATTTAGCGCCATCACGTGCAGATCCACTAACCCGAATCCAGTCCATATCCTCGCTTGAACCAAATACCGATATAGATTTAAATAAGCACTTTTTAAACTCGGCTGTAATGGTCACAAACCAAGAAGACCTCTACTTCCCAGATCTCTTCACCCATTGCGTCGCAAGACACTACCAGAGGTGCCCAGTTCGAACATGGCGGTGGTTCCCCACTCGTGCAGGTAACTCACGATGCTGTGGGAGCCTTAAGCAATGAAGATAATTGTTTGAGGGAGGTTTCACTCTGCAGAACGATCTTCACCGTGGTGTGGCGGTATTGGATTACACTTGCTGTGTGGTTTGGGTGTGGTGTTTGGGTTGAGCGTCAACCTTTTTTTTGCGGCATTTTTTTGGGGTGGTGGTGGCAGAAAGAGGGCCAGGTGAGGGCCTCGCTTCCCCTTTTGGCAAAGACTCGAGCGCGATTGGAAGAGCAGGAGGAAGGAGGCCAGCGATATGACTATTTCCTTGGCTGCAGACTTCAAGCGTTTCTCTTTTTATGTCTCCCGAGGAAACTTTTATCCTCAAGTTTCCAATATTCATTTGCATCCATGGATGAAATAACTCTGTGCTAAGGAACTCAATTTTTTATTTTTATTTTTATTTTTATTTCCATTTCGCGTGTTCAGTGTCAATGGAGTTTTTCAGCTTTGCTTGACCTCAATTTTAATCATAACATCCTCTTTCTAGAGCTCGCTCCATATACTATACATCTACCACAACCATCGAACTTCGCAACATAGTTGTTCAAAGACGCAGGATTCAGTTCATCGACTACTTGCCTCACTCTCCGCATAATCCTCAACCTCCCCAACAACATCCGTATCTTCACCGCCACTAGTAACAACCCTCTCACTCCCATGCAACTCCACAA
>FJOG01000002.1:1764284-1883082 GCA_900073065.1 Phialocephala subalpina
GCGGAATTCCTCTCTCACTATGCCCATCCATATTTTCACCCAAATTTCCATGTCCATGACCGCAAGCACACCACTCCTTCCCACTACCCAACAACGCGCCCGCAGCTCCAAAATCAAATGAATACTCGTCACCAATCTCATGAGCGAGCAAGATATCTTGGTCGAGGATGAGTTGAAAAGCGGGTTCTGGCATCTTGAAGAGGTAGCGGAAGAGGTAGATGGTTGCTTCCATGACGACGAGAATGAGGAAGGAGACTAAGCCTGACCAGAGCATTCCTACCAGGGCGTCGGAGATTTGGATCCTGCTTCAAGTTAGTTTTGATTGCAAATTGAGGTGACAGAGGTAGCGGAGATGGACCCGAGTTGTTCCCAGCCATGATTATCATTTATCACTGAGTATCCGTCAAAGGCTGCGATATCTGCTCTGCTTGGATGTCAGTACGAAGGGCTCTGAGTTAGGAATGCAGCATACCTCGCAAGTCCAGCAGTTAACAACATCCCAACCCAACCAGCAACTCCATGAACCAAAAAGATCTCATTCGTATCAAAATAACGCTTCCCAATACCTTGAAAGGAAGCAACAAAGAAGCTCCCCACGATACCGAAAATCGGTCCCGACCAGTACGGTACCTAACTCGTCAGTCTTAATCACTGTTTCGTATATTTGAACTCACATATCCAGCCGCAGGCGTGACCGCAACGAGCCCAGCTACAGCTCCATTACAGAACGCTATAATCGAGAACTTGCCCGCATTGTCCGTACGTCGCCCTGTCTTGTCCTTTTTGAATGTGGCCATGTAATCGAGCAATGTTCCCATCACCCCACCCGCACATGCAGCGAGATGTGTCGAGACGCAAGCCGAGACCCCTCTGAGGTTGGCTCCAAGGGCGGATCCGCCATTGAAGCCGAACCATCCTATCCAGAGTAGAGCTGTCCCAACTACAACATTGACGACATTGTGAGGCTTGAAGTCTCTGTTCAGTTGAGCTTTATCTGTACTGGACAGGCGTGGTTCCAATCGAAATATCTGGCGTCTCCATTTGCAGAATATCGAGTATACTGCGGCGGTAGTGGCCGAAACAATCTGTATCCCTTGAGTCAGTAATCGGATCCAGCACGAACGCAATTCTTGCCAAAGTTGGACGTGTCTGAAGGTGGTGGAGAGCCTTACATGTACAACTGTACCACCGGCAAAGTCAAAGACTCCGCCATTGCCTTTCCAATAGTTTGACCATCCAACAGGGTTCCATGATGATCTCGCAATTGGATCGTATACCAATGTCGACCATATGAAGATGAACACTAGGAAGAATAATGGCCGTCCTTTACGAATAACTGCCCCGCTGACAACAGCTCCACTGCCAAAGGTCAGCCAGGTTATGGGATATTAGCTCCGATTAACGTACGTAAAGCAGGCAAACATGCCTTGATAGAAGCAATGAAGGAGCAGAGGAATCTTAGGACCTGGCACATTGCCATTCCAAGGAATCGAAAGATCGTTGCTGAATGCAACACCATAGGAACCTCCCCAAAGATTATGCGATCCAGAAAAAGTGATGGAGTATCCTACAAGAAACCACTATGTCAGTCAGTAATTAGCAGACTGTTGATGTTTGTTATCAGGTCCAAATCATACCTGCACACCAATGATCGACGTGGTCATCATAGACAACCACATCATGGATAAAGCTGAGCATCTTTCAGATATACCGGAGTAAAACAATCCAAGTCCAGGCACCATGAGCAGTACAAGGGCACTTGCTACGATCATCCATGCCAGGTCGCCTCCCTTTTGATCTTGTTAGTGGATTCGCTACAGTAGGCGAAGGGCGCTAACTGAATAGAAGTCGTTTGGATTGCTAGCCTTGAGTGCTTTGCTTGAGATATTGAGAGTAGTATCATTGAAGGCACTAGGCAAAGTAAACTCGAAGTTTTGTGACATGATGTAAAGCTGAAATGAAGAATTTTTTTATTTCCCGGTGTGGTGCTGGCTGGCAGCGACTCCGTGGACTGAAAAGGAGCATTGGCTGTAGAACTTATGGATGAAAAATTGACAGACCTTGTCGCGGTCCCAAACATGGGACCAAGCCGCAACCTAAAGCAGTCACCGAAAGAGGTGGGCAGTGAATGCCCTCAATCTTCACCCGCCCAATCCAGTCTCTCCTGCGTGGAGACGGCGCTAGGTTCCTGCCATGTTTTGGCTGACAGCGTGGGGCGTCGCGAATCAGCATCTGGGGAGGCGTTTTAAACCGCAGCCAGTCAATAAGTCAATGTTCACCCCGGAATGTACCGGCTGAATAGAGTAAAGAGGCTCAAAATAACAGCGAAAACGCCAATCAAATTTCCCGTTGATATCTGGCGCAGTAGCCTGCGGAACCGTTTGCTGGCATTGTCGTAATCTGAGTCAAAGCGCGAATTCTAGGTAAGGCTGGGGGCAAAGAACCAGGAGACATTCGACGACTGCACTCTTTTCAACCCAGCCGGTACTCCCTGGAACTATCATATTTCTTGTCTTCAATCAACCTTGCGCACTCTGGAGTGATGACAAAGAATGAGCAGCCCTAGATCCCACAACTTTTGGATACGGGAAGGGAATGGGAAGAAATGGAAATGGCTTGCAGTCAACTCAAATGACGTGGCAAAATATTCGGGCCGCCTTGGGCGACAGGTCAAAGAAGACAAACATTCCGGGTCTTCGCAGGTCGAACTGTGCGATGGCGTGACAGAAGACGCATTGAAGGTTATCATCAGCTCAATACCCAGCAAAGAAGATGAGGGCGATCTCCCAGTTCTCTGCATCAACGAACGCGATCCGGAATTCGGGTTTGATCAGCTTCTCAGTCTAGCTATAGCCTGCTGGAAATTTGACTGCGCGATACCACCGGTGTGCGAGAAATTTGCGCAAGATTTCCATGTAAATTGGACGCGGTCACATAAACATGACTTTGCCAAAGAGGCTCCGAGCGTCTCGAAGGCAATCAATTGGATGTTCATCGGGCTGGTATTCAAATGGGACAGGATATTCAGAGACGCGTCTCGGTTTGTGGTCGTAAAATATAAGAGCGATGAGAACAATACAAATCTGCCGCAGGACTTCCAAGGTTAGCTGTAATCTGCTACAATGTTCTGGGTCATGCTAATGCCTCCAGAACTGATACGCAACACCCGAAAACGGAAAATTCAGCAAACGTATACTTTCGTGAAGAACTCCTGGATCTCATTTTACGATCCTCCAAACAAGATGTTGAACGAAATACATACACACTTCAAAACAAAGTTGGGGATAGAGCTACACAACTCTCCACCGAAAGGTCTGTTTGAGCGAGCGAACCCAGACAACCTGCTGGTCGAGCTGGCAGCAACTGTGAAGATCAATCAGTCGGGTCGCCCAAGGCTACCGCCACCTCCACTGGAGTTTGATGCTCCCGCTCCCGGGATCAAAACACAAGGTACTGGTAGAGGGAGTCTCTTCGCACCTGTCGCTGCATCGGTTGGTCGCGACTTATTGGAAGCGGCGAAAAGGACGATGATGAACAGAGGACATACCGCCAGAAGTCCAAGTAGCAGCAGCAGCGAACAATCTTGGAAGCAAATGCAAAGCCTCGAGAAGAACATGAACGATTTTCGGACCAGATCTCTCGATGGCATACTTCTTGCGGACGAAGAATTCATGGACCTTCGCAACCAGCATATCAGACCAATCATCTCGGGATTCCAACCTAAAAACAAACGAGAATGAAGAGGAGACTGAAGCAAGTGTTGGCCTGCACAGCTACACTAGTAGATGGGAGACTTGGTGATAAAGATGACGAAGACCTGAGTATGGTGTTCGAGTCTTCAGTACTTGTATGCGAGGATGGTCCGAATTGTCAAGAGAAGCGAGGACTTTTGAAGCGCTTTCGAAACAGACATTGCCACGCTGCAGACTGGCAGATAGGAGTCCCGATTCGCCTGGTAGGAAGCCTTGGGAATCGTGTGTATCGAAGAAAAAGAGAGCTGAAAGTATGCTCGTATTGCTCGCACAAGAGGACAGATGTAGGAATGCTGATTCCAATGGATTTCTGACGCGTGTCGCCCATGGAAAGGCGTGAGAAGAAGGCTCTGGCACAAATGGAGGGTTTCGAAGTTGAAAGAGAAGGAAGGAGAGGATGAAGAGGAAATCGAAGAGAAAGAGCAAGTGGTTGGCCGTAGATACTAGCATGGCTGTGCTGAGTTTCTTGTATGTAATATTAATGGGCTTCCTGACTGCCTAAACGGGAAGCCGCAGATCGCCAGATCGCCTAAAGTCCCTGCGAAGTCCCTGGGGCGGAAGGCCTGAGGCTGATTGCAGGGCATATTGAGACAGTGCAAAGCTTCGTTTCCAATGAATAATTTTCATGAATAATTTTCAACACGACGAACATTAACAAACCTGATGGCTCGCCCCTTCATATTCTTCGTCGCTTGCCCCGGTTTGGCCCTCGAAAAAGAAATTACCAAAATGCTCGGGATTGGCTACATCAAAAGCAAGAAATGACATCATGGGCTTCCGTGACTGGGCGAGTCCTTCGCGTTACGCCCTCTCCTTGACGCGTTTACCACAGAGCATCCTCTCTACATCGCATTCTTCTGTCTTTCGAAGATACTCACAACTCTGCGACTAAACAAAACATAAGACGTCCAGAGATCAAAATGACCTGCAATCCCGCAGAACTAGAAACGCTCCAGCATGACTGGAAGCAAATGTTTCAACATACCCTCCCGGAAGCAGCAACCTCGAAATCTCCGGCTCAAGTATGTTGTCTCCTTCTCCACTATCACACCTTTTATTGTTCCCTTGCGATTTGTAATTACAACATTTCCTCCATCCAATCTGTGGACCAAAGCTGACAGCAAGCCTAGCCCAAATGGCCAGTCCATGTTGACCACTGCTTCGCCCGCATAATCCTCGACAAGGTCATTGGAATTGATGTACCCTGGATGCAAAAAATAAAATCACCAGCATACAAGAATATGTCAGAACAACAACTGCAAGACAGTATCACGTTGGGGCGACAGATTCTGGACGGAGAGGCAGATCTTGTGGGACTGGACAACAGGAGTTTAGAAGTGCGGCGGAAGGGCAAAGGGAAGAGCGGCAAAGCTAGCGGGAAAGTTGAGAAGGAGGTTGGGACAATGAATTCGAAACGGAAGGCACAAGCAGAGGATGAGGAAGGAGTGAATCGTGAGATCAAGAGGTCCAAGAAAGAGTCTTCGAATCCTGACGGGAAAGCTGAGGAGAAGTCTCCTTATTTCAACAAAACCGAGCCCTCGAGCGTAGGAGACAAATCAGATGACCTCAAAACATGGCTCAAGAAGATCGCGCTTTCAGACAAGACAACTTTCCAGAAGAAGGTCCTTACGGCTTTATGTCAAGTCCCAAGAGGGAAATATTCAACCTACGGCGCCATCTCCGATCATCTCAAATCATCACCTCGAGCAGTAGGCAACGCCTTACGAAACAACCCTTTCGCACCTCATGTTCCTTGTCACCGAGTACTAGCTAGCGGCGGTGGACTTGGCGGCTTCCATGGAAGTTGGGGCAAGAATGGGAAGGAAGGGCTGCATGACGATAAGAAGCGGAAGTTACTTCGAGAGGAAGGAGTCAAGTTCGACGGGCGAGGAAAGGTCGTTGGACCTCCATGGGCTGGCTTTTTCTAATGTCAATGAGATGACCACCATTCCTCCCAAATTGTGTATGCGATTGAGCGTGCACTGGAAAGTGAATTCGACCTCAGCGACTTCCCTAACCAAATATTCTAATACAAGAACAGACATTGCTTCATTGGCCGCCCAACCAATATACCACTACCTAAAACTCTATAAATACCCATCTGCAAGCAACCTAAAAGATCCCACCGTACCATCGAATCAGACTTCCTTCACGTATCACGCTCCTGCTCTTGCGTACAAACACATAGTTTTCGATAATGGACCAAACTCTCAATACCAAAGCTATACTCCATCCCACCAGTTCTTCCGATCAACAGTATAGAATCAATGGCTGTCAAGGTTTCTACTTCTCCGTCTCGAGTCATAATGTCACACGACAAAGCCCAGGAACTTCCGACGAAATACCATCCTTTTCACCCATAACACAACTACTTTTCGCTGACAATACAAAGTCCAGGACAGTGCCATCTAGTTGATAGCCATCTTTTGTCTAACGAAGCATTGTTCTGGTTCAAGATGGTCTGCTCCCCATCACAAACAAGATAGGACAGTAGTCTTTGCAAGCAATGAACGATAAGTAGCAGAAAAGGTTCATTATCAAGTGCAACAGACCAACGCCAGCAGTAGAGCAGCACGGAGATCGGCTCAAGAGTCTACTAAGAGGGAGATGTGGAGGTTGGAGTCTTTATACAGAGAGTCATTACTGACGTCCGCGTGGAGGTAGAAGCCTTCTCCTTGGCTGATTGTCAGTGTCGGATACTGAAAGAATGGCATGTCTGATTGTTGGTTCGTGCTCTAGGATACTGGGTTTTGGTAGTACACTTCCATTATGAAAGCTAGGTTCAGTCAAGTTGCTGTGGCAGATTGTTGGTCCTTGGTTTCGAGATATTGGATTACTGCAAATGTGCTTCCTTTGTCTCGTATAGAATGTTGGTTTGATTGTCAGTCCTGCTTTTCGAGATGCTCAAGTACTGCCAGAGTATTTTGATTGTCCGACCTGGGCCATGACAGAATGAA
Source organism: Phialocephala subalpina (assembly GCA_900073065.1). Classification (NCBI taxonomy): domain Eukaryota; kingdom Fungi; phylum Ascomycota; class Leotiomycetes; order Helotiales; family Mollisiaceae; genus Phialocephala; species Phialocephala subalpina. Next base: position 1,770,994 of record FJOG01000002.1, read on the forward strand.
GCATTTGATTAATGGATTCGAACACCGATACTTCAACTTTGCATTCATTACCCTTTAGTGCCATAGTACCTAAGCTGCTCTCTATGCTCCGCATCCGCTCCCACACCACGAATACAGTGTAGCTTGATGGTCCTCAACTCCAGATCCGCATCCACACCACTAAGTCTCGCCCTCGCCCACTCAGGAATGTAATCCGTATCAACGCCTTCCTCTTCTACATCCATCAAGAACTCAGCGACATCAACAGAAGGCTCAGAGCTCCACTGTGCCTCACGCCATTGCCGAACTCCAAGCAACGAGATAGCCTCTCTTCTCACTTTTCGATCACGACAGCTCATCGCAGGCGTCATCAACGGGTAGATTAATCCCATATCGAAGCAGAATCTTCCATCAGCAAAGAACTTATCGCTTTGTGGGTGATTGAGCAGAGTTCTCGACAAGCTGATAATCTCCCTGAACTCCGGCATATAATTATCGTACACGAGTTCGGTCTTAGATAGATGACCTGCGCTGCGCACGGTGATGGCTAGTGAATGTATCTTTAGCAAAATAGCGCGAATAGACTCGACTCGATCGAGGTTCTGCTGCGCAGCGCGGAAGATGTGCTCGTACGCTCGTTGCCAGCGGCGATTCTCAGCTACGTAGATCTCTTGCTCAACAGAGATCTCGTCGGGAGTATTTCGAAACCATGTTGAGACGTCTAAGGGTGGCCTTGGTGAGTCTGCCTCGGACTCCACGTCCGGTGGGAAGTCATCCCATCTGATGTAGGAGGCTTGATCGTCGGCCAGCGCGGAGGACATGAAATGGAAGGTTCTTCTCATGATGAGATCGAGATATAATCGTGCCTGCTCGACGCTCGTGAATCGGTCGGGCATATCTTTGATGGATAGATAGCCTTCCTGCTTCAATTTCCGATGTGCGCTCGGCACGCGTGCGTCGTACATTCCCATCACTACGATTTCCATCCGATTGAACTGCTGTACCAACTCATCTTCAACATGTTCCGGTACTGGTGAGGATAGCCCATCCTCGCTCCGTGAAGTAGGTGTGGCGTCTCTCAGCTCGTCGAGGAGGTGAAGTCCTTTTTGAGCATGACTCAGAGCATTTTGAAATCGATACTGCATATTTTCAATGCACACGACAAGCAGACATGCTATCATCGCAATCCTTCTCCCTTGCTCTTTCGTCATAATAGTTATATTCGACTTCGCACCTTGGAGAAATTCGCCGTAGTGCTCGAGAGCGAAGGCATGGATTCGTGCTGCATTTGGATCTTCCTGTCCGTCCGGAACCATGGATGGTTTTCGACCCGTAGGAATTGGACTCGTTCTCAGATCTATCTTCTTCATTGACCTATTCAATGCGCCGATAGTGATGATGGCATCCCGGATGAAGGGCTGGTGTTGACCTGCTTGAAGAAGGAGTTGATGCCATACCGATCGATTAGAATAAGATAGTTGAGGGGCAACCTCTTCGCAGTACAATCGGAAGCAAGAGAACTCATCTTGGTTCTTGAACACCTGGATTACAGGGTCGCGTTTTGGTGATGGCTCAGAGATGGTCGAGAAGACTTTTGGCAGGATGGCCTTCCTTTCAGGCGGATCCACTCTCGTGTTTTCGTAGCCATCGCAGTAACCTCGTCCGAATCTTTGACATCGAAGACATTCAGGCCTGGTCTGTATGCAGACTCAGCGAAAGGACAAGAAAAGCAGGACAGTATAGCAATGATGAAATGGATCCAAAAACACGCGACACATCCACATGGTGAGAAGAAACGAACGGAAGCGTGCGCGGAAGACGAACCTCGTCACATTTCACACGGCGTATCTAGATAACGGTCAGTAAAGATGACGTGAGAAATATTAGGGTTCAAAAATACTTTACAAGTCACACAGCCTGTTTTGACCTTCGGTCGTTTGGCCCTTTTCCTGTTCAGCTCCCGCGGTGTACTCATCGTTGGGTCTCTCCTCGAGGGTTGAAGCTCAGCAACGCATGCATCAATTCCCCCCTTACCATCACAGCACTCAACGCATCTCCTGCCTAAAGGAAACAATGAAATGAATAGTTTCGGCTCCTTCCTCGATGGACGAATGCTGACGACGACAAATTCTGAAGTCAAGTCCGTCTGACGGAGATGGATGGTTGGTCGGAGCAATAGAAGAAGAACCCAAGGGAACAAAATTTGCCACTGTCGCTGTAAGGCTGAAAGCGTGTCTCGTAACCCCAGCCAATAATGGAGCCATGTTCATCCATTTGGCTGCGAGCCCGCATTCAGAAGCCATGTTTGGGGGCCAGAATTCTCGCAGGGCTTAGCGACGCATGGAAAGCTGAAGATAGAAAAGCTCGGCCGGTGCGGCTGAGGCGTTGCGATGAATCTGCCCGAGAAGGATCAATTGACGTCCCGGGAAGGCCGCGATGTTTTGCTGATGACGGTACATGACTTGCATCCATCGATCCGGGTCTTGAAGAAGACGACGAATGGAAGTTACGAGGAATTTGAGACGCAGGACGACACGTGATCTGGCAGTAAGGTTAGATGGGAAGTCGCAATCCCCAGATGAAGAGCTTTTACTTTGGCTTGGGTTTAGAGTCATACCCAGACGTATCTATCTTTGAACAGACTCGGGATTCAACAATACCTGCCGTCAATCTTGATGCTCATGCTGGTGATGGACGCTAAGGCTAGTTAGTGTATGTCTATTGCAGCCTCAGGCAGGAACAAATTTTACGCTCACGATGTTCGACTGAGCTCGCGACTTGAAGACTCAAGCCAATCTTGCCCATCCACACAACAATGGCAAAAAAGGGTATGTCACCACTCAATTACACTCTCAGTGCTCCTCTACGCAGACTCAAATTAACACCTGCCAGCCAAATCCCGCACGATAGCCGTGCGCCTCATCTCCATGGCCTTGACTGGATACTACAAGACCATGGTACGACCTCGAACACATAGGCCTCTCAGCATGCTGAAATACGACCCTGTTGGTACGTCTACGCTCCATACATCTCATTTACTCTTTCACTTCAGACATGGCTACTGGAATTGGGGATTTGGAGCTCTCTTCGATCAAGCATAAACGATGTGCAGTTCGCAGAAGGGACATCATATTACGGAGCTGAACATTGAGACTAATCTTCGATCGTCTATAGTCCGAAAGAAGGTCCTATTTCTAGAGCAAAAACGAGGAGGACGGTAGTGTTACGATATTCTGCAATTCCAGCTTAGCCAGACGTACCACCTCGTCACGATATGCCTGGCATCAACGAGTACTCCTCTCACAACCCATTCAAGATCCTCGAGCGATACTGTTGTACGATATCATGTTAGTGTACATCATTACGACACTCATACACTGGCGTTTAGGCGGATCAGACTGAGGGGCAAGATGATGAGAATCTGTAGTTCTATTGCAGCTATGTTCCTGTAGGAAGGAATGGAAGCTTAAATACAAGCAGCTACTGTGGTTGAAAGCCCGAATTAAGCAAAGATTACTCTAGAAAATCTGCACACTTAGCAACCTCTGCAATATCAGCTCTCCTAAAATTCGGCAAATAGTTTCACACACCCATCTACCCTTCACCGTCTCCCATATGGCTTCTGTGCCCCACCAAGTCCAAGTAATTAGCAAATAAGTACGGCAAGTGCTCTTTATCGTCACACCTACCTTTCAAATAATATAGAAGAAGCTATTCGTACATGCCATGAAACAAGTTTATCAATGCAGCTGCCATCATAGCAGTGAGATCACCAGTGTACTCTCCGAGCAGTCTATATACTCTCTTGGCTTTCTTGGGAATCCGGGATGACAGTTTTCAACGAAAATCGGCGTTGTGCCTTCGGCTTCGGGGATTCAAGGACTGTCGAAGCAAGTCTCTTGTTTCTGTTTCTTCTTGGCGCGTCCATCGGTGGAGATTGTTGCAACTCGAAGAATTGGCTAGAAGCAGGTGTGCTTTGCATGGAGGCTAATGTTTGCGTGCCATTTGCTCCTGCCGATCTAGTAGATTTGCCAGCTACAAGCCCCTTGATATTGCTGATCTGCGGGGGCCTCATACTCTGGACTTTCGTGGAGGTCGCAGGTCGTGTAGTATCGGGTTGTCCTTCATAAAGCGAGGCCTGTCCTGGCACTAAAGCGCTGCTTCTAGTCGTCTTCTTCATCGCAGACTTTGCGGGTCGCGAGGTGCGTCGTCTGCGTGATTCCTCAGCTGCTGACGGAGGGTTGATTTGAGCTTTGACTGGACCATTCACGGGATGGCTACTGTCCCGAGCACCGTCATTAGCATGACCTTGATTTGCGCTCATGGCTGACATATTCTGCGGAGCCAGTATCATCTCAGCAGTAGTTGCGCCGCTGCCCTTCTTGCTTCTTGTCATGTCGTGTTCCTCTCGAGGTCGCACCTCCTTGTGCACAGGCTCTACCTGATCGAACATCGATTCTAAGTCTGCCAATGGACTGCTGATGTACCCAAGCGGAGTCATGTCTGAAAAGGGTTTCAATGGCGCCGGTGTACGTTGCTGATCAGAAGCCTGTGGCGTCAGGTCACCTGGCAGGATTGGTGGGCGAGGCTGGTTCTCAGATTGGGATGAAGCGCCGGTCCAGTTGCTCTTGCGAGGCGCAACTCTGAGCCCGCGGGAAGTCAGATGTTGGTACTGCTGAACAGATGTGTGCGGAGAGTCTCGAGAGAAAGCAGTACGCTCAACAGGACCCTTAGGCAGAGGCAGCGCTGGGGTCTTATAGGCACCCGTCGCAGCTCCAGTCACTTTTTCATTAAGACGTGAGGGACCAGCAGAATTCGAGCCGGCTTTTCTGACGTTATCGCGAAGAGCATTTTCGGGAGTGTGTACAGCTGCATTGTCCGGCAGCATGTCATCCTCAAGGTCTGTTTGTCGACTACCAGGAGGAACAGCGAATGTTGCATGCTCCTGGACTGACGTTCTGTTCGAGTCTGACAACGGCATGGGGGTCGTGGTTGAAGCCTCAGAGCGTCTATCAGATGGGGTCACCGTGTCTCGACCTAGCTGTTGCGGCCTAGAATTGTCGGGGCGCAGTTGTAAAGGCGTGCTATGCTCTTCCATTGTCACCTTTTCCTTCTGTAAGCCATCGAGTCTGCGTAAGGTTTCTTCGACAACTTTCTGCTCTCTGGCTGCAGCTTCGATCTTTTGCGCCGTCTCAGTGGTCACAGATTTGAAGAGGAGACGTAGATCTGCAATTTCGCTCCGGGCAGATCTCAACTCGCTCGTGAACTTGTCAGCATCATGATTGCTGGGCTGGCCCTTCTCCAAACGCTTCATGTGAGCGGCGAACTGCGTGATTTGGTCTTTATACTTTGATAATTCGACCTTGAGATCTGGATCCGTGCGGGTTTGAGCTTCTGCCTGAAGGATCTGCAGCTGTTCCCTCATAGAATTGACCTCGCTGTTCCTTTCCTGTACTCTCTGTTCGAGGATCTTCATCTCAGAATCAAGTCTCATCTTGAGGGTGGCTTTCTGAGATTCTCCATTTCTGGCGATCTCTTGGCACGTCTTCTTGTGCTCCTCTTCTTTGAGCACCACTCGCTTGGCTTCCTCCCCGTTGAACTTCTCGACGGTCTGCTGGGCAATTCTGAGTTGTCTTTGCAGGTCCTTGATCTGTTCATCCTTACTTCCAGAATCCTTTCTAGTGGAGACTAACTCTTCCTTGACTTTTGATAGTTCTTGACTTGCCTCTTTGGCTTGATTGTCCAAAGCATTGTTCGTCTTCTCCAACTCAGCAATCTTGGTTCGCAAAGCAGGATCCTCTCTGGGGACGTTGAGTGCAGCGGTCAGCTCATTGTCTTTGTTGTTCAGAGCATTGCGACAGCTTGAAAGCTCTTGTCTCGACTCCTCAAGCTGCTTTGACAAGCTTTCAATCTCGGTATCGCGTGCAACCTTTTGCGCGTCCAGATTGTCTCGGGCTTGCTCGAGCTCTTTGATTTTATTGTTGAGGCTAATTTCAGTCTCTTTGTCAATTCGCAGCTGACTCATACCATCCTTCAGCTCTTGCAAGAGAGTATTGACTCCGTCCTTGAGAATGGCATCATTGCCAGGGGAATGCTGCTCTTCGCTCTCAAGCCTGTTGAAACGTGAGCATTTTGTCTCACGCAATGCAATGAGATACTATTATACCTCGATGCAATGTCTTCAACCAGCTTTACCAGGGTTGGTGGCAATTCCGATTCACGCTTCATGAGCTCCTTGATATTGGAGGTAATCTCTTCAATCCTGAAATAACGTTAGTAATATTGAAGTTGGTATCGGGTAACACCTACTTCTCTTGAGTCGTGTTCTCAGAGCTTAGCAGTTTTGCTAATGTGCCATCATCACCATTAATGGCTTTTGAAGTATCACTTGGGATCTGCTTAACTAGCTCAACAAGCTCGCCCCAGGCCGTAGTTTGCGCATCGAGGTTCTTTTGGAGCTGATCGGTGTTGTGTTTCTCCGTTCCTAAGTCCTTCAACCGGTCGTCGAGCGTATTTTGGAGCAACTCGTTATTCTTAACAGCTACTGGCTGTCAGTAAAGAGGCGATGATGAATGTGGTTGGCTAGGCCAACTTGCCTTTCTCAAAATCTGCATGAGTTATGGCCAACTCGGATTCTACTAAAGACTTCAATCGCTTTAGCTCCGCCTTCTCGCGCGAATACTGGGCTCCGGTCTCCTGAAGTTGAGTTTGGAGTGTCTCTAAATTTTGCTTGAAAGTCTCCTTATCTGCCAAAAGCTGCTTGTTGGCAGTAACGAGTTGTTCCTTCTCCTTTGAGACTATACATAGTGAGAATCAAAATCATCACGTATATTGAACCACTTACCGGTTTCGAACCCGTCGGCTGCTAGACGGAGGTCCTTAGACTCTTTGACAGCATTTTCTAGCTTTGTAGCTACTCGCTCACTGTTGACAACCACTCCAATGGCGTCAGAGGCTCGCTTCCTCACTCTTTCTCCTTCCTCTTTCAACCACTTTTGAGCATTCACAACCTCGTTCGCATGCTTGATGTACTTCGGAAGTCCGACTTTCCATTTCTTGACAGCTTGTTCTAGAGCTGCCTTCGCCGTTTCTAACTTCTGGAAGTCCTCCTTGGATGCGGTCTCGCTTTTCTTGAGTCGTTCCAGCTCTTCTTCGTGAGACTTGAGGGTAGATTTCTTCTGCTCAATTTCTTCTTGTTGTTCCTTGATAACAGCTCCACGCTGCTCAAGCTCTTGTCGCTGCGATTTAATGAGAGCCTCTTGTTGCAGGTATGACTCTAGAAGCCCCTCACCACTGTGGCGATTTAGCTGCATCAACAATTTGAATGGCGCTGATACTTGTGGCTGTGGTGATTTAGACTGATCCACCATAGTGCTCTGTTTGGCCGACTTAGCGGATTTCTTGACTTTCGTCGCTTGGCTGGTATGTGGAAGAGTCGACTCCGCCATCGTCAGGTCATGCTGTGAAACTGGCCGTGATATAGGCTTAGACCGATCGCTGCGGCACGACTGAGGTCGAGACTGAACTTCTGAATGACTTCGGGATGGTGGACGAATTGCGTGCTGCAGCGCAAGAGATTGCTTAGACGGGTTGCGAACATGACCACCTTGTCCCGGGGTTGATTGGCGGCTTGTACCAATATTGTGCTCTCTGCCATCAGTAGCATGTCTACCAATCACTACTTGTGGCCTATCATCGTAGAGGGTGCGTTGCATTTCGGCTTCTTCATGCGCGGCAGCAAGGTCTGAGTCCAATGATGGCTGAGAGTGTTGAATCATGAGTGACAGCGGTACAATGTGACTCTCATCGTTTTCAGGCTCTGGATCAGGATCAAACTCTCGTCCCTCCATGTTGTCAAAAGCGTCTGTGTCATTTCCAGTCTCGTGAACGGCCTTTGGGGGTGATGAGGGTGGTTCGGTCATCGTACGGTCACATCCAGGAGCGAAATTGGCTTGGTGGTCAATTTCCAAATCAATGTGCTGCGGGCCATATGTATGCCCAAGACCGTTGGTGATCACAGACATAGGGCCTTGACGATTTCTGTCATAGTTGCCATTGACATCATTATTTCTAGCAGGCGTTCCTGTGGCAGGTGTTCTGGCGCGCCCAGTATTGGACGGTGTACCTGATCGGATATTGTCTGGAGTATTGTGTGTAACAGTGGGTCTAGACTTGACTGATGCCTTACTATGCCAACGGCGAGACTCTTCTGGAGTTGTCGCCTCGGGGAATGGCTGCTTAATTCGCTGACGGCCTCTACTTGATTAAATCAGCACGCTATTAAGCACGAAGAGAGGTATGAGTGGGAACTCACCTGCTTAGTGTTCTCTGCATAGCTTTTGCATTCTGTGCCGGCTTCAGTGGAGTCAAGGGGCCATTCTGAGGCAGTGCTCGTGGATTTGTCGTTGGAGGCTTTGCCTGTTGGATGTTACTGTCAATGTGACCCAACACTGGCGGTAAAAGAGCAGGCACTGAACGTAGCTGAGGTGAACGAGGTTGGAGCATCGGTACGTTAGCTGAAGCTTTAGGTAGGTTGATAGCAGAATTCAGAACTTCTGTGATGATCTCTGTCCTGGTATGATCATCTTGATGGCAGGCTACGGTCTGGCGAATTGGCTTTGACTTATGTGGGCTGTCCTCGGTTTCTTCGGCGGGTAGGTCATGATTCCGAGTGTCTGCACCTCGGCGAGTCGACTTTGGCTTACGGAAACTCTCATGAGCTGGTGTGGAAGGCATTTTATGACTTTTATTCTCTGCATTCTTGAGAGTCGACCTTGGCCTACGGGGAATGTTTCGAGTACCGGTAGCTTCAGCAGGTGTATTACCGCCTCGAGTATCTACATACTTTATAACGCTCATGGTTGAGCGAGTGTTTCCCAGATCAAGCTTCTCGGTCGTGGTTGCCGGCAGGTGGGTTAAGACCTTTGGCATGGCAGGTGTGGTTTTCGACGGAACTGTGCAGACTAGTTAGCACTAATTCAATGGAGAAGCACCGAAACCTCACATTCGGATGCAGGATTCATATTTTCAGGCTCAATGCGTGCAGATCCAGTATGTGCAGGCTCAGTAGGAGCTGGAACAGTGCGTGTGGCCTCAGTGTGTGCAAGCTCGCTCTCTGTAGGTTTGGATGCGCTTGCAGTGTTTGTGCCACTAAGATCATTGACAGTCTTGGCTGGAGGACGCATGCATGGATTTGTTGTGATCTTTTTTGCTGGAGCGAACTTAAACCCTTCTGCTGCGGTCTCCAAAGTAGGCCTCTCGAAAAGCTTGAACACAGGTGAAACGTTCTTTTGGGCAGGCTTGGAGGGTGCCTTGGGTGTGTCGGGTAGGGTTGGCTTTACGGGAGCTGGATCGAAAATAGGTTCATCGACAGCTTGCGTGTCTGCCTCGAGATCGTCGTACTGAGTCTCGGCAACAAATGAGAGATTACTGTCTTGGTTAACTTGCGTCTCTGCTTCGATTTCGACAAATTGGGTGTCCTCGACTACGTCTGGTGTATGATCTTCCGCGGCCTTGGTATTGCCATCGTTGAATTGCGCTGCGCCATCGTTGGCGAGCTGAAGATCAAGGTGAGGAGGGCTTCGATAAACATTTGGTGATGAGGTGTCGTCTAGGTACTCATCATGAAAATCCGAATCTTGGCTCTCTGGCCCCTCGTGTTGATCCATGATGGCTGACTGCAGCATTAGCCTGGAGAACAATCACGGCTGTGAAGAAATGCAATGTTGAACCTTTGAATCATGGGATGGAAAGGATCAGATAAGAAGCAACGATTGCATAAATGCGCAGAGGTAAAATGAGCGCTGTTGTGATGATTCAAGCTCGCTGAGGTCTGCGGATGGATGTTGCTCTTGACACTGTAATGGGCACACTGACGACCACAGTTGTTGAAGCTTTGCACCAGTGATTTCAGCAGCCTCAACGGGGGTCTGACGATAGCACTGGTGCTCTTGGAAGGGAACGCACAGAGTTCGATGGTTGTTGTGGATGATGAAGGCAATGAGAGAGGATAAGTGAGGGGTAAGATGAAGTTGAGAAAGGGAAGGCACGATGGTGCTTCAGCAAAAATTGCGGGGCTGCACAAAGCATCTCTCTTCAATTTAGACTCTTCTACTACTCAAGGAAGGAAAGACCTTCGGTCCAAGACATGAGAAGACTGCAACCTTGGAATGACTCAGAATTCTCCTGAGCATCTCATGTGATAAAATTCCACGATATTGAAAGTCATCTCCAACCATCTGTGCACCACCGACGTTCTCCTTGAACTGCATTGCTTGGTATATACCAGTCCAGGATTGGGCCGATGGAGAGAGGTATTTGCGTCCAAGGGGACAATGTCCTTGGTGCACTTTAGAGGCCACGGCATGAAGGATTTTGTCCTTCAGGCACTTGCATACCATCGACCGCAACAATTTGACCTTTGTACCCAATTTCTACAACAAAGTACGGATCGAACGGAAGGGTGTCTTCTTCCAGATATCAAATTTAATTCTGGCCTTGGAGGTCGAGCAGCTGGTACAATGCTCAGATAAACTATATTCGGGGAGTATTTTTGCAAGGACCTGGACCGGCCGTGCCTGGTATTGCAAATTGAGCCAGCCATCAACAATTTTGAAAGATCTTGAATGACAAATGGCTACTCTAGGAAAGTATCAAAAAGGATCTGAACAGTAACCAACAATCGATTTCCGATTCCAAGTCTACATCACGGCTATCTCCATGTGAAGGTCTCCAGACCCAGCCACGACCTTTGTCTGAGGAGCCGCCATTACAGAGGACTTCCTGCCCAGCTTCCTCCAAGCCTTGAGCACACGACTCCTCCATCTCAGGCGCGTATGGACGTGTTCTTGTATCAGCACGCGACATGAACATTTGTGAAGATCTATCGGAATCTGAAGATCTCCAGCCACCTACAGACCTCAGACTTCGCTCAAGTCGCTTTCTCTGAGACTTGACGGCCAACAGCACTCCTCAAATAACTTCTCCGACACCAATGTTGTCGCAGTCAGCGATGACTGCCGCCACGGTGATATGTCGTTGTTATCAATTCTACGAGTCGCTAAATGTAAACCTTGTCAACGCCATTTATTGGCTACCAATCCCTGAAAATAGATGCGGCCCAAGATTCTAGCACCAAAATAGGCGCTGGTGGTCAGCGGCAAGGTTCTGTCCCACCAATCACTTGTACTGGTACCGGTGCCCCAGACATGCTTGCTGCTATTCGCATCACTTTTTTTCGTTTCACAAACTCATAATCGACGAGTTATACTCACGATGGGCCCAATAATTGACCAGCGGTTGGCGCTGAAAACCTTAAGATCTGTAGCATTTCCGCATCCAGACTGCTCATCACATTTTTGCTAAAGGGATGTGACATCTCTGCTCACTTTCCCCAGAATCACATCACTATCACACTTTCTGCCGGGCGCCTGAACCGTTTCGTCATTTTGCTCAGTTACTACTGCAAGCCTTCAAGATGAAGAAGGTTGTTTTCCTCAGCTTGATGCTGCAACTCTTCTTTCACATATCTTCGGCACAAGATTCCTCCTCTGCAACACCAACATCGACAAGTTCCGTATCATTAACTCCTCAAATGTCTGCAAGTGCTGTATCCTCCTTGTACTCGGTGCTGGCCACTTCATCACCACAACAGCCTGGCAGTGGTAAGTGACTCTTGAATCCAAAATGTATCAACTGGAACAACAGGCTAACGACGTGTAGGACCTGCACCTGGCGATGTTGGATCATCTGCTGATGGTAGTTCCGGTGATTCGAACGCTGGCGCTGCTGGCACCGATTCCAGTTCGATATCGATATCGAGAGGTGGGGTCATAGCTATTATCGTTTGTGCAACCTTCGTGTGTGTCTTTGGAGGTAAGCTTCTGCTGTTCAAGCAACTAAGGCTCTGATGATCTGACTCCTCATAGTTGTCTCCGCTATTCTATTCTATTTGGCCAAGAAGCGAGACTGGAAAGTCCGAGAGAGCATCCGCCGTTCCGCAAGACGTGTCGCCACAGCCTTGACTCCAAGAAGCGCGAGGTTCCCAAGAGACATCCATAGTAGACAAAGTAGACGAGGCTTGACCAAGATCGACGAGGTCCCGAACACGCCAAGGAACAGAAGTGCAGACGTGGAAAAGGGTGCTAAACAGATGTCGTTCGAGTTGACGGAGCCTCCGAAGAAATCGAGATGGGAAAGGAAGTCTGGCCGATGACAGGCAGGACCTTCGTCGTTTAATGAGTCCAAGTTCATGTGATATAGACTTCTAGCATCTTAGCGGGTTTGGATAGGGTACTGGGTCTTCGGGGTATATATTGGCGCAAAATATTTGTTCACAACTTCCTAAACACATTCCCACTTGCGCTTCGTCTACCTTCATCGCGCCTCCCCTTGCGTACCGGTTCCGATTTTTCGGGTTCTTTCGCTTTCTTTCCCTGTGGCGCGAATGTGACAGAGCGTTCACCAACAACCTCGCCTCTGTTCTTCGAGACACGCCCAGCACCTTGCACCCGCGATCCTAGAGGCTTGTCTTGTCGCTGATGGCCAGATTTCTTGTATGAAGAGGATGATATGCGCATCTCTGGCTGGGGTTTGGCCTTCGGTTTGGTCCTTATCTCGTCGTCGTCCTCGCTGTCGCTGGCATCGCTGTCGACAGTCGGACCATTGGTAATTTCGCCCACCTTAGTGCTGGGGTTCAAAGCCTGGAATTCTCGGCTTCTTTCATCTACAGCAAACTCCTCGTCCTCGAACAGCTTGCCGAAACGAGAATCGCCTAGTACTCCCATATCCTCATCAACCTTTTCTCTGCGCTCTTGTCGCTTGAGCACTTTGTCAACCAGATTTTGGTTGACCTTGACCTTCTTACTTCCTCTGATTCTGCTAGCTCTTTCCTTCTCAACCTTTTCCTTGACCCTCTTGGTTCTTTCTTCGTCCCAAATATACGGATTAGCGATGAGTCTTGCTTCCTCATACAGTCTCGAGGCAACAAAATAACCATGCATGTAAGGTCGTAGCAGATTGGTTGTTCCCACGAGATGGCCCAGATTCAAGGCCTTAAGTTCTGGCAGAGTCAAGAACTTGTAGTTGTCGTACGTCTCTGCAGGAGCTTCCTCTGCCATTTCTTCCACCATATTGTCCAGGAACGAACACCACTTGGGCGCCGGACTCAGTTGAGGAATGAAGAACGCATGCTGCTGCTTGCCTTCATTTGCAGTCAAGATCATACCACTGTTCTTGCACCATGCGACAGAGTTGATGTCGACTGCTGGCTCAACTGAAGTCCATGGCTTGCCATCTGCCTCGTCCCATAATTTGATGATGCGCTTATCCGCAGACAGAATCTTCTTCTCCTGGGAGGATGTTGTCATGTGCAGCAGCGTCTTGATTGGAAAGCCGTATCCTTGATCCTTACTCAAAATTGGCACCGGCCGTCTTAGGTCGAATATTTTCACCAGCCCTTCAGAAGACCCTGTGGCAAGCGACAATCCTGATCTGTCGAAATCGAGCGCAGTGATTTCTCCTTCCTGGCCAGCCAAAATGCCAACCCTTGACTTGGACCTAGGGTCCCAGAACTCCACGGTCCCGACAGATGTGCCAAAAGCCAGGAGATTGTGACTCTCTTCGGCGACCGCTGCAGTATTCACGCTTCCAGTATTAATGCCTCCTTGCAGAGCTCCACCTCCCGCTGTAGTCATATCATCTCCGCCTACATCGACCTGATAAGGTTTCATGAACCTTCCAACTTCCAAATTCAGTCGGTACACTTCCCCACTTCCCTCGCCATTGACACCGACGGCAGGAATCAAGGCTTCGGCCGAGTGTCTATCGTAGAGCAGATCTCGACCATATCTAGGAATTCGAGTCTGATAATGGCAACCTCCGGCGGTATGGAACTCGAGCCTCCGATCGGTCTGTAGGTGAAGAGATTTGGTATAGTCTGAGGATAACAGAATGAAGGAGTGATTTAGAGAGGTCGTGTGTCGTGCGAAAGAGAGCGAAAGATGAGGAAGATAGTGCGTATGAATCTGCGGCTTGTATGTCCCTGTGCTCATCACCCATTCTCCATCTTCACTGACTCTTATGCAAGAGCTTGCTTCCTCGAATTCGAAGTCCTGCAAAAGTTCGACTCGGTTTGCGTACTCGGGGTCATTCTTTAAGCTGCGCTTCCTCTTTCGAGCCAGCCAGTCTGGTAAGGGTCGCGCAGTGGATGCGCCGGAGATCGTGTAGACCGGCACATCATTGGCATTGGTGAGCTTCATGGTATACTTCGTTGTACAAGATCATGTCGCAACTCGAAGGCGAGGATTCGAATTTTTTTTTGGCCTTTGAAGATTCGGATGCGCCCGCACGCTAAAGTTTAGCGTGTTATTTAGTACGTGCGATCTAGACCCTGTAACTTTGGGACTTTGGGACGAAAATGCCTGGGCCGGGGGAAGCCAGGGGATACTAGCAATGTCTCGGCAGCCTCATCAGCCCTCACTTTGATCGACAAGTTTGCGATAGCATCACATCTCTAGCCTGCGAATGCTCGAATCCCCCGACTGCCTTCCTCATCATATACCACTCTTATTCTCCTCCTCTTCCGCACTGGCTGTCAGTCTCCTCCTGCTGAGATGGAGCCCCGCTCCTACTCTGGCTACGCAATTATAAGGACGAATTCCATCAACTCTGGCTGCTCAACCACTGCGCGCAGCAGCAGCAGCAGCACCAGAAAGTTGGTTGATGACCTGCGATCCTCCGAGAGATAGCTGCACTAGTATAGGGGTTGAGCGCCCAACAGGCGCGTGCCAGTCGAGTCCATGATTTGCACCTCTCAACAATGGAGCCCGGTGAATATCTTACCAATGTATTATCATCGGTCGGTTTCCGCAATCTTGCTTGCTAGGATTGGGCTAACGTATCATGCAGAACGATTTCGCGTCAATAAAATACGAATACTTCGAGCCGCATAATTTGTCGTCATGGGCCGCCAGACGACAGCTCCAGAGGGCAGAGGCGGCATGGAGACAAGAAGGCAGACTGGTCCTTTGCGATCCTTATAGAGATGGTATTTGGGTCTTTGAAAGGTTCTCGAACACAACTTCAGACTACCCAATCAAAGAGGGCGAATCCTTAAGTCCTAGTGTGGTGGATGTACATGGAGTTGGGCTTGTGCAGAGAGACCAAGGGATATACGAGCCGGCGAGTCTGGCCAGGAGTAAATCTGCTATTCCGAACAACATCAATACACCTACCAGCAGTGCATCACCCTCTTCTTCGCTGGATAATGCACTCCGAAACACCCAGGCGCTCAATGCAAGGTCAGCGCAGACCAACGTCCTTCTGAACGTCGGTCAGGAGCCACCCACTCCATCTCCCGGAGTAAAGTCAGATCAATCCCCGTCTCAGAAAGATATCCACGAATATTTTATATCCGCAGTACTTGGCTCAATTGTTTACTTGCTCTGTCGAGATCATGGATTGGTTCCTTTGAATTCGAGGACTTTGATTCTGACTGCTTCAAAAACATTACCTCAGTCCCAATTAAGAATTGGGAATACGCAAATATGTAACGCAATTGAGCTTGCTACATTGGACATCAGTTTAACGTCGTTGGGGAGTCTTGTGGTGAAGGCTATCACTGATCCTGCACCTGGCCTTCAGGCCTTGATCGGTACCTCAAGCTTGCTGAATTGGACGGACATGGTTACTCCTGGGACAGCTTTATGGCTTGCTCCAAGTGGGAATGCTGCTAGATTTCACAGCCTCCCCGATGAAGCACGGTTTCCAAGCACATCCTCAATTGCACGACTTCAAGCGAGCCCTGGGAGACAGAGGTCTACTGGTTTCAACTCTCTTAGCGTTAAGTCCTGGCAGTCAAAGTGTCTGGAGTGGCTGTCAGTGAAGGGTCTTGATCCGGTTACCTTAGAGACTGGTGGGTGGGTCTTTGTCCAGATTTTTGGAGGGCAGTCTCCATATTCTAGCTCCGACTATCAAAGCATTCCCATGTTGGAAGACCTAACAATTGTTCCTTGGCCAGCATTGCTATGCTTTCACACGTCAGGTTCCGGGAACCAGGACTATCAAAGCTCGAGAAGTACAGACACAGCCTCTCGTGATCCCCTCTCATTTGCGGAAGATTGGTTCCGAGGTAGAGACGAGAGAGCATCTATCTCATTGAAACGCCAAAAGGAGAGACAGGTAGCCGAAGCACTATCCAAGGAGCAAGCGGCTGTAGATGCTCGAGCGATGCAATCTCATACATATTCACCTATGGC
Organism: Phialocephala subalpina; assembly: GCA_900073065.1. Taxonomy (NCBI): domain Eukaryota; kingdom Fungi; phylum Ascomycota; class Leotiomycetes; order Helotiales; family Mollisiaceae; genus Phialocephala; species Phialocephala subalpina. The sequence goes on from FJOG01000002.1 coordinate 1,787,229, forward strand.
TCTAAGACGAGGGAGCAATGCCGGTGCTATGTACCCTACACCCCCAGACGCTCCTCACCACCTCATTGGAGCTACACCGACATTTGACGGAAACGGCTCCACGCCTGGAAATCAGAATCTACATGCTCAACCCGAGTCCACCGCAGTTGGATTACCTGCTACGAGCGTAGGTGATGCCGTCGATATTGGAATCTGGAGCTCGGGAAAGAAGGAACAGACAACCTCCAGCACGCACTATAACGAGCATGAAACCGAGAATGACAATTTGTTTGGTGACCTAGGTGGCGATCTGTTCGGGACTGATATTACCGACGCCGACTTCAGCTTCTTTGACGGCCCCGATGCACTAGACTTTGATCAGAAACATGCCTCTCCCACGCCTGCCTTGCTGCCTATGTCGGAGGATAACACTATATCGAATGTCAGAGCGGTAGAGGACAGCTCGAACGCTAATGCTCTCCAGGAGTATGATCTCTCGATGCCCGAACCAACTCTCGTGGAACGGTCCAATGCTCCGCACCAGTTTGACTCTACCATGGAGCGTGTCGATGTATCAATAGTGCAGCCATCTCCAGAACATACGAGCATCAAGACTCCCGACGAGCCACCTACTAGCTCGACAGCTGTAGCCCCTTTTGACAAGGAGGCCGTGTTTGAGCGACTTGTAAAAGCAAACGCTGATAGCACGCATCTCAATCAATCAAGAAGAGCCAGTCAGTTCAACACGATCGACTTCGAAACGTCTCTTCAAGCAGTAAACAAGAAATATAGCGTTCATGGGCCTTTCAATTTCAAGGTCCAAAAGAGTCGGCCTCGTGAGGACTTCTCACGATTACCGCAGACGGAGTACCTCAACAGGCGACGGAAAGCCCAGGATCATGGGGCTGAAATGAGTCACATTGCCCGGATACTGATGGAGAAGGACCCATTTGACCAACAGAATGACAACGAACCTATGGATTATCTCTTGGATACCACTTTCGCAAGTCCTATTTCAGAGCAGGATGACAGTAGCCATACTACGGACAATCCCGCACTCCCACAAAAACTCGGTACTAAGCGCAAGTGGGAAGAGGTTGATGGGGATGACATGACCTCGTCGTTCGACGCTCTAGCTATGGATCTAGAGCGTCCTGTAAGCACGCCTCAGTCTTTGAATGGATCTCAGTTACCTCTGTTGGATGCAGACCCTGCGGACTGGTCATTGACGACATATTTCACCACAGCAGAACCTGACGTACAATCCACTGCGCTTTCAGACCATGAGCGTATTGCAACTGCACAAATCCTCGCCGATCAAGCTGTCTCAGGCACGCTCAAATTTCCCGGCATTCCTCGATGTGAGCTTGCCTATCATAAGGCTTCGAGCACCAGAAAGCTCATTCAGAGATTGGTCAAAGCCACAAAGACTTGCTTGAAAGAGATCAGTCCTTGTACCATGCGAGCGTTCATCGACATCCAGGGCATACCGATTCTGAGTCAAGGACTTCGTCTTGCCTCCCGCCCAATGCCAAATCCACGAGGACCAAGTGGCATAGATTCAAGACCAAACAGTCCATTTACAATACCTCCACCGCAACTTGAGATCCGGAGGTCAGATTCAAAGCTCTCGATTCTCCCTGCAGCTATATCTTTCTGGGAGAATTTAGGGCTAGGCCCGGCAAAGGGTGCGAAGGATATCAATGCTGTCTGTGTATACCCTAACTTCGATGGCGTATACGCGAACGCCAACACATTCTTGGATCAGATGAGAAGCATATATGAATCCTCTAGGTTCGGCAATCATGACAGAATTCAATCGAAAGATATTGTCAATGGCCTAATGCCCTTTGCTGTCGATTCGCAACCGCAAAATAGAGTACATCAATTGACAGTACTTAAAGATACAACTGGTAGACTGAGCAAGGTTCTGGCTTCTCTGAACTTAGAGGAAATGAATCTCGTTGTGTACTTTGCATACCCTGCAGGTAACAATGCACTTCTCGTGCAAATATGCTCTGCATTCCAACATCTTTTCAACATGTACCGGAAGTCCTTGTCAGAGAAGAAGATCAATGCCACCAACGAAATTGTTCTACAACTGATTCCTCTGGATTTTATGTCGTCTTTGACATCAATTGTCGTACCGGTACCGGACGATTATTTCCGTCTTGCCATGGAGGTGTACGACCGATGTATAGATTTCACCTCTTCCTCGTCGTCGCCAGCTATCATGCTGGAGCAACCACTTCCAAAGAACATTGACTTCAAATTGAATGCGGTTCCATCTGCATCGGTGCTCCAGGAAAATACTTGCCTTCATGTTGCCTATGCACAGAGCATTGATGATCGCTGGATCACTGCAGTATGGACAGACAACAGAGGCACTCAACAGATGACTGCCTCGTATTGTCTAGGTCGAAAGAACGAGCCCATATCAACGGCTTTTACAGTCGTAGCTAACGAAATTTGGGAGACCACTTTGGCATTTGTATCCAACAAAAAGATCCATTGGCGTATCATGATAGCCCGAGTAGGAGTGATGGATCCCTCGGAAATAGATTTCTGGACGGGTCTCGCGGCAACAGAATCAGACGCCCAGATCAGCTTGACACTCATAACAGTTCAGACAGATCCGTCTTTACGTCTGCTCCCTGTACCTGTCACTCTCGGGCCAAGTGGAAATTCTACATACTCGGGAATTACTCCAGTATCGACGCCTCAAGCGTCTCAGACATCCATCCTATCGCCGGAAAATGCGACTACACCAGTCCGCGAAAATAACAGTTCTGCCACAGCTGTCGATGGTCCACTTGAGCCAGATAGTGATGCAAGACTCATCGACTACACCGATCAGAGTTGGGGAGTAGTCCTGTCTCACCGTTTGAACAACTCGAATTCTCTGATGGACCAGAATCTTGCTCTCATCAGTGGCTATCTTGTCAAACGTGGCGGATCAAATAGCGACGACCCTCCAGTTGTCATGGAGGTCAATATTGTATATAGTGAGGTTCTGGGGAATCCCCGAACTTTCCATGAGTCTCTTCTTAGAGAGATCTTGGGTTATTATAGAGGACTTGGGACACTGGCCCGAGTCCGTGGTATGGTGGATGCTGTCAGGGACGTGAGGCCCTGGCATATTGCTGCTGCTGAAAAGGCAGTCAAAGCGTTATATATGTTAATGTGATCGAAGTAATGAACATCTTCAAACTCGGCCTTCAGTAGGCGTGGCTGGCGTGAAAGCGGCTAATCTCGCGTCGACCTTCGAAGTTGTCGTCTCTGTGACAGTGGGTGGTTGCGGTCACGAAGTTAGGAAGCGTTCACGTGAGTTATATTCTCAGATTTTCAGTTGTCATCAATTTTCAATTTCTTGCCTCCCAAGTTCAATACTCTTTCACCGAAGTGAAGTCTCATCTGATGTGGCTATAGACTGATAGTCTAGGCGATGCCAAATGTTACCAACAAGTTCGCTTACTCTTGTCATGTCATGTTATGCTTTACATCTTGAATGTCCGGACCTCTTTAGAACCTCCGAGCCGCCATTGCGGATTTCATGTTTGCAACAGCTGATTTACAGAGTTCTTTGGAACGATTGCCACTTCCTCTATATGGAAATGCCGCTGAACAATATTCCCGGCTGCTCCGTACGTCATCGAGCGTTGTTCTATACTCCGTGTACAAATGCCTACTCAAAATCCCCAGAATCGGCCCTTCTTGCGGCTCACTAGCAAAGGACCGAAGGTCTTTCACATCAGGTGGGATATCTCTTTACCTATAGCTGTCTTTACTTGCTTTTATTTTGATCTTCTAAGCACCTTACATTCTTTGAACGTCGGATGGCCGCGGCATCCGAGTCACGATCGACTCAGGATTAGTCATCTTGAGAAGAAAGAACCAAACACCGAATAGCGTTTGCCTCATCAACGGATGTACCGGAATCATCTTGAGGAGAGTTCTGTGGGGTACTCCATCGTAGACGGTGAGAATGCGGATATGACAGCCCCATGTCTTACCTGATGACCACCACAAACGAGACGCGGTGCGAATCAGTGATCGATACGCCCGAGAACAGTCTCCATGGATTGTAAATCCTGGGACATTCAGGAATTGGGAGGTGGGATTGGGTCTTGTGCCCGAGAGAATTTCTCTATGCCTTAATTCGGTATGAGGTGACTCCTGTGAATGAACCTTAAAAGGTCGGAAAGCCCTCGTGGTTTTGAGTCGGACATTTCATGTACGGGCTCTCACCTTTCATCAGTATATTGGACATCATCATGGGAAAATTATCAAAATATGCGGCTCAATTGCCCTTTTGGCATAGGAAGCAAAGCTCTTCTGACACAGAAGGTTCTCATAGTGAGAAGCAGAAATATGTCGGTCCTTACGACAATAGCCCCATCCCTCGCGTTACCATCCACTCCTTTATTATGGGTGTGTTTGTATCAATGGGAGGATTCATCTTCGGGTATGATACTGGACAAATTTCTGGTTTCCTCGGTATGGCAGAGTTTCAACAGCGATTCGGTCAACACCACTCAGATGGAACCTTTTACTTCAGCAATGTTCGATCAGGTCTGATTGTCGCCCTGGTGAGTAATCTGAACACGCTTTTGATGATTCACTCTAACTACTGTAGCTTTCAATTGGTACATTAATGGGAGCTCTCATCGGTGGACCTGTGGCAGATAGATTTGGACGAAAATGGAGTATCTTCGGCTGGTGCTTGATCCTACATGTAGGGTTGATTGTTCAAATGACTTCTGCAAACCACAAATGGTATCAAAGTACGTTACACCTATTGATATTCTGAATTATAGATACTAGCGGTAGAACAGTCGTGGTTGGCCGATGGATTGCAGGTCTTGGTGTTGGCGCTTTATCATTACTCGTCCCAATGTACCAGAGTGAGAGTGCACCAAAGCAAATCCGAGGTGCTTTGATCAGGTTCGTATTCTGCTAACGATTGGCCTAACCTTCTAACATCTTGCAGTACTTACCAACTGTTCATTACATTGGGAATCTTTGTTGCAAATTGTATCAATTTTGGAACCGAAAAGAAGACCGATACCAGTTCTTGGAGAATCCCAATGGGCATTTCCTTCATCTGGGTCGCAGTGCTCGGCTTTGGAATCATATTCTTCCCTGAAAGTCCTCGATACGATTACCGCCACGGACGTGTCGATGTCGCTAAGGCAACTATGATCAAGCTATACGGAGTTCCTGAGAATCATAGAGCCGTTGCAGAAGAGCTTGCAGAGATCAAGGAGAAATATGAAGAGGAGCTATTGCACGCGAACCAGAAGTGGTGGGAAATCTTCACTGGACCGAGAATGCCGTATCGAATTGCTTTGGGAGTTACTCTACAGGCGCTGCAACAACTCACTGGTGCTAATTACTTCTTCTACTATGGTACGGTCATCTTCAAATCGACTGGTATCAACAACTCCTATGTCACGCAGATGATTCTAGGTGGTGTCAATTTCGGTACAACCTTCCTCGGTCTATACGTTGTCGAGCACTTCGGTCGTCGCAAATCACTCATCTTCGGAGCTTTCTGGATGTTCGTATGCTTTATGATCTTCGCCTCCGTTGGCCACTTCGCTTTGGATCGGACCGTACCGCAGAATACACCACATGCCGGTAAAGCCATGATTGTCTTCGCCTGTCTGTTCATTCTTGGGTTCGCTTCAACATGGGGTCCAATTATTTGGACAATCTGTGCAGAGCTCTATCCCTCGCGATACCGCTCCAAGGCAATGGGTATGTCAACAGCATCGAATTGGTTCTGGAATTTCTTGCTTGCGTTCTTCACGCCATTCATCGTTGGAGATATCGATTTCCGATACGGATATATCTTTGCTGGCTGCTTGTTCCTCGCAGCTGGAACGGTCTACTTCTTCGTTATCGAAGGTCAAGGTATGCAAACTGTAATGCGATTAAAGACATTCATCGCTAACTCTGAACAGGCCGTACACTTGAAGAGATCGACACCATGTATATCTTACATGTTGATCCTAGAAAGAGTACTCAATGGATTGCTCCACCGCCAGAGGAGCTGATCACCACCGAGAGAATTGCTCGTGGAGAAGTTGCTGGCACGGGGGCTGACCTTGAAGCGAGTGACAGTGCAAGAGCCAGAGCTAAGGAGACGGCACCTGGTGAGTGTTATTCTCGACTCTGTTCTGTAACATCGCTGACTAGCGTATAGGAGGCACTGCAGACCACGCAGAATAAACAAGCATCTACCTTACCAGCTTCAAGACATCAAGAGACCATTTTAAAATACTACTTGTACAGTACTTGAGTCTTTGATTGAGAATTTCTTGCAAAGTATCTAATGATGAAGGGAGCAGGTGAAATTGGTCTCAGGAAGACCTTCGTAAAGCAATAATATTCTCTTGTCATAGTAATAGGGTTTGGAAACACGGATTGGCGGTTAACTCTTAATATACTTCCTTCACTCTCTCATAAAGTATAAATAAATTATATATTTTTCTCAATAATAGTAATAAATGAGAGAATAGTGCATGATGATGTTTGCCTAGAGCCAGATTCTTGCATGGAATTTGCAGTTGGTCAGAATACCAAACCAACTCCACAGCCTATAGCAAATTCAGGGACATTTGATTTACCTGCCATGCCTATCCTCCTCGTCGAAGATGAATTGAGGCTCACCATCACGTGGAACCCCACACTGTGGCGTTGTAGCTGTCTTGGCCTCAAGCCCCACGGCAATCATGACGACAGAAATGCTTATTTCAATGTTTTCTGAAAGCTTCATTTCATCTCTGTCAAGATTCTGCAACATTAACATCTTTTTACTTCCATTTCCTTTGCTGACATGAAGGCTAAATGGGTCACAGAAAAATGGCCGTATGGAACTGCCGACAATCATTCAGGTCCACTTGGAGGTGAACAGATCCGGGGCTCCGCAATCTTGTTATCCCGATCTCCACAAAATATATTCGTGTAGAACTGCGCAACTCGTTCGATAGATAGGAAGAACAGTTCCAGGTCCAGACCATATACTAATGAATTCGTACTCGCGGTAAGATTCTGCCCGAACTGCGTGGGCCGAGCTGTTTCCCGTGTTGTGTCACCACAAAAGCTTCAAGAGGCTGTCTTTTTCATGACCTCATCCTTCAGATGCCTCTGAGCTAGCATGGAAGCTTTCCTCCGTAGATATCGTATACCGATTCTTATGACTTTCAAACAGGCATGAAGTGTATCTTCAAAACGTTCGCTTGGTAGCGTTCTCTTGGAAGTAACCACGCCGTTGCTTCACCTCTCATAAGGACGGCGCCGATAGCCATATGCAACTTATGCATGCACCCTCAGCTTCAAGCTTTCGCCCTTCGGATCGCAAACATCGGCGCAGCAACTTTAGGCAATAGTATCTTTCCTCCCCCTTTCCACTATCTTAACGCCGTAACGGCCGCCAAAGAGCCTCGGCCCAACACTTTCTACCCGAATCTCCTCATCTCCCATTGGCCCCATGAATGACATCGCAGATCTCCCCGCACCATTATGGTGCTGACGTTGAGGGGACTAAACTTAATGTGTGCTGAGCCGCGAGATGAAGTAATTGACCAGTTCAAAACTAGTGGCGTGTCACGAAAGGGGAACAATGATTGGGTTGTCGGGGCGGATTGAGATTGAGCCGTTGAAATTTATACTTGAATGTATGGTTCCGCCGTTCCGGGGAGTATGTGTCGGCCGATGTTTGACTGGACTTTGGAGTAGTGGGGAACTTGAGACTGTGTTGACAGCCTTCTGGACTGTTACGTGAAGGGTTATAGTTTGCTCCTTTGGCTGGAGTCGCAAATGAAGATGCTTGAGCAAGAAGAAGAAAGAAGAGGTTGTGATTCTGGAATGAGTATTGTGGTTGATCTGTGATTGCCCTTGTCCTCCTCGCTCCGAGTCAAGACTTGCTCAGAAGTGACACAGGAGAGCTTCAAGGTTGCCTCCTTTTGGTAGCCCGCCCCCTGGTCCCCTTTTGCCTGCCTCCCTGCGCCGCTTACCTATAGCAGAAAGAAGCTACCAACCCCCACCTCGTGCATTTGGAATTTGGAATTTGTGGGAGCTCCAGGTTTTGGAAGTCTATCCCCGGACAATCCGCATTTGTCCCATAAAAGCCCACTTCCCACATGGAAAGTAATCATAAGCTTTCCAAAGTTCTCCCTCTTGTGAGACACGGACCAATTCATCAGTAATCTTTCATCCCAAGTCCAAGGTACTGGGACATCAGACCTTGCCATATCGAATCGTCGTCTAAGGTACGATCAGAATGTCGTCCGCACATGTCGAGAATGCGGCACACATGACGGGCTACGATGCCCAACGCCTCCATACCCATGACATGGAAATTGGTGTTACCGATGCTGTCCAGAAACATGTCCAACGAAATGTAGTCGCGCCAAAGCCAATCTCCCAGAGAAAGTTGGACTTTGAACATGCGAGGCCGAGATGGATGAGAGAGATGGCCGCAGAAGCAATCGGGGTCTTCTTCTATGTGTATCCTGGAATTGCATCTCAAGCAAGCTTTTTCCTCAATGGAACAGAGCCAGCTTTTGGTTCGATCTTCCAGATTGGCTGGGCTTATGCTATTGGCATTGCCTTCGCGATTATCACCTGCGGTAGCACCTCCGGTGGCCACTTCAACCCGGCGATCACCATTTGTTTTGCAATCTGGCAAGGGTATGCTTAAAAGTACCACTGTTCATCTGACTTTTGCTAACGGCACTACTTAGGTTTCCCTGGTCGAAGGTTCCGAGATATATCTTTGCTCAAATTTTGGGCTCCTTTCTTGCAGGACTTGTACTTGTTGGCCAATATCACCCTCAGCTTACAGCACTTGCGGCAGAATTGACAGCGAAGGGTGTGAGCCCGAATTCACTCGGCGGACCTGGTAGCGTTCTTTGCAGCTTTCCTGCACCAACACAAACCAACTACGGCTATCTCTTCTTCATCGAATTCTTCGTTGACAGCTTTATCGGGTAAGCTACAGGCACGAAACAAGCGATGCGAAAATTTGTTAACTTTCAAAAGCATTGTGATCTGGTCTGTTCTGGATCCCGCGAACCCCTTTATTGCACCTACGTCTGCACCATTTGTTATCGGGCTTGCATACGCGAACATGGTCTGGGGATTTGCCAACGTAACGATCTCAACCAACTTGGCCCGTGATCTTGGTACTCGCATAGTGGCAGCAATCTTCTTTGGCGGGGATGCGTTCAACCGTTATTCTGCAATTGCACTCCTCGTCAACGTACCCGCGACGCTGTTCGCAACAATTGTATACGAGGTCATCCTCCGAGACAGCTTCGCAATCATAGCCAAAGGCCATAATGTCCATGCAGAGTAAGTCGAACCGCCTCCAACATTTGGTTTCCTTGTACAAAAATGCTTGAACAATGCTAAATCTCAATAGGGGAGAAGAAGGTTTGGCACTTCATCTGACAAAGACCGGTACTCTCGAGCAAGGGATGGCTGGGAATATCGCAGGGGGTGAGACTAGCACAGAGAGTTACAACCACAAACAGGGAGAGGTTTCTCCGGTCTGAGAGAGTGAGAAAGAGGAAATGGGGATAACTGGACACTTGCTATAGCTTTTCCCAATTGAAATTACTGATTCATGCAACAAAATCCTAAATAGTGTCCTAAAGACGCACTTCAATCGACTCTTGAGGCCGATCCTTGGTGCCTTCAGCAAGGATCCCCTGGGTGATATTGTAAATGACGAAAATAAATGGGTTGAGAGAACTCGTTGATGTGACCGTTATGGATTGGGACCATGAGCTTCCCAAGACGTGAGAAAGGTTGGGTGAGGGCCTAGTGGGTAATCTACGGGACATTTTCTGCCTGTTCCTGGACTTGACGAGACGCGAGGGGAGTTTTCCTACCCCACCGGGATCTCGAGTTATTTGCTCGTGTACATTCCCAGGACACAGCATCATGGGAATTACATCTACGCCACGGAGTTGAGTCAAGTGGTAGTCTGCTGATTTATTGTGAAGCACATCCGCTCCTTTTTCGCATATTTCCGCTTGCGCCATTTTTCTGCTTTCCGCAATTGATACCATGACAACTTTACAGCAGCCTCTCCTTGGGGCAGAAGTCGAGCCTGCTTCTCCTTCTCCCCTTGACGATTTTACACCTACTTTCTACATCGGTCACCATGAATCCAAACGGCCTCTGCCTGTCACAGACTTTGTTCTGCGACAAGCCCAAGATGTTGGTGTAGGTACGCTCTCTGGATTTTGCACCGCAACTGCTAATGCGGTGTAGTATGATATGCTCACGAGTCCAATCACATCTCCCCATTTCCATTCTCGGGTCCTCACTCTGATCTCAAGCTACCTCACCGAAGTGTCGCACATTGAGAACTCTGACGAGTTTGCGACAAGCATACTACCTGCTCCGATAATCCCTCCCCTCGACCCTGTAGATACACCACTCACGCCTGGAGATACTGTCTCGCAGATCATTGCATACTCCAGTCCATGGATAGATCTATGTTCGGCTGATCCTTTGATTGCCAATATCTCTCGCCAGGTGCTCAATATCGAAATAGCCTACGCATCGTTCTGCGGAGTTGGGAATATTATTATACCCGGGCCAAGATCATACAGCAGTGGATCAACAAGCAACGATGGTCTGATTCAGTACGCTCGAGCTATCCAGGAAGCCTTGACAATCGGCAGCTACATACAAATTGCTATTAATATTCCGATGTATGGAAATGAAGAAGCCAAAGACATGACTGGGGACCTCCGGCCATTTGCTAAAGGCTACGACTCAGAGAACAAGAGGAAGGACATTGACCATTTTGAGACTTGGGATGCGTGGAATTTGATTAGGACTGTATGTAAATACAACTCGAGACTTTCAGTAGGTAAGCAAGCAATACAACCATCCACGTTTCAAACTTCTATATATCTGTGATATGTCGCTACTTACAGAGCTGAGACCCTTCGGAGCAAATTTACTACCTCTGAAGGTACTGTTCCCGCTCTTCTACAGGATCACACTCTATGAAGCACGGGCTAACTCGTACTCTGTAGCCCTTGCACTACCTCGTCAACTACCTCTCGAGTCCCTGCAGTCTAGGTGGTTCGCTGAGCCTTTAAGACTCTTGTCGTTCACGCCATCAACATTTCTCAAGAACAAAGGGGGCCATCCAGTGTTGAGCAAAAGCTATCAAGGCCTTGTGTCCCGCTACATGCGCCTCAAGCAGCCACCCTGGCTGTTACTTTGTGATGTTGGACCTGTTCCTGGATTGGATGATCCCGATCAGCAGATTCCCACAGCAGATGGCTTCCCATCACCGAGTGCCGTTGCAGATGCCTCAAGATCAGTATCACCAACACCTGCAGAAGCCGCTGCTGAGCACAAGCACAAAGACCACTCTCTCAAATCAAAGCACAAACAGTTCAAGGATGCAGCAGCCCATTTGATTTATCTTCGGTACCTTCAAAGAAACCAGCCGCCCAGAACTGCCCTTGAGAAGTTCGGATCAGGCTATCAAGATTATCTCCAAGCTCCTTTGCAACCCCTAACTGACAACTTGGAATCGGTCACCTATGAAGTATTCGAGAAAGACCCTGTCAAATATGACTGGTATGAACGAGCAATCGCTCAAGCGCTGTCCGACTGGTCCGAGCAACGCAAGCCAACCTCAAGTCTGAGCGGTGCAGTAGTCATCGCAGTTGCTGGATCTGGACGAGGGCCACTTGTTACTCGAGCTCTTAGAGCCAGTGAGATGACTGGAGTCGCTGTCGATGTCTGGGCAGTCGAGAAGAACCCCAACGCCTATGTCTTGCTTCAACGACACAACGAAGAAGACTGGGGTCGAGTAGTCAACGTTGTCAAGAGCGATATGCGGGCCTGGAAGGGACCGCTTCGTAGCGCATCGGCTCCCATCGGACAAGCAATCACCACAACTGGCAGTGAGCCTGTCTCATCCTATGGCAAGGTTGATATTCTCGTCTCTGAGCTGCTCGGTTCGTTCGCAGACAATGAACTTTCGCCCGAATGTCTGGATGGTGTTCAGCATGTTTTAGCGCCGCAATACGGTATTTCTATTCCCAGCTCGTATACGGCTCACTTGACTCCTGTCCTTGCTCCGAGACTTCATGCGGATATCTCGATTCGTGCCACAACGGACCCTACTGCCACGGAAACACCTTATGTGGTTATGTTGCATGCTATCGATTACCTGGCAGCTACTGTCCCCGAGCACCCTCGCATCCAGCAAGCTTGGGAGTTTGTTCATCCACTTCCTAGCTCTACTCTTACCATTGCTGAGGCTCGGCGAGGAGGTGGTGTAAGTGGTGGAGGCGGAGGCAGCATGTCTGGCGGAGATGGTGCAAATGAGCACAATACCCGCTCTGCCAGACTTCGCTTTGTCTGCAAAGATAGAGGCGTGGTCAATGGTCTAGCAGGCTATTTTGAAGCTGTGTTGTATGACGGAGGAGAAGCAGGGAAGGTTGAGCTGAGTACAAGACCAGATACCATTGATGCTAAGAGCAAGGACATGATATCTTGGTTTCCCATATTCTTTCCTTTAAAGGTATGTTCACGCACACGAGACTGCAGTCACATATACTAATTGGCACCATAGAACCCTCTTTACTACCCCGATGACTCGGAGCTAGAAGTCAGTATTTGGAGACAAACAGACGACCGAAAAGTCTGGTACGAATGGCTAGTCGAGGCTTATGCCATGGTCGGACCCGACAAACGCATGAGACTTGGAATGAGTGAGATGGGCACAAGCCGGAAAGTAGGCTGCCTGATGTAGATCTCTTCACCTAGACACATAGCAAGAGTTGGTCTGCGACTTTTGCATTTTTACAGATTCGCCTGAAGCTAGATACTTTATCTCCTGGTATCAATCAAAATCCATTCGCAGTGATGCCTTGACAACTCGAACGCCTTGCCCTTGATGTACCAGTGAACTTTTGGCTGGGGACCTGAATCCGTAGTTGTCCTCCAGCGTAATGCCAATCTCATGCCGAAATATCACAACCTGCCTCCCTCGAAGAACTTGTCCCATCTGCTCTGCTCTACCTCATCCCTCCATCTTCGTATCTCCATTCCCATTATTCTGGTTTGCGCCTTGAATCCATAATACGTTGTTGCACCTATCCTTAAATCAGCATATCTTCTTCCCTTCGAAACCTTCAAATAGAAGTAATATAACGCACCGAATCAGAACCTGTCCCAGAGTGCTTGTCATCTCTTGATCAATCCACTCTTCAGCGCCAGACAACTGGATGTTCATGTAGCTGTCGATGCTAACGAGACGGCCTTTATATTCGGTTTGGCCCCATTTGAGTCGGATTATGACTTCCTCGTTGACCCTGTCCGCCAATTTTCTCAGCGCAAGTCCATAGTCCGAGAGGTAAAGAGGGAGAGTGTGGGGGACGGTGAAGACGTACAGGTTTTGCAGCATAGGCCGCGGGTTTATGGGCATGAACTGCAGGAATTTGGTTAGCAAGAATATCGCAGAGGGCGCGGAACATTAGGGGAGCTTACACCACTCATTTTGGCGGTTGGAGAACGAATTTTTGTGAATGCGCGTGGGTAGGGTTATTGTCGCGTTTCTCTGGCTCGAAATCTTGAGGCTGCAGAAGCTTCTGTGAGGATTTGCTTGGTGGTGCTGCTTTTGAGGTGCGTTTTGGCGCTACCGAGCGGTAAGGCTGGAGTTGGGTTGAAAGGCTGACATTCAAAAAATGGTGGATAGGATCAGAATGTACGTTTCTATCACACTAATTTTTGTTTTAATATTTACCATAACCGGGTTGTCATTGAGTTCACGAACTGATGTTTTTGCGTTCAAAATCCATTGCATTTGCTGGACTGCTTGGAGAATCTTTCAGAAGAGCAAATGAAAGTCGATCACTTATCAGTTTCTTCTGATCTCCCACTTCATATCCTTGATGCTGACTTCATCTCCTGCTTTCTCATCATAGTCAAACCAGTCTCCCTCGCTAAGATCAACTGCGGTAAATTTGGTACCAGACTCCGGGCCCATAGCTAGCCAATCTCCCTATATTATGTTAGAGTAATTACTGAAAACCATATGAGCATAAGAGTTATGTACTTCAGAATGGAACTCGGTGAACTCAAGACCTCGACAGTCAATCTCGAGGATCTTCTGTCGAGTTGGTGGCGAGGCCTGCTCATATGATTTCGGGGCTTCTTTGATAGTTGCAGTTGACTCTCTCTAAGACCTGCTCAGTATATACTCTTAAGGATCAAAGTAGAAATAAAACTATTCACCTTGCAGAATTGGCATTTCCATACGAAATTTGCCTCTCCTCGACTACCGCTCACTTCATTTTGCTCCTGCAAGCAAAGTCAGCACTTGCATTTTCAAAGTGTTGCATATACTCACAAACCGACTGACAGAGATAGGATTTGCATGAGTCTCTCGGCAGGAAGTGCACTGCACTTTGAATGTGTACCAGAATGGGTTCTCAGCAGTGTCGTCTGGCCTCAAATCGGTCACGCTACCTATGATCAGTAAGATATCAGAGTGTGGATAGAGGCAATGTACCCCGACAAGTCTGCTGTAAGGGTGAGGGTCAACATCTGTTATGTATTCTTTGATTTGTTGCTGCTGTTGAAATCATCAAGATGTAATGTTTCTTTGTGAGATGGCGGGGTGTTCGAGGGGCAGATGAGCTCGACTGTAAAAGCAGCGGGCAATTTGAATGGTTTGACCGAGCTTCGAACATGGAAATCGTCTGATGATTTGGCTTCCTCACGTCACAACAAAATCGCTTCCCAACCACGAACCACAGTCAATTGAGTGTCCTAGACTATGCTGGAACGGCTACCACGAAGGCCGGCATGACACGATAATGCAAGTTCTCTGGTCTCGCGCTGCGCAGGCTAGGTCGTCATGTCGCTGTAGCTCTTGTCTACATGCAGCAACGACTCTAGCTCGAAGCACCACCACCGCAGCCAGCAAACGTCGTCTGAGGATCAGTGATGTGTTTACAGCATGTTACTCGACCATTCTTGCCACGGCAGCCTTCGCAGATGCGAGGGTGAAGGAGGATAGGAGGAAAGAATGGGATAGACTCATTGAAGAAGCCAAGAGTCCTTCGAAGGGCAGAAAGAAAGGCCGCAGGGATATGGATGAAGAACCAGGTCCGGAGACAGACGATTGGGATGTTCAGAAACCACAGGGATCTCCTATCGAGGAAGCCGAAATCCCCATCTCGACTTTCAAACCCGTCCGAGACCTTTCCAATTCTACATACAAGCCCTTTGTAGACGACACTCTCGATTCATGGGGTCTACCTCCCCGTGCTCCGGTACCGTCATTGGGGCATCCGCTAGAAGCTATAGACTTCTGGCTCAGAAACTCTACGGCTCAGCGGATCGTTGCTAGAGACGTCGATTCTCCCTATCGACCCGGACTGGATCAGGAGGGGCAATGGATAGATGAGTACTTTGATCCGGACCTATGGAACCGCGAGCCAAAGAAACCGCTGCATCTCGAGAAGATGGAGGATATGGTTGCGAGTCTTGTAAGCAGGATCTTGGAGCAATCGAACGTGTTTTCGAAGCATGTCCAAGCGGGAGCCGACCGACCCACGAAAACCCAACGACAGATGGCAAAGATGGCGCAGCGATTTATTGATCTCAATATCGGAGAGAACCGATGGCCTCAATACAAGTACGACGATAGGGATGCTGTTAAGAGTCAACGTAAAGACCTTCATCAAACGCTGTGGGCTTTGTGCTTTGCAGCGTCCAGAGGTCAAGCCGATCTGGATGTGACGATTACGAAGATATGCTATAATCTGCTCATCTCTACAGCCCCACCCAGCATTACCACCTACAACGTTCTCTTGAATGAATTCATGAACATGGAACGATTCGATCTTGCCCAGATTATTGTCGACTCCTTTCTGAACGACAGCCGGCTCAAACCTAACAAGAGGACTATACGGCTGTTCCTAGATCACTATAGAGCCAGGTCTGATTCCAAAGGATTCTACAACATCATTCAACGAATGAGGGGTACAGAAGGAGATATGCGACTCCGTAAAAGACATATTTTCTTCTTGGTCAATCCTTATGTTGAAAGCTGGGCAACAAATAACAAGATCATTCACCGGTCAGGCTATGTACATCAAAAGTGCATCCGGTCCCGTCCCGTCTACAATTCTCTCATCCTTGGCTCTCTTGAGTTCGGCAAAGTCAGAGCAGCAATTCGCTATGCTCGTGCTGCAATCCGGGAGGGACATGAGGTATCTTCAGAGACACTTTGTGCTGTTATCAAAGCTGTCGTCGGTGAATTGGATGCATATTCTGGTTCGTCGTTGCTTAGGTCTTTGTTATCACAGTGGAATGACCCGTCAATGGCCACCATTACCGTCTATTCTGCAAAACTCCGTTCTTATATCAACAAGCTGCTGTATCTCTGTGGCATTGATCCCGCCTTACCCCCATCATCGCTCATTGGACCGACACCTGTGCCGCAAGGCACTTTGTCAAAGTTGTTGTGGTGCATGCGGCTCGACAGCGTTGCGGACGCCGTGGAGCGTTCGGCTACCTTTGTCTTGCAATTAGATGCTACCCTTGGGATGACCGGGTTGGATCTATCCTATGCAAAGATCAAAATCAAACCTGAAGCTGAAGCTGAAGACACAGTGGATCAGCGCTTTGAATGGGCTTTGCAAGTCGTTCGTAAGCAGGCCCAGACTGAGTACAGACGTGCTGCTAGCAAGAAACAAGGCGATCACGAGAGCAGGAAGCTGAGACTACGAGTCTTGGACAAAATGGTTGTTGCGGGCTCAGATTTGATTGCTATTCGTGAGGCCGCAGTATTGGACTTGGAAGTCGAGTTCAAGAGGCGCGAATCAGAATCTCTGGAGTTGAGAATCGAGTCCAAAAAGCGCGAATTGGAAACTCTGCTGTGCAATAAGGTTCCAATGGATCAGAGGATAGCCAAAAAATACGTACTGGCTTTGACAATGACGACTGTCCGATCAGCAATCTTCGACGACTATCCTATGTTTCAACAAACCCACGATCCTAGGATGCTCCCAATCACTTATCTAGAGAGGAATCTTTTCGACAAGGACAATTTCACACATCATCAAGATTTCATGTCATACCTATGTATGGAGGGTGGTCCGGAGCGTGCCAAAGAGGTCATGGAGTTTCGAATCAAGCGCGTCGAGAATATACTAGACAGATACATGCATCTCGAACTGCAGCAGAAAGAGCAGCAATCTCGGGGTCAAGTAGGTTTAGTCACCGAGCCTGCTGTTGTGGAGCATCCGGCTCCTGCTATTGAGGTTGAGGTCGAGGTCCAATCCGAACAGAAATTACTTATGGCACCACTTTCTGTTCTCCCATTTGAGTTGAAGCCGATTCCTGAGAGAGTCGAGGCAGCAGCGTGATGATAGGATATTATTCCTTTGTACATATAGGATACGAATGTATGCAGATAGAGATGGGAGTATATGCATAGATCGGCGTTATGGTTTGAAGAATTTCGGAGTTTGGAGAAAGCATTGGATGAGTGGAAGAAGTAGTATGAGAAGGTGGTATATAGGCTAGCATCAAGCATCAATGCCAATCCAGTATCGAAACTTGAATCTTCATTCTACTCTCCAAGTAAGCTAGGTCTACTTCGTTCTCAAGAAGGGGTTGAAAAAGCGCCGCCATCCGATAGTCTATGTGCATGCTACACTGCTTTGGACTACGAAAAGCAATTCAATCGTATGAAATACTGTTTCTTTCAGCACTGCTGCTCTCTCTTCTACTAGGAAACCTCCCGTACTTTTCCAACCAATACACCGCTGCGGACCAGCTGCAATCTCTTTCTCTCAGAGTCTACCTCCAAATTTAGCCAGGAGAAGCATTGTCCAGCCAAGTGCCAAAACCACCTTCCCCACCGTCTACAATCTAGTACCAAATACTCCTCGTGCGATGGTGAGGAATAGGTTCCTCGTCAGCGATTTCTCTCTCCTTCATCGTGTCATAGAGGAAGAAGTCGATTAGAATTGCGTTGATCTTTGCGTCGGGGTGGTTGCGGAGGATTTCTCGTCTAATCAGTTCGATGCACCATATGCTGCAGCCTGTGAGGTTGGGTGTTAGCACGATGTTCAAGGTGTCATAAAAGAGCGTAAAGAGGAGAGTGCGAAGAAGTGTTTGGCGTTGCCGGAGAAGGCGAGTAGGGTTTGGAACATGAGGGTGTCCGAGTCGAGTTCAATGTCCCAATCCACCCACCTGAGACCATTTTGAATACGCAATGTAAGGACTCTTGTCTGACACTGGCCTCTTCCCAACGTGGAATATGAGCATGATCCCAAATAAACCGCGGCTTGAAAGTAAAATGACAGGGAATGAAAGAGTGTGAAACATACCTCTCAACTGAATCTCCCACGAATGCTCACTCTCAATAACTTTCTTCTTCCTAATCGCATTCTCCAGCGGCGGCGCGTACCACAAACACCCCAATGTATTCAACATTTGCGGGATCCTATAATCCGCAAACATCGTAATCTTATCAATATCATTGAATTCCCCATGTCCTTCGCCGTCGAACGCAGCCCACAAATCAGCGACACAGATCTGAGCTCGTTTGAGGAACCGAACGCTTTTGCGGTTCTCGAATTTAACGACGTCGTTGAAGCAGGGGAAGTTGTCTGCTAGAAGGTTAACGAGGGCTGCTGCTGAACCGTTGGCAGCGGTGATGCAGTTCCTAAAGCTGCATTGGTATTTCTGTCGGGGCCGTTAGTGAGAGGCTGGAATTTGGGAGGCACAAACAGGGAACAGTACTTCGTAGAGAATTTGGCCTGCTTCTCTCAAGCAGGACATCCTTTCCTGAAAGAGAGGAATCTCTTCTTCAGTGGCACTTCTGAAGACGTGCTTCAGAACTTCCTCGGTGCCTACACGGTATTAAAATAAAATCCAAGAGGAAGAAAACAAGATACGTCAAAGCCTAGAGATGCTTCTGACGGAGATTTGCACTTGCTAGTTCCCGAGACTAAGCTCATTGCTGACCTTCTAGAGAATCGTATTCATGAAGCACTCGTAACTTCCAAAGCACTCGCTTGTTTTTCGAAACAAAAATTGACAGCTCCAACTTGCGAAACGGCTTACATTCGTCTTCATTTTGCCAGAAATCCGAAGACGTGATTGGGATATCTACAAATAGGTCAGAGTGGTTCACCTCAGCAGCACATTGCCGTGGACTAACCCTCGTCAAGCGCTCTTTGCAACGCCGCAACCAAACTCCAATAACCTGTCCATTTCTTGCCCTTGTACTCGACAGCAAACCGCTCTTCTTCATCCAGCTCAGACCAGAACGAAAAATTCAACAAATCCATGGTGAAAATGAAAGCCACCGTGCTCTCATCTTTAGCCTTGGGATGAAGTTCATGTGACGACCAGGTCTTGGTTGAATATTCTTTCTTTTGCATCTGTTCGTAGATCATGGCTGCAGCTGCTTTTGTCGACAGATAGTCTAGTGCGACGTCAATTGAGTTGTCGTAAACATATTCGGCTCCTTCTAGGACTTGAGTCTCGGGTATCTTGGGAGTTAGAGCTGTTTTATTGAAGTGTTGACGCAGGAAATCGAGGAGGTCGTGGTCTGCCTCATCATCGGACATAATGTGAGGAAAGAGGATCTTGGAGATCCAAAAGCCTATGAAATAAAATCTGAAATTGAAGCATTCATCTCCCTATCTGAAGAGGGGTTACTCGGTAGCGAGGTGCAAAAGAGGTGCTTGGAGCCTTGGAAAAGGGGCGAGTCTGCGATGAATTCGATGTCCCTTCGCTATGACCCTGACAAAGTATTCTCATTGGTCGAAACTGTGTAAATAGGGGGGCTTCTCATCTACTCACAGAAAAGAGAGAGCATCGATCATTTGTAATCTTAATCTGGATGAAGCTGAACTGCTGAAGCCTCTTCCTACCTGTTTTGTTCCATCTTTACAAGGAGGCCATATTATTCGGGTCGTCCTTCCGGCGGCGACACAAGCCTCTCCTGAATTCTCCCTTCAACCCAGATCGCAGCCTTGTCATCTAGTGGTAATACGGAGTAGGAATGCGAATAAATCTCACTCTTAAGGTTCCTTTCTAGATTCATAAGAGTGTATCAAACAAACGTCTCAAGCAGAGAAAGTGAACATATAAAACAAGACGATTGTCCGTGCAATTGAAGGCCACGATAACGACGCCATAAGGTTATCTCGGTTGCGTGTGAGACTTCCGCGCGCAGTCGCGTCTCCTTCAACTTTTAGCCTCGCCGGGTACTTCAGAGCTTCAGAGCCTTCTCTGCGAACCAACAACTTCCACATCCAACCTCGATCTTGCCCTTTTCCTTGGGCCGGTTCAAGATTGAACGCACCCTTTTGCATTAGCAAAGATGGCAACAGCGATGAAGCGCGATCAATTCAACACCCAATCGTTGGGGGTTCCATTGAACACGATGGTGAAGGAGGTAAGGACTATTTCTCTTTGACGGAGACCTTGAGCAGGGCTTTTCGATCTCCAACCTCTCTCGAGTGCCTGCTATATCTGCAAAGGCCCCTTCCTCCTGTTTCCGTCCTCCTCCGATGCCCATCAACTCGATCGTTCCTTCCCTTACGACTTAAGGCTCACGACGATGTTTGCGCCTCGTGAAAATACAGACCAATGCTAACGTCATTGAACAGGCACGAATCCTTATGGTCGGCGCAGGAGGTATCGGATGCGAACTTCTGAAGAACCTCGTTCTTGCTGGCTTTGGAGAAATCCATATTGTCGATCTCGATACCATCGATTTGAGCAATCTAAATCGCCAATTCCTTTTCAGACACGAGCATATCAAGAAGTCAAAGGCTTTGGTCCGTACACCTCGAGATGACTTAACCACAAAATAAGGACTGACAGATGGCGAGCAGGTGGCTAAGGATGCGGCACACAAGTTCAATCCTAATGTTAAGCTGGAGGCATATATGGCAAATATCAAGGATTCGCAATTCAACGTAGATTGGTTCAAGGGCTTCACGATGATCTTCAACGCCCTGGACAATTTGGATGCGCGGAGACATGTCAACAAGATGTGCATTGCGGCGGGTATTCCTCTGATTGAGAGTGGTACGACAGGCTTTAATGGCCAGGTTCAAGTGATCAAAAAGGGCGTCTCAGCCTGCTACGATTGCACACCAAAGGAAACCCCGAAGAGCTTCCCCGTATGCACCATCCGAAGTACACCAAGCCAACCGATTCATTGTATTGTCTGGGGAAAGAGTTATCTATTAAGGTATTTGTGATATGATCCTCTAGGTACAGCACATCTTAACCTTTGCTAGTGAGATCTTCGGAGCGAGCGAGGACGATTCGCCAGAGATGGACCATTCAGAGGACAGCGAAAATGCCGAAGAGATTGAGAAGCTTCGTCAGGAGGCGCAAGCATTGAAGAAGATTCGGGAGGCCATGGGCACGGAATCGTTCGCACAGCTGCTCTTTGACAAGGT
Source organism: Phialocephala subalpina (assembly GCA_900073065.1). NCBI lineage: Eukaryota > Fungi > Ascomycota > Leotiomycetes > Helotiales > Mollisiaceae > Phialocephala > Phialocephala subalpina. The sequence goes on from FJOG01000002.1 coordinate 1,808,705, forward strand.
TTATAAGGACGACGTTATCCGATTGCGATCAATGGAGGAGATGTGGAAGACTCGACGCCCTCCAGAGTCACTCGAGTATGCAACGGTTATTCTTCGGAGCGAGCGAGGACGATTCGCCAGAGATGGACCATTCAGAGGACAGCGAAAATGCCGAAGAGATTGAGAAGCTTCGTCAGGAGGCGCAAGCATTGAAGAAGATTCGGGAGGCCATGGGCACGGAATCGTTCGCACAGCTGCTCTTTGACAAGGTTTATAAGGACGACGTTATCCGATTGCGATCAATGGAGGAGATGTGGAAGACTCGACGCCCTCCAGAGTCACTCGAGTATGCAACGGTTATCTTCGTCACTGCTGGTGCGAACTTGCGGTCAATCGTATTCGGCATTGAAACCAAATCTCGATTTGATATCAAGCAAATGGCTGGCAATATCATCCCGGCAATCGCCACGACGAATGCTATTGTAGCAGGTCTGTGTGTTCTGCAATCTTTCAAGGTTCTTCGAGGCGAATTCTCAAGCACGAAAGAGGTAGGACTGGACCACTCTATAATTCCAACATTAGTTGACTTTTGAATAGACATTCCTTACGCCATTCGCACAAGAAAGACTTCTTGCATCTGACAAAAGTCGCCCACCAAATCCTGATTGTCCCGTATGCAGTGTCGCACAGACTCGAGTCCTAGTTGATATGTCACGAGCCACTTTGGGTGATCTTGTTGAGGACTTCCTGAAGATGGAACTTGGCTATGGCGAAGAGATTGTTGTCAACCACGGAAACAACCTTCTGTACGATGTGGACGAAACTGAAAATCTCGGAAAGAAGCTTAGTGAGCTTGGTATGTCTGCATTGATTCCTGCTCCACGAGCATTAGCTAACATCTCGCCTAGGCATCAAGGGGGATAGTTTCCTGACCATCGTTGACGAGGATGAAGAGCACGAGAACGGACCTAGAGTCAACCTCATCTTGAACGTCCAAGAATCGTGCGTGTTCCCTATTCCAGCTCCTTGCTTTCTTAACTGACCCATAGCAGTGCCTCACCTGAAGAAAAGCCTATCAAGAGCTTAGATATTGCTCCAGCGACTAACGGCGAGGTACCTGGTTCTCCTATCCCTAGGAGGAAGAAAGAGGTGAAAGAGGGTCCGCAATCGAATGGCCATAGCACCAATGGGCCCTCGGCCCCTGTGAATGGCGGCTCTGCGACCAAGAGAACTGCTACCGAGGCCTTCGAGAACGGCGACGAAACACCTTCAGCGAAGAAAGCCAAGACACTGTCGAACGGTGCAGACAACGAAGTCATCGAGATCATTGATAACGACGGCTCCATTCTTATCGAGGACGACTGATCTTGTTCCTCTTCTAGTTTATTCCAGAATTGTGTTGCTACGTTAATTGATCTCCTTCCCAGGATATCAGGTCATATGGCACTCAACCCACCATCAACGTTGAGTACGCAATTATTTGCATATGCGTTCGCAGCCAGAAAGACTGCTGCATCTGCAATCTCAGAAGGTCGTCCAAAACGTTTCAGGGGTATGGCGTTTAAGGCTTCAGAGCGTGCATTGGGAGTCATAGCTGCACCTTGTATATTAGAACGAGATCATACAGGCGTAAAATAGGTGGGCGGAGCGAGTCCGAAACGAACGCATGATGAAATATAATTCTTGAACGCATTTGAACGTACCTTCGGTCATGTCTGTCTCGATATATCCGGGAACTATCACGTTGACTCTGACATTCTTCTCCCCGAGTTCTGCTGCTAGTGCTCGGCTCAGGCCAATGACTCCTGCTTTACTTGCGGCATATGCTGCACTGCCCTTTCCACCTTTCTGTCCAAGAAGTGAGGCTACGTTGATGATGCAACCTGAGATCTTCAGCACGAGAATTAACACTCAGCAGAAGGACTCACCTCCTTTCAAGGCCATCATGTTCTTCCCCATCGTTCGACAAGCCATCATCGTTCCCATCAGATTCGTCCTCATAACCTCTTCAAGCAAGCTAGGGCTTGTTACGAAAAGAGGTGAGCAATGAGTTATTCCTGCTGAGTTTACGAGGATATCGACTTTCTGTTTATTCTTTTAGCCTTTTCGTCTCATATCTTCCAGCAATTGCCACCGCCCTCAAAAAATTTACGGACTGATGAAAGTCATAATATACCTCCTTCTTCATATTCCCCCAGAATGCATCGGAACCAACATCTCCAACCACAACTCTATGCTCATCGCCTGTACCCAAACCATCTCGTACACTAAGCAACAATTGCTCGTTCCGTCCTACGAGGATACATCGTACACCTTCCTGAGCAAATCTCTTTGCGATTGCAGCGCCTATTCCTCGTGATGCTCCGGTGATGATGCAGCTTTTTCCTTGGAGTGGGTTGGGAGTGGGTTCGTGAGGTGGTTCCCTGTTTAAGAAAGGCGATGCTGAAAAGCGTCGTAGACGTCTTGCTGGGTGGACGAGGAGATTTCGATATGAAAGATGGGATGTTGAGCGCAATAGAGATGCAAACGATTGAGAAACCATCTCTATGAACCCAAAGTCACTGAGGAGGGAGCGATGCAGTCTCGTGATCTGATGTTGGGAGGAGCTCAGGAAATCAGCCACAAAAGTCGCTTCACGATGTCTCACGACGATCAGCTGGCTGTGTCACACCTCGGCAGCGTCGATCACATCAAAAATCTAACCTTACTGTACGAGCCGTCAACAAACCAACACCATGAACTGCATCGCCTCAACTTGTCCACGAACCAGCGAAGCCAATTTACCGAAAAGGAGAACAGTCTTATGCTCATCCGACTATATATCTTGGCAGCCAGCATTCGTTCCGGTGCTTCCGTGAGCAGCGAGCTGTACGGGATCTTTTACACCAGTATTTTTAGTTTATTTTCATGCGAGCTGCAACCGCGCGTTGAGGACTGTACTGCCGTTGACCGTTTTGGAGCTTCTCATTTGTGTAAAGTGGTTTTCATCGTCTCAATGTTTTCTGTCGCGCCCACAATATTCTGAATTGCGGAGGCTCTGTCGGTACTGTACCGAATTTGAAATTGATGTGATGAGTGTTTCCATGCATGAGATGGATTGAATGATTATCTTATCAGTTTTCGAAGCGTCATCACCGCTCTCGATTCCAGCGCACGATCCAGCATGGGCATGGGCATGGGCATGGGCATGGGCATGGGCGTGGGCACGCGAGCAGCTTGCACCGTACGGAGGTAGATGTACACTAATCAAATTTTACAGGGCCCAGCTTTCACCTGCGGCCTTGATGAACATCCGGTGTCCGAATGCACCTGGGAACATCAAAGCACAAAGGCACAAAAGTATCAGGATGAGTAAGGCCTAGCCATGGACCATGGCTCGGCAGCATCCAACTCGCCGCTCCTTTCATAACTCTTCGGGACTTCGATAACCTGCAGAATCCGTATATGGCAATTGGCCCACCATGTACGCCTCCATGTGGGCCAATCGAACGCTACTGGTGAGGAAGGTAAGCTCCCGCTGGTAGGCCTTACTCCGTAGTTAGGTCTGAGGTCTTGGGTCTTGGGTCCCAGACGAATGTACCTGAAAACTTTGGGTCTTATTTCCCGTCAGCATCTTGACCCTCGCTCTTCCCTATGGGAGCATTCCTGTCACTCTCTTTCTTTTGCTTCTGTTTGCAAGTTACATTATTCGCCAACCATGTTGGAGGATGTTCCAGGCGCCATAAGGCGCTTCTTTTTGCACATTTACAGAACGCTCCTCAATAGGTATGTGACGCCATCGCCAAATTGACGCGCCGCAACCCTAGATTCTGCGCTTCTGCTAACAATAGAATTAGACATTCATTCTTTGGACTGCTCAGACACATCCTCATAAATATGACATTTATCCTAATATGGATCACAACGTTCAAAAATGGTACCGAGCCTGTTCCTTAGTCTGCCGGACGCCTCTGGAATGTCACTGCTGACAAGGTTCTCCACAGCATGGCGGATAGACGCCTCGATACGCCCTCTCATCGATGTCAATTACCTTGAGGCAGCGGACCACCGAGTGTTTGATCTGAACTTTGTGGGGATATTCATACAGTGCACCGTTTCGATTATGGGATATTCGTGGATGTATGCGCTTACACGGCGGTCGAAACTCTCGATTTTGGCGGCATTGCCTCCTTTCTTACTGAATGTACTGTATGCTGGCACGTATTATCTTTGCTCGGCACTTGATGTCTTTGATGCTTCCTCATATCGCGGACAGGATGACTCTCGCTGACTGGTTCAAGGCATGGCTCTCGTACGGCGTTATACACTTTATATCCCCCTTTCTTGCGGCATTCTGGCTTTGGCTCTTTGCCTCCCCCGGCGTTGTGTCCGTCTTCGCCTGGTCTTTTGGAATACAAAACTGTCTAGGTATAATAACTCATCTCTCTTTCCCCACTGCCGCGCCCTGGTACGGAGATCAGTATGGATATCCTCTCCCACCGGGAAACTACAGCATGCCAGGCTCTGCAGCAGGTCTAGTACGCGTAGACGCTGTGTTGGGAACGCATATTTATGCCAATGCATTCAAAGCTTCTCCCCTCGTTTTCGGAGCTTTCCCATCTTTACATGGAGCATTCAGCTGTTGCTGTTTCTTCTTCGTCGCCCGATATTCGAGGAAAGGGATGTACCTGCTAGGCTTCTACGTCTTATGGCAGTGGTTCTCAACAATGTATTTGAGACATCATTGGCGGATCGACCTCCTCGGCGGACTCGCCTATTCAGCATTTGCATTTTCGTTTTTCTACAGGAGTTTGGGAAGGATAGACAGGGCGTATGCGACTGGCGTTAGTGGTGGGAATGGGTGGCAGCGATTATTTGAGGGGACGAGAGCGCAGTATTTCTTCGATCGAAGGCCTGAGAAGGGATACGAAATTGTTATGGAGGGTAGTAGCGATGGTGAGAGTGGGAGGACGAGTATAGAGCAAGCTATGGTCGACCGCAGAGAGGGAGATCTCGAATCGGCGTGGGTCGATGATTTGGGGGCTACTTGGAGAACCAGAGAGCCGAGAGTGATATCGTAGTTGAAGAGTTTTGCGTATACCAGGGATCTGCTCGAAAGGAAGCTATTTCAATGCCGAACTTTTAGCTCAGTTCGGAATAGGCAGCGTGCTTGAGGAAGAGCTTCACTATGAACAGTGCCGAGTTAGTCTGATCCACCTGCAGGAATACCTCTGCTCTCTATTTGAATTGGGTGTGCAGACACTTCGCCATCAAGAGCTTGGTCTGCTTGAGCACCGATCAACAAATGGCAATTACAGACATTGCCCTCTTGCAACAGATTGTGTTGGGTGGTACATCTAGATTGGGATATTTGAAGCTGAGAAAGTCCTTCGAAAACATGGACATAAGAAATTCAACAATCTCCAACAACTTCCCGTACATTTCACCCTTGACCAATTCCCCCTTTCCGCTCCAACTCTCACTCTTCCTCGTGTCCCAGACACTTTCCGTCCATCTTCCACCTGAGCAAAGAAGGCCTAGGCCCGCATCACGTGCCATGCACCAGCAGCTCTTTTCCAAAAAATCGCGCCCGGGTTTCTTCTTCTTCGCGTCATCAACATCCACCGTTCCACAACGCAAGATGGCGTCCTCAAGCCAGAACCAAGGATTGAGCAAATATGTCACGCTTGTATCAATGGATGGGTTCGAGTTCGTCGTTTTGAGAGAGGCGGCTTCTGTTAGTAAGGCAATTGCTAGGATGTTGAGTCCGACGAGTGAGTTTGTCTTTACTTCTTTTTGATAGGACGATGCTGATGTTGTGCGCAGATGGTTTCAAGGAAGCCCAAGACGGACGTTGTGTTTTTGGGGAAATCAAGTACGTTCCCTCTCGATTTTTCCATGCGTTTTCGAACCGATCATATATTCTCAAGTGGAGAGGAGGGGCAGAAGTAGGACAATGATTATATCAAAACAAATCTCGCAGACAGAACATCTTCTTCGGGAGAGCGACGCTGGTTGATGCCTATATACACTTGATCTGAGACCTGCTTCTGTCTCTCGATTCCTCTATATCATACACACTTTGTTTGTCTTTGGTGGAGGGAAGAGAGGGAAAGAAGTAGTTGTGATGATTGCATACAGAACAGACACTGCTTGTTATCTTTTCTACAAGATCTCTTTCTGGATTTCTGGTGCAAGAGGGAATATGCTGATCATGTTTTGATGGCATAGTGGTGTCGTCCTTGAGAAAGTTGCCGAGTACTTCTACTACAATTACAAGAATCGGAATAGGGAGGATGTACCGGATATGGAGATCCCACCAGAGTTGTGCTTGGAGTTGTTGATGGCGGCGGATTATTTGGACAGTGAGTTTCTTCTCCCTCTAATGATTGACCCTCGCTGACATGCCTTCCAGCGTAAACGGGCGAAAAAGGTATACCACGGCGTACAGGACGGGCTCGACTGGGTAGGTAGTATATGAGGGGACGGAGTTCAGGAACGATATTCATGCCAGAAATGAAAGTACGACACAACCAACAGCGCACGTATCTGACCATATGTGAGGACACATCGAAACCCCATCACGAGCATATACATTCTTCACCTCTACTCCATGGGTCGATTGTCTATAGTTGATGGCAGAATAACCATTTCTCCCTCTTATTCAGCCTTTCTGCTCAATACTGTGCTTCGCCCTGTCGTAGCCTCGCTCCAGGGTGCAGTCCGCTGTGTTAAGGCTTTATTCCAGGGGAGACATTACTTACGCTGTACAATTTTTTGAAGGAAGAGGATGTGACGGAGAAGTCTCCGTTGCAATATCTGCAATCTGTGAGCTTCTGCTACTTTGGCGTTTTCTGAAATGAAGGCATCCAGTGGATACGTTTTGTACTCGTTGAAGTTCTCGCAATATTTCAGATCGAGACGTACATTCAAGGCGCCTCGAATGTCCCAACAAGCGCAAACCATTACCAGATCTCTTTTAGTATTTCCTCCGAAGTCTACAGGGTGATCAGACGAACCTCGGCGCACTTGTTGATTTTCGAGACGCCGGTCACCCTTCGCTTGGCGATTCAAACAGATCTTCGACGTATCATCAGATGAAACCTCCTCAAACGGGTAACCTTAACCCTGTATCCCCACAATTTCACCATCTGATAACTTTCATGCCACTGCTTAAAGATCTCACGATCTCTTCAATTTCTTCTTGTTCTGTTTATTCATTCTTTCTTTCTTTCTTTGAGCGCTGGTCGATCAGTTTAATTTCTTGTTTATATTGAGCATATTCATCGTCACTCTTTCAAAACACCATAATTCGAACCAACATTGACCCCCCCGGCATATCTCAAAATGAAGACCAACACCTCCCTCCTCATCCTCTCCCTCCTGGCATCAACTCAAGCCTCAGTCCTAAGCACCACAAACATCGCCACTGTCCTCGCTGGCGCCACATCTCAATCCTCCCTCACCATTCCCGCCGCCGCCATGGCCGCCATCGCGAAACTCGGCACGGGAGGTGCCAATGCGAGCACGCTGACTGCGGCGGACAAGGCTGCGATTGCTTCTTGTACGACGACTGCTCAGGCGGATAATACGGCGAGTAAGGCGGGGTTGGGTGGTGGGACTGGAAGTGCGGGGAATATTGCTTTGCAAGTTTATACTTTCCCTCCTTGTTTCCAAGTAGGAAGAGAGAATGTGAGCATAGAGCTAATGCTAGATGCAGCGTCACGAATAAGATTACAACTCACGCATGCGAGAGTGCAGGACAACAGATCTCGGGCACTGGAAGCGACACTGATATCAATCTCTTGATCTCGAATGTTGGTGTGCTAAATGCGAATACAGATGCAGCGGGCATTACGAGTAAGAGGGCTGTTACGTTCTCTGGTTGAGGATCGATTGAAATGTTAGTTTTGAGAAAATATATCTGGTTCCTTGCTTTGACTTGGCAACTTTCGCTTTCCATTAAAACAACCAAACCTGGGATCTAAAGCCAGGCGCACCTTCCCAAATCCTCAAGCAGCTAGCCTCTCTCACGTGAGTTGTACCCCCACAAACTTCCTTCCATTGCGTTATAGATTTTATTAAGCACAAAATATGACAAGTATAGCCGTCTGCTACGTGGTGTAACAGCCAATTAGCATGGCCACGACCGCGTACTTGCTCCTTCAAAAAATGGTTTGGCCAGCCGTTTTTCCAGCTCTCTTACGTTACCTCTAGGAGTGACGAGTTTTTTGCTTCCTTTTTCTACTTCTATGAGATCTTTTTGGGTGGGTAAGACGTAGTTCTTTTCTTGCTGCGAGGGTGTAAACTTTTGGGGGAGGACCGAAGCGAAGAATGGACGAAGAGACTTCCTCCCTACGCAGCCTGCGCAGACTAGTTCGTCCGTAGGTGTCAAAGCCTCGAGTTGTTTCCTATCATATTCTCCGCTCGAGGGAATCAGGTGTCGTGTCCTCAGTTTAGTTGCTTTGGTCCTGCTTAGTGCTACCATCAATCAGATATTGAAGTGGTAGCTTACACCTTTTAGGTATCGCTCCCGAACGTGAAAGTAGCAACGCTTCATTTCTTCCACAAGTCACTTATGAGCGGCTCCACACACGGAATTCGTATCTCAAGTACAAATTTCAAACTATAGTATTCCAGCCTTGAGCAATAGAATCAGAGCTCAGGGGCAGCAAAATGAAGCTTCCTACCATCACCACTTTACTCACGTTCGGAGTTTTAACTTCAGCTCTTCCTTTCAACGCCACCGACTTCTTATCCAACACAACATCTTCCTTCGACATATCCAACACCACACCCACCCTCGCCCGTCGTAGTCTACCCTTCTCCATGGAGAACGAAGCAGTATGTGTCTTTACGGATGGAGGGACATGGGGTTGGTTTTTCAATACATGGCAGTGGTACATCTTCGCCAAAGGCGAATGGGTTCAAGACCACTGGCCCAAAGGCGAACATGACAAACACGGAGAACCAACACATGACAGATACGCCAAACACTTAATCGATAAACTACACAAGCACTGTGGAACGATCCTCAACTGGCATTTCCAATATGGCAAAGGGAAGATGGATTTGTTGATAATAAGAAGTTTGATAGAGGAGAAGGACTCGCGGATTTCAGGACGTTTGATCCGACAACGAAGAATTGTGTCGAAGGGACAATTACTGCCGCGAGTAGGGACTTTGGAGGTGAGGTTAATGGGGGAAAGCTAGGGATGGGGGTTCATTGCCATGAGATTGAGAACTGGGACAATCAATGGAGTCCTAAAGATCTTTGGGAGAAGATCAAAAGGAAGGGATACGATGTGAACCGTTGATCCAGAACTGCTGCGTAGAATTGGTCGTAGGCATCTGGTTCTGGAAGCATGGCTTGTATGGGAGGTATTGATGCTTTCGATGCGTACTTTCATCTCATCATGATGCTGAACTTAGAGGATGCAGGAGACTTGCGAGTAGAAGAAGTCGGAAATTCGTAGCTTCTAAGAGCTTGAAAGCGCTTTCTACGTGTTGAGCACCCAGACTCTGTCAACACGAGTTTCGTGGAAGCACCTCATCAAAGAATAAATACAAATTAAACATGATTGGTTTATTTAAAAAGGAGAAAGGTGCCTCGAGCGAGTTCGTTGAGTAGATGTCTAGCGCGACACGGCTTCTCTTGGATTGAGGAACTTGAGGCGAAGCGGCTGCCGAGATAATCCAACCCCCACTTACAGATACTTCAAGGCGGGCAAGACCTCAACTGACCCATGGGCAAACAACAAGAGGGCAGAAATATTGTGGGCTGATAATGCTTTGAAACTTCTTCAAACTCTAAACCATATATAACATTTGTTCAAAATCCGAAAAGCACTTTTTGCCTTCGCCACCACCTCGGCATTAACTCAAGAGACGGCTCGGACTTACAAGTACTTTCAAGATGGGACAAAACTACAAGGAGATTTCTGAGATAGCTCTCAAAAGACGAGAAGCTGCAATCCCAAAAGAATATCTCCTTCCGGAATCTGCTCTCAAGGATCTCCCACTGGATCTCACCAGTGTACCAAAGTCCTCGGGACATTTCACACCAGAGGAACTCGAGATCATCGAAACTCAAGCTGAAGACATTCTCCTCAAGATTCGAGAAAAGAAATGGACTTCCTTGACCGTCACAAAAGCTTTTTGCAAAGCAGCGGTTGTGGCTCAACAACTGGTTTGCCATTTTCCAATATCCAGCAAGGACAGAGCTGACATGTAGAAAGACAAACTGCCTAACTGAGATCCTCTTCCCCGAAGCTCTCGCCCGCGCCAAATTCCTCGATGACCACCTTGAGAAGACAGGTCAGGTGATTGGTCCCCTCCACGGCATTCCCATCTCCTTGAAAGACTGCTTCATCACTCCTCCTCATCCCTCGTCTATCGGCATGGCGTGCTACGCCAACGAAGCTACCACCGAGGAGACGGTTCTCATCAGTATCTTAGCGAAGCTGGGAGCTGTTTTCTATGTCAAGACTAATGTTCCAACGGCGATGATGATGATGGAGACTATCAATCATGTTTGGGGAGAGACGAGAGGTGGGTATCATTCTGGTACGAGTTGTGGTGGGAGTTCTGGGGGTGAGGGTGTGCTTTTGGCGATGAGGGGGAGTCCGCTTGGTGTTGGTACGGATATTGGTGGGAGTATCAGAATCCCGAGCGCATTCAATGGGGTACGTGAAAATTTCCCCTTGTCTTGAAGCTTTCCTGGAAGCCAATCTCTTTCCTTAGAGCTTGGCTCCTGTACTCTTCAATATTATAAGAAGCCTCGGACTAACTTCTCTAAAGCTTTATGGAATGAAACCAACGTAAATATCCCATCTTTCTATCCAGAATCGTGCTGACATGGATATCAGATTTGGAAGGTTCCCAGTTTACGGCACCAAGTCAGGAATAAGCGGTCAAGACTTCATCTTCTCAAACAATGGTCCAATGGCAAGATCAATCGATATCATCAAGCTCTACTGCCAAGCCGTCCTCTCTCCGGAAATGTCTCCTTGGACACTAGATCCCAAATGTGTCGCCATTCCGTGGAGAGGAGATGTCATTCAACCCAAAGGACGAAAACTCCGTTTTGGAATCATTTCTGACAACGATGGCGAGATCAGCGTCCATCCACCCATCGTTCGTGGTCTCGAAATGACCAAGAAAGCCCTCCTTGCAGCCGGTCACGAAGTCTTCGAATGGGAACCCTTCAACCATCCCGAAATGGTCAAAGAAGTTAACTCCTCGTTCTACACTCTCGGCGGAGCCGCAATCCTAGATTTGACGTTGCAACATGACGAGCCAGTTTATGGCTCGATGGAGAACTATGAGGAGCATTATAAGAAGGGTGAACATGGGACACTTGGGCCTACGAAGTTGAGAGAGATGATTATTAAGAGAAATGCGTTACAGAAGGCGTATATGGATAAATGGTCTGCTACCGCCGGGGATGGAAAGGAGGCGATGGATGGAATTCTTGTTGCGAGTTCGCCGTGGACGGCGCCGAGATTGGGATTAACGCAGAAGACTTTCTGTGTTAACTTTACTGCGGCGTTTAACCTACTTGGTAGGCTCTTACCTCCTACCTTTCACTTGATACTGATGATGTTCAGACTACCCGATTTGCACATTCCCAGTGACATTCGCAGACAAGAATGTTGACAAGGCGAGAAGTGGATGGAAACCATTGAACGAGAAGGATGCAGAAGTCCAGGCGGATTATGATGTGGAGTTCTATCATGGTACTCCGGTTACACTGCAGTGTGTCGGTAGAAGAATGGAGGACGAGAAGGTCTTAGAGATGACTGGCATCATTGCCGAAGCATTGAAGGCACATTCTTGAGACGAAGATGAGAACATGTAGATTTGCACATATATACATCTATATAGACTTATAGAAGCGAGATCAGTTCACTTTCGAATGTCTGAATTTTGCTGGTTTGTGCAATACGAAATGTAAGGAGTTGAAAATGCTTGAAAGTATTTGGTGCATCAGTTTTGAAGGGAGCGCAAAAGAATGGAAGAAAACGGAGACAGCATGAGAGTGCAAGTTACAAAGAAGATAGGCCCAAACCAACATCAAGTATTTTAATTTAAATCAAGTAGTATCCAGAATTCTGTCAAAAGAAGAGACGATCTTTCGTCCAAAAGGCGGCCTAAATCCCCTTTCGCTTCGCTTCGCCTAGTTGTCCCTCCAACCACCAATTTCCCCACCGACTTCAACAATCGTCATAGACATCTCCTCACCACCCCTTCGCAACCCCAAATCACAACTGCACAACTCGAACAGAACCCACAAATAAAACCAAAAATGCCACCAACCCGCCGCTCCCGCGTCTCCTCCGGCCCAGCCGCAAAAGGTGCCCAGAAAACGCTCTCCTTCGGCGGAACCAAGATCACGAAACCCACCTCCTCTGCCAAATCCATCGACAAATCCATCGACAAATCTCCTCTCTCCTCTACACTCACCCCACCCTCAACCATCGATACAGGACACATCACATCTGAAGCTGCTGTTGAACAACAAGCTAAGGTTGAGTTGAAGGAGTTAGCTAAGGGAAAGACGGCGGAAGAAGAGAGAGCGAGCAGGGTCACAGATGCGCAGATCAAGCGGTATTGGAGGGAGAGAGAGAATGAGAGGAAGAGTAGGAGGGTACATCAGGAGGAGTTGAGTTTGGAGGAGAAGGTGTTGAGGTTGTTTGATATGAGTTCTCAGTATGGTGTATGTCTCCCTGAATTTCCCCCTCTATCTTCGTATTGCCCTACCCCTCTTCCTTTACATTCTACCACACGGATTTAAGAATGAATACTGATGAGGTTTAAACAGCCAGCCATCGGTATCGCAAGAATGAAACGCTGGGTCCGAGCCAACAAACTCGGCCTCTCGCCACCCATCGAAGTCCTAGCCGTTCTGCTAAAGGAAGAAGAGAAGGGCAATACGAAGATTGAGCGGGCGTATGTGGATGAGTTGATGAGTAGCAAGTTTATTATTGGTGAGGCTTGAGGGAGCGTAGCGACCGACAAGGAGGGTATTGAATGGTGAGGAGGCATGAAGAGTGTATGAATGAATGTGGGTGTATGAAACTTTGGCTGGATGGGTGGAGTTGCTTGGGGATTTGCGAATATCTGCGTGGAAGAAACAGGCTCAGGCTATGGCGTTCGGTTGCTTTCTATGGTATGGTGTGCATATGAATGCAGAGAGGAAGAGAATGGCTTCTCGTCAAAAGGGATACTTAGCCATGGCACAATGTGTTTCTTAAGAGCATAGAGCAATGAAAATGGCTCTGTCAACACAATCAACCTTACGAGCCTGAATTAATCGCACTATGATGACGGTGCTCACGGAAGGCTGAAGTCATTGAGCAGAAATCCCCATCAAAACGAATCTATTCAGCATTTTTGAATTAGGTGTGCTGCTATTGCAAGTCTTGGTCTACATGCTACACAGCGTAAAAGGAGTAACTCCGGACCTCCGCCAAAACCAAACAAATCATCGAATCTACAATTGCACCTCCACACGTCCCTCACCACCAGGCGCACCAGACGACAGGGTTGGGAGAAGGTAGGTGATATCATCCCAAGGATGTCTGTACAAGCCAGTGCGCAGTCTCTTCTGATCAAGGTAATGGGCAATCAAACCAATGGATCGACCAAGAACGAAGAGACCGTTCAAGACACCCATCTGCAAGTAATCCTCAGCCTCCTCGGGGGTGAAAGCACCGCAGTTGCGCATCAAATCAACGAAGCAGACAGCGACAGCACCATCGACGTTCAAGATCAAGTTGTCCTTCTTCGATGTGGTGACGGACTCAACGGCAAGAGCATAGTCGAGCATCTTGCAGCTAGGGAAGCGCTTCTTGACGAACTCCTTAACAAGCTCGACGCGAAGATCGGGGTTGTTGCGGGACTTCACCTTGTGGCCAATACCGGGGATGAGCTTGTTCTGCTTGCGCATGGTGTCGACGAAGTCACGTGGGGAGAGACCCTTGTCGAAGGCCTTGGTGAACTCCTCGGCAGCACCGTCAAGAGCACCACCGAATCTTGAACCGATGGTCAACAGACCTGATACAAGAGCGGAGATGAGATCCTTTCCGGCTCTGGTTGTGATGATGGTGTTCATGGCGCCGGAGACAGCTGGACCGTGGTCGGCAGTCAACATGAGCACCATTTCGAGGAACTTGCTGGCGTAGTCTGGGAGACGACGGCGGAACCAGAGCAAGGACATGACACCTCCGATTCCAATATCCTCCTTGAAAACATCGGAAATTGGCATACCAGCGTACAAGAGTTCTTGTCCACGGTCGTCGGAAATGGTGGAGATGAAAGCAGCAGGCTTTCGGATGAGACCAAGTTCTTGAGCCCATGAGTAGTCAAGTGGGATCTTCGGTACAACTGGCTCGGGTTGAGGGACGATGGTTCCGTCCTTGACGAGCTTCTGGTAGACCTGGCCGAGGAGAGCTGGCATGTCTTCGAAAGTTTCTGGGACGGAGAAACCAGCCTCCTTCATCGACTTGTTCTTGATGGCAGCAGTTTCGAGCTGGGAGTTGGCGAATGAACCAGCGTGTCCGAACTGAACCTCAGTCTTGAACATGCTCGCGCAAGTACCAATAGCCCATGCGACAATTGGCTTGGTGATGGTTCCGTTCTTGACAGCCTCAATGACTCGGTATTCCTCGACACCTCCAACTTCTCCCAAAAGCAAGAGGATCTTGCACTCGGGGTCGGCCTCGTATCTCAGAAGATGGTCAATGAAGGTTGTGCTCGGGTATCTGTCACCGCCAATTGCAACACCCTCGTAGACACCATCGGTTGTGTTGGCAATGATGTTGTTCAGCTCGTTGGACATACCGCCGGACTTGGAGACGTATCCAACGGAACCCTTGCGGTAGAGCTTGGAGGCGACAATGTTGTCCATCATACCACCAGTGTTACCGATCTTGAAGCATCCAGGCTTGATACCACCGACAGTCGCGGGACCAATGATGGTAATGCCCTTCTTCTTGGCAACGTGAAGGATCTCACGGGCACGCTGCAGATTCTGTTAGCTGGGCTTGAGCTTCTGCATGTGTTGAAACTTACTCTCTCGGGGACACCTTCAGCAATGATGGCAATTGATTTGATTTGTGGATATTCCATGAGCTCCATGGTGGATTGGTAGACGGATCGGGAAGATGCGAAGTTAACAACAGTGTCAACATCCGAGTGCTTGGCCATTGCCTTGTCCACATCTTGGTAAACTGGCAGCAGAGTCTCGCTGGTTCCCCAGTACATCTTGCTGACGAATTGACCACCGAATGTGTAGATGATACCAGCAACGGAGGGGGTCTTGCGCTTGCAGATGAAGTCGAAGTCGAGCATGCCCTGGACGGCTCGTGGCTGGAGACCGTAGACGAAGCATCGTGTCTTGTCGTGGAAGAGAGTGTGTTCTGCGCGCGGGCTGAGAGGGCGAGAGGGAGCTGCGAAACGGCGGATGTTGTCGTTGGCAGAAAGGCCGGCTGATGGTGCAGCAGAGGTGCCATTGGTGGCAGCCCCCCCGTTAACGGTGGCAGCAGGCATCGTGAAAAGCGTGGAGAGTAATGGATCTTGGGAGAGGGAAAGTCAGTAATTGCCGTGGTTTTGAAGCACTCTCTGAAATATTTGCGACGGGTGTCCCTGGTGAGATGGGTGATTGAGAGTGGAGAGGGAGCGAGGAAGGAATCGTAGCTCGGGTGAGAAGAAAGTAAACTGCTCTTTCAACTTACATCCAGTAAGAAATTGGCGCACCAGCTCTCGTTCGCAGCAGCAGTGTAGTTAGTTAGTGGTGAAGCTGAAGGCGGTCGACGAGAGTGAAGAAATGCAGACGGAGAGGAGAGGAGAGGAGAGGTCGTGCAGTGGTGTCGCCTTTTGAGAGATGTGGTGGTGTGGTCGTTTAGTTGTTCGTGGGCCGAACAGTAATTGGGGAAAAGGCGGTTTTGAATCGTGTGCAGGGCCTCAGGAGCGTTGTTGAACTCCGAAGTGGTGGACCGGGTGGTTGAGAGAGAGCTGTTTCCCAAAAATAAAGCCCAAAAACCACTGAGGCGCAGAAGCCACCCCTGCTTGCTCCGCAGCTGTTGTGCCTGTCGGCTTTGTGTTGGGGAATATTTTGGCGCTAGAATCAACCACTGCAGCTCCCACACCTTCGGACCCCCAAAACCCTTTCGGCGGCCGTAGTCAGCTCGGCGTCGTCCTAAATCCAGCACATCCCTCAAAAGTCTCCAATCCAACAACAATCCAAGGCCTTTTTCGTCGTTGAGGATCTTTGCACCGCCCAATCCAGGACATTATTCTCCTGCTACCCAATTTAAATCTCGCCTTGACAGCCGGATTCTTTTCTCTGGTAAGTTGTTAACCTGCCTCTCTTCCTGAATCCTTTCTCTCTCGCATCGGATTCGCATCGCATCAACAGTCCCCTCATCCTCATAAGACTGCTTCAAAGACCGTCAAAACGTCCGACAGTCCCCCAAGATCCACTTGTACTTCGAACTTTGCGAGCCTCACTACTCAATCGCAAGAAGCAAGTGTCGAGCTACCATCGCTGTTACTGCTGTCACTCGAACTCGGTTCCTGAGCATCCAATTTTCCTGTGTTCAGGTATTTACATACACGGCTTTTCAGCTTCCTGTCAGCAACACACAAAACATTAAAGACTCCATGCTGATAAGTTTCGAATAGCAAAACATACCTGACATCCTCTGCAATGGCTGCCAAATCCATCCTCGAAGCCGACGGAAAGGCTATCCTGAACTACCACCTCACCCGCGCTCCAGTCATCAAGCCATCTCCTCTCCCAAAGCCATCCACACACAACCCTCCTCCAAAGCTTGCCTCTCTCTACTTCCCAGAAGATGAGGACGTAGCAACCATTCTCGACCAGGCCGAAACCTCATACCCATGGCTCTTGGTCCCAGGATCCAAGTTCGTTGCCAAGCCAGATCAATTGATCAAGCGACGAGGCAAGAGCGGTCTTCTGGCTTTGAACAAGACCTGGCCCGAGGCGAAGGCGTGGATTGCTGAGCGTGCTGGAAAGGCCCAGAAGGTTGAGCACACCGTGGGTGTTCTGCGACAATTCTTGGTTGAGCCATTCGTGCCTCACCCTGCCGGAACCGAGTACTACATCAATATCAACTCCCAAAGAGAGGTACGTTTTACCTTTTCATACTTAGTCCCAAAATTTGGCACCCAAAGTTGAAAGTGGGTGCAAGAAGAGACTTCTTGGAAAACAAGTCAAAATCATCAAAGACTTGTCACACATTGTGTGATGCCCAAGCGGGATCAAGAGAGTCAAGTTTTGAGCACAAAATGAAATGGCAGAAGCATGTGGGTTCCAAGAACCTTTTGATGTTTCCAACCCCGTGGTTGTGGTTCGGCAATAGACGTACCAGCGGGCGGGCGAACGGAAGCTAGACCTCAATTTCCAATGTGGGCCACCGCATATGGCATCAAGTCCAAAACAGCATCCTATCATCATGCAATTTTGTACCTGCATTGCCATGTGTGCGGGCACTCCCGCTGCTAGGGCTATTGTTTGCCTCTTGCCCGAAACAATCTTCTTGCGCCACCCGATTCAGTTCCCAGACATGGCCCCCATCCTTGATCTACCACGTGCTAACTCTCTCTTCCCTTGCAGGGCGACTGGATTCTCTTCACACACGAGGGAGGTGTCGATGTTGGTGATGTCGATGCTAAGGCCGAGAAGCTCTTGATCCCAGTTGATCTCGAGGAATACCCATCAAACTTCAAGATTGCCCAAACTCTCTTGAAGAAGGTTCCCAAGGGCGTACACAACATCCTCGTCGACTTCATCAGCAGACTCTATGCTGTCTACGTCGACTGCCAATTCACATACCTCGAGATCAACCCTCTCGTCGTTGTCCCAAGAGAAGATGCCGGAGACGATGCGCAATCCGCTGATGTCTACTTCCTGGATTTGGCCGCCAAGCTTGACCAGACTGCTGAGTTCGAGTGCGGTGTCAAGTGGGCTGTTGCACGATCGCCTGCTGCCCTCGGCATGGCTGTCGTCAAGGCTGCGGATGGAAAGGTCAACATCGATGCTGGCCCACCAATGGAATTCCCTGCTCCTTTCGGCCGTGAGATGAGCAAGGAGGAAGCTTACATCGCTGAGCTCGATGCTAAGACTGGTGCATCACTCAAGTTGACCGTCTTGAACTCCAAGGGCCGTGTCTGGACATTGGTTGCTGGTGGTGGTGCTTCTGTCGTCTACGCTGATGCCATTGCCAGCTCTGGTTTCGCTGATGAGCTCGCCAACTACGGTGAGTACTCCGGTGCCCCAACCGAGACTCAAACCTTCCACTACGCCCGCACTGTCCTGGACCTGATGCTCCGCGCTCCCTTATACCCAGAGGGTAAGGTCCTCTTCATCGGTGGTGGTATTGCCAACTTCACCAACGTCGCCTCTACCTTCAAGGGTGTCATCCGCGCTCTCCGAGAAGTCGCCCCTCAACTCATCGAGCACAACGTCAGCATCTGGGTTCGTCGTGCCGGTCCCAACTACCAGGAAGGTCTCAAGAATATCAAGTCCGTTGGTCAAGAGTTGAAGCTCGACATGCACGTTTACGGTCCAGAGATGCACGTCAGTGGGATTGTTCCTTTGGCTCTTGTCCCAGGTAGATTGGAGCAGAGCAAGGTCAAGGAGTTCAGTGGTTAGATGGAACGGAGTGGGATGAGATGATGATTGCCTTTTGCATTGGAGACCTTTTGAGCATCTGTTTGATCCCAGGCAGATCACGGCGTACAAACTTGTTGCTTAGGAACTTTACAATAGATACTCTAATTGTTCACGGTGTTACACGCATCTAGATGTACAGTATCACTTTCTCCAACCCCTTTTCTTTCTCGCTTCCTATGTGCGTCATGCAAGCTCCAGGTACAGACACGACAGACAGTATCACGTGTGCCGGCCCCTCCCGCTCCCTTTTCAACCTAACCAAAAATAGATATACCAACTCACCTCACTCCGGACGTCCGTACGTACAACAAGACAACAATGCGCTGGAACTCAATCGTCTGACGAGAGCTCTGACAAAACTTGAACTCCGCGGTCTGTCCGAGGTATCTCGGACTCTTGCTCCGTCGTATCGTTGTTCTAAAGTATCTCGGTGAGTTCACGAGGTGAGATGAGGTGGTGGATGGTGGTAGGGAGTTTGGGAAAAGGGTCCGGCGGCACAATGCCGTTGATTTTGTGAGACCTTATGAGATAGGCAGATTGGATTACTTCAGCCTTATTTGGGGGCTGAAGTTATACGTACCGAGGTAAGATGCATCTATTCACATTGCGCAAGATGAGGATGTGGAGGTGGTCCCGAGGATTGATTGGTTGAAAAGGTAGATCCGAGATGCATGAGATGAGGAACAGGATTCATTCCTGTGAATGATGAGATGCGGCACATACAAGGTAGATCAGAACTGCTTTCATCCTTCGTCTCATCTAGAACTTCATCTAATGATCAAAAAGATGCGACGAGACGCCGAGCTAATGTGATTCGGCGGGTTCTAGCACAATTGGTACTGTTGTGGCTTGTATTCCTGTATGCTGCGAGTTCCCCCTATCGCAACGCTTCTTTCGCGTATCTCATCCCACCTTGCTCACTCTCGTTTCGCTTTCTTCCCAGGCCCCCAAAGAACGGGAAGTAAAAAAGTGTCCGTCAGTCGGTCGCCGATGGATTGTGGCTGAGTTCATACGTGATCTTGGTGTAGTACGTGAGGTAATCTTTGGGGTCTGAGAATAAGCGACTTAGATGTACTCTCCTTTTCTGACAATATTAGAAGTTCGCTTAGTTGTTGGTCGTGAGTGAATGGAAAGCGGGATGGTTTGGGTTGGATTAAAGCTTGAGAAATTTCACTCTGCGGCTCGAGTTAACTCGCGGGGTTAGGCCAAGCCATGTCTATCTAATAGTAGGAGTTTCAAGAACAATCAGTACTCTTGATGGCTCCCATTTCGACCTCAATTGTTGAATGTTTTGATGGAACATCGAAATTGGAGAATTGGGAAATCCGCGTTCCATCAACTACTGGAGCAAACTCAGGAAGAGCAAAGCAGGTACTCAAATGGAGTTCAATCGCCGCTTTGCCACTCCTCGTCATGATTCTTCTGTCTCTTCACATCCAGACCTTTCAAAGCAAAGTCGGTTCTGGCAAAGTCTCCTTTTTCACCTTGCCTCGCCTCGACCTGGATAGCTTGAAGTCTGCGAAGAAAGGCATGCACCCACTGCCTCGACTTTTGACGGTTTGATCCTACAGTGTAAGCCAAAGATGGCAATTGAGAAGTCCCAGCCGTGCACTTGCTTCTGGAACGGCCGTTCTCCTCCTGCTTCCCATGCTCATTCTATCCTCAACCCAGACTCATTCCTTCACTATTTCCACTACAGCT
Organism: Phialocephala subalpina; assembly: GCA_900073065.1. NCBI lineage: Eukaryota > Fungi > Ascomycota > Leotiomycetes > Helotiales > Mollisiaceae > Phialocephala > Phialocephala subalpina. The sequence goes on from FJOG01000002.1 coordinate 1,829,064, forward strand.
TGTGGTCTGGAGTCAACACTCGATCTTACGCTTCGTCCTAAGCAAGAGATGAAATTCAAGAAGAACATGTGGAAGAAGGTGTTGCGGGCCTCCTTTGTATCGAGAATTACAGCTGTTCGAGGAAGATATAGAAGCGGGGTAATTCAGCAGTAACTTCGGTGCGGACTTGGAACCGTTTTATCTCCGTCTAGAATGCAAAAGGGAAGAGATGGGCCCTGGTCAAACATAGAATGATTCAACAAGCAAAAGAATGGGATCGAGGTTACTGAACGGTTAGTGTTCAAAATACGCAAACAAGATAGAAAACGAGCTCTAAACACGAAGCAAAAAGTACAAAAGTGGACAACAAGTATCGTCTTAGCATCCATCGAAGAAGAAAAGACAATAGTAGCAACCCAACCCTTCTAGATTAAGAATTTCCCATCCCATGCTGCACCTTCCTCGGCCCAACATCGCATATATCAAGCGAAGTCGGTGGGGCCACAAAAACTCTTCCAAAAATTTCCCTCCTTCCCATACTGCTTCATGGTCTTATATACTTAAATAGTCATAATCCCGTCATCCAATCACAAGGCCGGATGGTGTGTAAGTAACTATTTCATCACCTCGTCCAGTCTCGTAACTAACAAACAACAGAGTTGGTTATCACGTGTCCTTAACATCTAATATACGGACAAGGTCCTGAGTTGTAAGTTGATCTTGACTCTGATACAAATAACGAAAACTAATCTGAAAATTAGCGAGCCTCAGTCTGGTCAGATTACTTTTTGCTTTTTCCTTCCTTGAGTTGAGGTTTGGTGGGGAAGTAGCGACGAGCTTGACTTGAGCACTTGCTATTGTCAACTTTTCTTTTCGTCCTTTACTTCCGCCGATTAATGGACCGTAGAAGGAATACCTTTGATAATCCTGCCATAGTCGCCGTCCTCCGAATGCATACTCTAAGCGAGATAGTCAAGACTTGGCAACGAATAGTGTGATGGAAAGCCACTCGCCCACACTAACTTGCATGAACTTCAGGTGTGGACACGGAGAAGACAACACGAATGCATAGGACGTCGAAACATCCATCCTCGAACGCTGAATCATTTGTAGACTTTTCAGTAGACCAATGTCACAAGGAGGCTGTGTATTTTCAAATAATCTTTCCATACTAGCACATCTGTATCTACATTGAAAGATCACAATAGACAACCATGGTCTAGCTCAAGAGAGTCAACCAACCCCCCTCAGCACAAGCACAATGATATCTGATGAAGCCCGATGAAAACGATAAACAAGCAAGACGCCGGTGTAAATGCAGCCCAAAATGCCCGCTCCTGCCCCAATGTACGCAAGCCAGGCTGGAAATGCGTTCAAGTGCTTGGTATAGTCGCAAAGCAAACAAGAAGTGAAAAGCAAACCGCATGGCCAATGAGCCGATGCAAAGCACAACTATCTCCCGAGACGCCGTTATTATGATGTATGATGGGTCTCGTAACACATTTGACTGCATTGTACCACTTCAGTGAGAGTGGTATCGGGTATCTGGCGCCGGTGGAAGCCGTTCAACATGATCTCTTCAATACTCATCCCGGGAATCGCGAAGGGGTCGTGCAAGTTGATTCAATAATGCGTCAAGTTCTTTCCAGTTCTCAACCTTCTCGGCAAACTTGCGGTGCTTCCGAGAAAGAACATGCTGTTACTCGAGTCAGTGACATTCTTGTGCAACATTGAAATAGCACATACCTCTTCAAAATCCTCAAACTTATCCTGGCAGTTCTCACAATATCCTGGCTTGGGATCTCTCTTCTCAAGTTTTCTCTGCTTGACTGCTTGGACCTTTCGGGCAGTCTCAACTTTCCTCGCGTTCTCTTCTGCTTCAGATGGGTCGACGTCTTCCTCAATAAGCCCGAGTCTCCCTTGTCTCTTTACTACTCGCGGCGGCGCAGAGTCTTCTCTAGTAGTAGCACTGATATCGGTCATACGATGGGAGCTTGCCAGTCCATGTGAGCCTGGGCCTCCACTGTTCTTCTCCAAGACCTTTCTCTGCAGACCGTGGACCTCTTTGCTGGTTCCCACCTTAGCTCCTGGCTGCGCTGCCGTAGAAGAGATCATCTGAGAGCGGATTGCAGACGTGATGTTAGATGGTTGAAGTCCTGACGCTACTGGCTCTCCTCCAAACAAACGACCAGTGCCGGCCCGGCTGACAAAAGCATTTTGGTTCCCCCGAGACGAAGGCTCAGGATCCGCCTTTAGCGCGAATGAGCTTTTGTTCGGGGCGAAAGGATTGGCCTGCTTGCTCGACACGCTAACATTTCGATTCGAGCCATCTTCCATCTGCGCTAGAGGCCGTTTTCCAGTCACAGCTCTTGGAGGTTGCATCTTCGTTGCCTCGAATGCGGCGGCGGCACGAGTCCTGGGGACCATAGCTTTCTCTTTCTCCTGCTGCTTTTGAAGTCTGATCATCTCCTTTTCCTTTTCCGCTTCCCGGCGGCTGTAATCAACCTCTTCGATGAAAGGACATTTCCCACCAGATACACTGCGGAATTGTGGCCAATCTCCATCTTCCTTGTTGGCAACCTTAGAATACTCACGGACCATGATTGGTCTTTGCTTCTCATCGATGTCGTGAATATAGATGAATGGCCCCTTGAACTGACTAATGTCTTTCGTAGCTACTGTCAAGTCACGGTCGGATGGTCCATTGATCCTCTCATTGCGAAGGAGCTGGGATAGGTCGACTGACTGGCCAGTACGGTGTTTCGTCGCGGGTGCTGCATTGCTTCTCGTATTGTGTCCGTGGGCTGATTGATTGTCTGCTTCCGACTCAAACATAACTTTCATTATTCGTTGCAACTTCTCCAACGCCCATATCTTCATATTCAACTCTCGAGCTTTGTACAACACATCCGCATTGCGGCCTTGCTGTCTACGGACCTCTGCATCTTGTGTGTGGGATGCTAACCTCCTACTGCCTGGGGCTTCGAACGTGAACTTCGCCTTGGTTCCAAATTCGGAGTTGAGGTTGGCTGATTCAGATGACCTATCTAGTAGAGATGGATTGATCGTTTGAGGTTGACTATTTTGTGATTGGGAGTCGTTGGTTGAGGAGGTTACTACTTCAGCTGGGACAGCTTGGTGCTCGGGAGGGATATTTCGTGTTGTGACAACGTGGGTGACTTCGTTTGAGAAGAACTTCTCTTCGCGCTGTAGACATTGTTAGTATATATACATAGTTCAATGGAATGGTCAACATACCGCACCAAGCTCAATCACAAGTTTCGAGTATTTTGTTCGAGTTTCCTCCGGCACACTCTCGAAATAAAAGACGAAGGTCGGGAATATCTTCCTATAGTGCTTCTGCCACACCCTGACTGTCTCGATGTTCTCTCCTTTCTCTGCTTTTGTGACGACCTGCTGAGGCTTGTCTGCCACCGCAATCAATTGTTTCTCGAAAGAGGAATGTTGTGAGGGATTGGACTTTCGAGTAAATACGCAGCCTTCGAGAGACGATTGTGTTGCATGGCGTGGAGGAGTTCTTAATTCTTGGTGGGAATCGAGCATCTGCTTCTTTGCTGGGGGTGGCTGGCCATAAGCTTCCTCCCGCTGGATTGTGGCATAGGATCGCTTCTGCTTTGACGCAGCAGCAGCCACTGCTCTGTAGGGCGAATTGACGGCATTGGAATTGTTCGACAAAGGCAATCGTCTCCCAGACATCGTGGAGAGATTGTGTGGCGAAGGTGATAGTGATACTGCTGCCATAAGAGGGTATTCTCAGTCCTGTGCAGCGCAAGACCTCGGTGAAGGAGTGGGGTGCACGCGACAGTACACGTCCGACCAGCTTCGGACGACTCTATAATAGCATTAAGAAAGATGATTGAATACTCGTTGGACAAGACTGCGGACGTCGCGAGTGCACAAGTCAAGGAGTGTGGTGGGGATAATGCTGGCAGAGCTCTCGAATACCCTTCCTTGAGGTTGTTTGGCTGGCTGGGCTTTGGCATCAACAAAGTCGATTTGCGGGTGGGTCCGAGAAAGCGCGTTTAGTCCAGTGACACCGCACAGCAACGGCTTATGAACACTAGCGGCCGCCGCTATGCACGACATCGAATAAAGTTATGCTTCTTTTCCAAGATGTGCTTTTGATAATGATACAAATTCTAACTCTATCTCATGAGTTGAGGCGGCAGAGAGACAGGACGCGTCTGGGCGAATGCTAAATCGACGATGACGGGCCGGAGACAGCTTCTGCAGCAATTGCGGAAGGTATCAACTCAATTGCCTTCGAGGACTACCCTCCCAATTCGAGCTCCATTGAGAAGTCGCACTGCATCTTGTTGCACACGCCGATATGCCACGATATCAGTATCAGCTGCAGACCTGAAATTTGGTCAGCCCGTTCATGAGACACATCCACATCTGTTAAGGGCTGGAGAAAGTAAGTTCATGCTACATCTTCCACCTCAAAAAAGTATTGCTGACAGAGCTTCACAGTTACACCTGGAATTACAGCACAAGAATACTCGGACCGACGTTCAAGACTTGCAGCGAGTCTGCCTGAAAATGGGATAGCAATACTGGCTTCTTCAGACACGAAATATCGATCCGGAGCTGTTTTCTACGAATTCCACCAGGAACCAAACTTCTTCTACCTGACAGGCTTCAATGAACCTGAAGCTGTGGCCGTCATACAGAAAGTTGGACCAAAATCATCTGCCGACTACAACTTCCATCTGTTCTTGCGGCCCAAGAATGCTAGAGCGGAGCAATGGGATGGTGCGAGAACTGGAGAGCAAGCTGCTCTAGATGTTTTCAACGCAGATGAGGTCAATACATATTCCGGACCATGCTGAGCAAGTGCTGATTATGTGTTAGTCCGGAGATGTCAACCAACTGCATACATTACTGCCACCCCTTATATCAGGAGCTTGTGAAGTGTATACAGATATAGCGAAGTGCTCAGGGTTTGGACGCTTCTTCCGAGATCAAGACTCGCCACCGAATGATTTCCAGAAGATGATCAAGGACAGCAAAGTCAAGTCCTTGAAGCCACTCATGCATGAGCTGAGAATCATCAAGAGCGAGGCTGAAATCGCAAACATGCGTATGGCCGGAAAGTTCTCTGGACGCGCATTCACAAACGCTATGCGACAGCAGTTCACCAAAGAGAAAGACCTTGGAGCGTTCTTGGATTATGACTTCAAGATTCTGGGATGTGATACAACTGCATATGTTCCAGTCATTGCAGGAGGGAAGAATGCCTTGAGCATACATTATGTCCGCAACAATGATGTTCTTCAAGATGGCGAGATCGTCTTAGTGGATGCAGGTGGAGAGTACGGTGGCTACATTGCCGATATCACACGGTCATGGCCTATCAACGGGAAGTTCTCGGATCCTCAAAGAGATCTATACGAAGCTATTTTGCGAGTTCAGCGAAGCAGTATATCCCTCTGCCGGGAGAGTGCTAATATGACGTTGGACAAAATCCATCAGGTCACCGAGCATGGATTGAAGGAGGCTCTTAAGTCATTGGGTTTCAACATGGGTGGCAATGCCATGGACATACTGTTCCCACATCATGTTGGCCACTACATTGGTTTGGATGTACATGATTGTCCTGGATATGCTCGATCGGTACCCTTGAAAGCTGGTCACTGCGTCACTATTGAGCCTGGGATATATGTTCCTAGTGATGAGCGTTGGCCACAGCATTTTAGAGGCATTGGGATTCGGATTGAGGATAGCGTTTGTGTACAAGACGATTCCCCTCTAGTTCTGACAACAGAAGCTGTCAAAGAAGTTGTAGATATCGAAGCACTGAGAGATTAGTGCTAATGTAATATGAATGTACTGTACACAACGATGTTGTATTCGTGGGGTCTGCCCCTCATAAAATATCAAGCGAAGTAAACAAAGAGAAATACCCAAGTGACCTTCAATACTCTCACACAAAGAAGGAGCTCGCGAGCATGGACTACGCAACCACAGACTTATGTTTGTCCTCACCGCAAACATCGGTATGGATTTAAATAAACACTTTCTCAGCATCCAATCAACAAAAGGCACTTTAGTGTAGAGGTTTAGCACGTCGATTCTGACTGTAAGAAGCGTTTCGGATTCCTGGGTTCGACTCCCAGAAGAGCCTGTTAGTAGTAACTGGGTTCAAATCTACTTTTGGTGTCTCAAGTAGAGTTCGCACTCTTTTTTTGTTTTGACATTTTCTTCTTTTGTAATTTTTGGCTAAAGATGAGCCTCAAAGTTAAGGATGGGTTCACTCTAAGACGCCGAAAGAGGGAAGTTGATCCGCGGTAAGATGCCATGTCCGTCCTCTCCTCAGTTTCTTTCGTACCAGAAAGTGGTGGAATATATTACAGCACCTACAAACTCCAAAATCAAGCCAGCCTTGAGTTCAGCTTCACTTCTCATCAATTTTTCATGGTTCACTTACCCTGACTGAATCTAATTTGACTCACGGCCAAAGCTGACTCTATCCCGTCCATCAACTCCTGTAACAGCAAGATAAAGCCCACGTGCCCTCGGCGATTCGAATAGACTCCAAGACACATACATGCCTGAAGTGAGATACAGGGATAAAGTAGAGGGGGAGTGATATACACAACTTAGTTCTATATCCTCAAGTGTCTCCGAGTTGACGCCAAATAGCGTGGAGAAATTTGTGGCAGTGTGCCATAGGCCCACTGTGCTAGAAACTAAAGACGCTGTTGTCAGAGTCTAGATTATCGTGAAGATTTAGATTGACGTCAAGATCTGCTCGAGTTCGGTCAACATTGCCATACAGACTAAGAGGATATCAGTTGCGGAAGTGGTCAGGGCAAAATGTATGGTATTGATGTCAAATCTGTCCGTCTAGCTAGGTGGAAATGTCTGCTTGATATAGTGCTCTCGCTGGCACATCGGAATTAGGCCAAACCGCCTAGTGAAACGATGCATAAGTGATAATGCGGCTTCATGCCAACATGCTACAATTTCCCCACCGCATTGAGACCACTGCCACTGATTACGAGTCCTCAACTGACAGAGGAAAAGCATCACAGGGTATCTTCAGATCACAGAGGTGGGAACACGGCGTGACACTGTAGCTGGTCTTGCCAAACTCTTGATGACCAGAATGTCTGTTGTAAGAGTGATTTCTTTGTTCAATAAGATGCTAAATACATACTTGAAAGCAACGCTATGCAATTGACGTACAAACATTCCCCCTGGGACATATTTACAGTGACTCCTGCCTCGGGAATCCTAGAAGCTTCATGTCCTCGATTCTGAAGTCGCCAAACAGCTCGTTCAACTTCATATCCTCATCCTCACTCCGATTTTCACCTATCAACGTCCTATCCGAGCCCTCGTCCTGATGCGAGGTCCACTGAGCGAAGCTTGCGTTTTTCATTCCATCCTCGATGATAAGTTCAACCATTTCTGACTTGTCCGTGACCAACTCAACCTTGAAGCCTCGTCGAGCAACTTCCTTCGAGAATGTCAAGTCGAGGGCGTCTGGTGTCCTAGGTGCACGAGCTGCAACGAAGACCCGATGGACTGGTGCAAGTTGGAAGATACAGACTTGTCCTGCTCTGTCGAAAGGGGCTCCAGTGTCGGGTAAGGCCCCGAAGAATGCTCCATAGATAACATGACTGATGGTATCTGAACTCTGACTGGTGATCCCGAGACCAGATAGCAGCATCAGACCGGGATAGATACGTTCATTGGCATACTCGACGAACTCCGTTCGTGAGAGTGTAACGTGCTCTCGAACATCGACTATTGGCAAGAAGGTAGCGATTTGACAAAGAATTGGATGTGTAAGTTCCTGAGGAGGCAGTGTTTTGTTCCGTGCGAAAGGGGAGAACAGCCGTGACAAGACTGGTATCGAGAATGGGCTCGATGCAACTCTCGGTTGACGAATGAGGGGTTCGAACAGGTTGGCCAGACTAATGTGCAGAAGAGGCTGGGAATATTAGCTGTGTCACACTCATATTCAATGAACCTCGGATCGTACCGTTGCATTCATGATTGTCTTGTCGAATGCCCGCCAGGAAATTTCATCTTCAACTTGCCCAGTATTACTTTCACAGAAGCAATCTAATATGGAGTCTGTCACTGCTTCCAGCTCACATCGCCATCGTACATCACCGACAGGGACTAATCTGGATGAGAGCACTAGACGTAACCAAGAGCGAAACTCATCTTTAGGGATTGTACCGCTCAACTCGCTAGAGTTCGAAGATGGCAAGCTTTCTGCAGCAGGAAAGAGAGCTTTATCAAATCCATTAGGAGCGTCCGCGTTCCAGACCGAATTCCTGTCCTCATGGAGTAAGTCTAAGGCGTCGTTGAGATCCTCATCATCCTTATCGGTCCTTGTGTTGTATTGTATGGTTGTGAAAATGTTCATCACACTCTGAAATAGCAACCGTCTGCGCTTTCTCTCTAGAGTATCTAACCAAAAACCGGACACACTTTGGTCTCGTGATGGCCATAAAGGACGTCTGCATAGTATCACAACTGCAGTAAGCAACGCATCGACCGTAAGAAGCTGTACTGGTTCTGGATCTAATACATAGGGATAAGACGCCAGTCTCAGGACGGATCGGTAAAGGATGGGCGCCGCATCGACGACATGGTAGGCCAAGTCCGGTGGAAGCTGCTGGCGTAGAAACCGAGAGAGAGAAGTCTCGGACCAATCTGGAAAGGTTAGCTAAGAATAACATGTACATAAGGCTCGAGGAAAGCTAACATGGTATTGCCTGATCATGATCTTTAATGGCGTATTGTTCGAACGTTGTTTCGAGAGTCTGTTGTTCGCCAGCGTCCAAGCCCCTTGCTGCTACCGCTTGGGAGAATTTGAGTCGTAATTCATCTTTCAAACTGTTAGAAGAGAACACTTCCGGCTCCCATGATCTATCTACCTTTAGTTCTCACGGGATATGATGACGAAGTTCGTTCTTCGAGTGTGCTGTTTTCCACTGACATTTCAGACTCTCGTGCTACACGCCTCTTTTTGGCTCTGACTTCAGCGTAACCAGTGAGATGAGATTAATAAAACAACATGAGAATGAGACATGAATCTGCGGTCAAGGATGCTGCGCGAATGTACGACGCGAAGTGAATGTTTAGAAACAACTTCATAGCAGAAATAACGTGTACATTTAAAGACACTCCAGCAAATCTTGCATATGCACATGCGCATGTGCAGTACAGCGTGGAGAAGAGACACACCGCTGCAGTACAACGCTGTTGTGCAAGTGGGACGAGACAGTTCGTGCATTTATAGGAGGTCTCATTGGAAGGAGCTAGGCGAACTACGTTTTGGGGAAGCCGCAGCCTTGCACCACCGCTTTCTCACCACGTCCTCGCCACAACCACAACGACAGCAGAACAACAGCAGCAAAATGGCGTCTCCATCGAATAGCCCTTCGAGGTCGAATACCCCATCTGACAATACTAATGCGATCCCAGATGCCGGTCCGCAAGAACCCGACCTCCCTCTCACTCTTGCGTCGTCCATGATCCTGACTTCGCTGCCTCGCGATGCGGCTTCTGCTCTCTCTGCAGCGGGCGAGTTTCCGAAGCCCAAGGTCACAGTGCACTTCAAAGCAGTAGGCAGTGCGCCGGCAGTCAGGAACCAAGTTTGCAAAATTTCTAGCACGCAGAGATTCGAGGCTGTGGTTAGCTATTTGAGGAGGACGCTGAAGGTTGGCCCGACGGACAGTGTGTTCTTGTACGTGAACTCTAGCTTTGCTCCGGCATTGGATGAGATTGTGGGGAACTTGCACAGGGTCAGGCAAACTCTATTTGTCATTATTCATAAGTTACTAACACCTGCAATAGTGCTTCAAAGACTCCAACGACCGGCTGATAGTTTCCTATTCGATGACACCAGCCTTTGGTTGAAGACCACATATATCTACGCAGACTACAGCAATGCGGGTACCTGACACTCGCCTCCGAATCCTTACGAACAACCAAACGCCATCAAGTCAAACACGAAAGGCCAGCACAAACGAAGTTGCGCCGCCCATTGGGTATCTTCATCAAGCATCCTTCCCCTCCACTACACGCTCAAACTCTGCCAGCTCTTCCTTCGCGATTGGATATGTATGTTCGGGTGCTGGATAGGAACGGCTCTTTGTCTCGTCTCTATAGGCTTCGATGGCTTTGAAGCTCTCGCTCCAAACATCGCCATACTTCTTGACGAACTTTGGTATAAAGCGTCCCGGTGGGAAGTTGCCAGTCATGTCGACCTGGACAAGAACCTGACCTGAACATCCATTACCAGCACCAATGCCGATTGTGGGGATCGAGAGCTTCTTTGTGATGAGTGCTGCGACCTCTTGGGGCACCGCTTCGAGGACAGTCGCGAAACATCCAGCTTCTTGGACAGCAATGGCATCTTCGAGAACCTTTAGTGCTCCTGCGGATGTCTTTCCTTGGACTCGGAAGCCCCCTAGAGCATTCTGACGTTGTGGGGTAAGTCCGATATGGCCCAACACTGGTATGCCGGCACTTGTGATCTTCTTGATGGTGGGTGCCATTTCTGAGCCGCCCTCGAGTTTGATGCCCTGCACACGTCCCTCTTTGACAAAGCGGATGGCATTTTCGAGGGCTTGTTCTGGAGCAATCTCATAGGAACCCATGGGCATATCCCCAACCTAAAGGTCAAATATTAGTGAGTGAGCTGCGATCAAGGAGAAGGCTGCATACAGTGAAGGCAGATTTGGCAGCTCGAGACACCGAGCGGCAATGAAGCAACATCTCTTCCACAAGCACTTCACTGGTATCTTCCATACCTAGAGCGACCATGGCCAAACTGTCCCCAACGAGAATAATCTCCATACCGGCAGCTTCTGCAACATGGGCGCTGGGGAAGTCATGGGCCGTGAGGACAGTGATGGGTTCACCCTTCTTGTATAAGGAGCGCAAGGTATTGATGGTGACTTTCTTTCGTGGAACCAGGGGCTGAGAGCCCATGGGCGAGTGCGAGCTCCATCGACTCTGATATTGCGACAGCAATGGTTTGGCAACAATAGAAGCTGGTCGTGGGTATTGTGTAAAGAGGGCACGAGACATTTTCACGATGGAAATTGATGCTGTCATGGTGGGGTGAAAGGGTTGTTGATGCTCAATTGAGTAGCAGGATGGCAGCCTAACAGAATCTTACCGAAGAGAAAATGAGAGACGCCCATTTTGCGTGGGCATTTATGAATAATTGTCGTGATCGTTTCCACGCAGTGTTTTTGATACTGGATTTCAAAGTGACCGATGACCGAGGATCTTCCTCCACAGCCCATCAGCATTAGCCTCTTTCGGTCCTAGTACAATATGCCCGCCTTCCTCATTGTCCGCCCTTTCAAGTTCGGGCCAAGGCAAACTCGTTGTCTGCATTCGAGAACGAGATTTAGAGGAGGTTGACGGCCTGTTCTAATTGTCCTTCACGGTGTTGTGAGATTGAAAGAGCCACAAGATCTGAAGTCGCACGGTACTTCCGGAATCACGGCAACAGCTTAGTCAAGAACTTCTGATCATGTGCTGTGAATCATCTGCAAATCCGGGTAATATATGATGCCAGTAATAGCAGTAGCCATTGCCTTTCCTTTCGTTCCAAATACACGATCACACGTTTCTTTATTACACTCGCTCAAGCTACTCGTCTTCAAAAAAAGGATACTCACATCGCAGCTTCTTTTTGACAACAAAGACACAGGGGTAGACTTCGGAAGCGAGCCTTTATCGCAGCGATAAGAACGTCCCCGGCTCCTCCTCGTCATCTCAAACTCCTCATCTCATTTTCGACCGAACTGCCTCCTCGAGACTTCACCACCTCCTCGTACCGACCCCTAGACCCTCGAGAAACTTTAAAAACAAAAATCTTCTGAGCAGTCCTCGGATCTTTGCGCCCACTTCGCCGCGAGAAGGACCCCTCGAGACCGCCACTAACCTCGCATCCTTACCGCAATCGTCCAGTCTCCGAGCACGGCAAGGTACCAAGGCCAAGATGTCGTCCCCACGTAGAAGAATCGAGACAGATGTGAGTGTTATATGAATATGGACCCTGCATTGGAAGGAGGAAGAGACTGACTGGGTGTCTGGTACTTGCAGGTTATGAAGTGAGTCGAGTCATAAGTGCCATGGAAGACGAATCACCTGCTAATTCGTTGTGTAGGATGTATGCTACCCGTCGACAGAGTTTGCGATTCATAACTAGAGTGCGCGCTGACAAGTTGTAGGTTGATGAGTGACTATGAGGTTACTCTGGTCAACGACAATAGTGAGTTCTGTTTCCAACGTTCTGCTGCCGAACAAATACTAACTCTCGACTCTAGTGTATGACACAATCCCCTTTCGAAGCGACGAACGAGTAATTTACACATTACCATAGGCAGGAATTCTATGTTCGATTCAAGGGTCCCGATGAGAGTGAGTTGTCTCTGGAACAAAAGGAGAATGTTGTCTGATATGGTACAGCACCATTCCAAGGTGGCCTCTGGAAAGTTCACGTCGAGCTACCCGACCAATACCCATACAAATCACCTAGCATCGGCTTCGTCAACCGCATATTCCACCCTAACATTGACGAGTTGTATGTCTTTCACTCTGGGACAAGGCGAATACTGATTAGGAGCTAGGTCGGGTTCCGTCTGCCTCGATGTGATCAATCAGACTTGGTCTCCCATGTTCGACATGATCAACATCTTCGAAGTCTTCCTTCCTCAATTACTCCGATATCCAAACCCTACCGATCCATTGAATGGCGAGGCGGCGGCGTTATTGATGCGAGAACCCAAGAGCTACGATGCTAAAGTCAAGGGTAAGGATGGCTCATGGATTTTCGCGAGTCAGGGCTGATATATCATAGAATACGTCGCCAAGTATGCGAGCAAAGAGGCTGCCGATGAGGCCGGGGCTGAGTCTGAAGACGACGACGATATGTCCTCCGTTGGTAGTTTTGGCGACGATGATGATGAGCAACCAGCTGGGCAGATGGAAGAAGTATAGTCTTACCGGATCTCGAGGATGGCAACACTTCACAAGCAATCACGATCAGCGTGGCGTGGCTACGTTACTTTTCTTTTCGCATACTATTAAGGTGTTATGGGGCTCATGGTTAGGAAGGGACTCGGATTAGGTTCGCGGGGAGTATATCGGGCTGGTGCATATCCAATACTTTTACGATGAGTCGCGGCCTGGCTTTTAGGATCAGATATGAATACAGAGTAATCTCGTCTCAGAGTCTCGTTGCGCTGGGCGAAGTGTACAGGTGCAAGCAGTCTTGTAAGCATGGCGTAGTTCGTAGCTTTGGCATGTTCAAACAATTCAATAGATAACCTTATCAAATCACTAATTGTCTATAGACTGTATAAGCGTATGGTGGCTTCAAGAGAGATGTCAAGAGAACTCTTGACTTCATGGCTTGAAATGTAACTCCTATTTTTCTTTCGGTTTGCTCAATCGTCTACCAGATTGCTGTTTAATCAATATCTCTACACTTTCTCTTGAGCCTCATACTCTCTATGCTTTAACACCCCACCATAACTCCCCATCCCCCTTACCCTTCACCAACAAACTGATGAAACACCCCACTCGTAAGCACCAACAACCCACTACAACTAATGAACACCAAATTCCTATACCCCTCTCCTTCCTCGACTAATCCCAACGCAGCCACCACAAAAACATTCAACGGAATCCTTAACATCCCATATATCCTCGCCCTCACTCCATCCTCTATCACCCTCCCTTTCAAGAACCCGACACTTGGCCAATACATCCCAACACAAGCTTCGAAGACGCAGAAAGACCAGAAAGTTAGGGATTCGGATTTTGTCAACACGGGAATAAGGAGAGCGGAGGAAGCGGTGGCGAAGATTATGGTTAGAAGGCGAGAGGGGGAGATGAGTCGGTGGGTGGAGATTAAGAGATTGAAAGTTAGGGAGCCGAGCATTACGCTGGCCATGAATGCCGCGAAGATTGTGCCGAAGGGGAGGGAGGTGGTGCTTGTTTGTGAGTGTGCAGCTTTGAGGGCGGGTGTCCAGAAGAAGACGAAGAGGCTGCGGGAAATCTCGAAGTTAGTATTACTTCTTCAAAGGCAGGTTTCAAGAGGAACAGGGCTGAATGAGGAGGAGGAAGTATGTTTCGGGACCTGTATCATGTCTCACGGCTCCCGAAACAAGCGGAATGGGGAATAAGTAACTCGGAGAACACCCACTACATGCTGCCTTCGAAGAAACAGGATGCGAGGCCGAGGGTAAGGATGCGTTTATCGGAGAAAACGATTTTGAGTGCACTTTTGGTAGGCGGGGCAGATGGAGATGGGGTTTCGGAGTGGTGGCTATCGCCGTAGTTCTCGTTCTGGAACTGTGAGTTTGTTGAGTAGAGTGAGGGAGGGGGTATAGACTAACCCAGCATCCGAGGATGATCCAAAACGCAACGATGAGAAGCCCCGCGCTTGCCATAAAAGGCGCCCTTTTGGTGTTCGTAACTTGGACTAGCCATTCGCTGAAGACACCGGCAAGAATAGCTACAACGCTGTTCAAGGTAGTCATGATACCAAACATGCTGCTCAGGCTCGTTCCTGCTTTGTCAAGCTGCCTCTTGTGATACTCGGTGACCATCCAGCTCTCGAAGGCGCTGAACATCAAGCTGGTGCTTATTCCTCCGAAGACGCGGCCTAGAAAAAGTACTGGAACTCGTGGGACAAGGGTCGAGAAGCAAGAGATAAAATAGGTGACGCAGAAGACCAGACATGCTGTCCTTCGGCCATACCTGTCTGCGAACTGTCCAACAAAGTAGCCTGATATACCTCCAGATAGGAAGCCAGTGGTGAAGAGAGCAGCGACTATTGTCTCTTTGAGGCCGAATTGGTCTTTATATAAGCTGTATACGTACGGGCCTGGACTTGGTCAGCTTGAAAACGCAGGATCTTGAGTTCGAAGACAGTACCTTGAAGCCAATCTGCTCCCATAACCAGACAATATACTGTAAGAAAAAGACGGGTGAATTGGCTGGCTTCTGCTTTTGCTCGAGGGGTGATTGATGCTTCTGTTAAAGCTTTCTCCTCTGGCCTTTTCTCCCCCGTATGGTACTGTCTCCAGGTAAGAAGACCACATCCTGACACTAGGAAAATGAATGCAGAAGTATAGAAGTTCATCGTGTAAATTCAAAGCCGCCTGAGCTCAAATCATCAAGCAACAAACGGAAATGACAGAAAGAACTGGGAAAAGAAGACAGAAATACGTCAAGAAACAGGTGAAAAGTTCAACCAAAACCTTGAGTTTCCGCCTTGTACGAATTTGTGGGGGAGTGAGACGCCGAGCGCAGAGGCTGAGACATGCACCAAGAGATCCCAACGCAAGGCTGCAGACGACAGAACGACAGATACAATCGGCATGACGAGGTTCACTTGAAAGATGTGAGCTTGTTGTTTCATCTACACTGCCATGGATGGTTATTCCGTTATCTCGAAGCGAGCACGAAAGGGGGGTTATTGAAAGCCGCGTTTTGGTGCCAGTGATAGCCTGACCCCCGCTACCGCCTTGGACGACGGCCCGACTTTCTGCCATTATCTGGGCCTCGCGACTTGGAACTCTCCAGATTCATTTTTAAGCATTCAATCATGGATTGGTCGTAGCAAGACGTCGACCATTGCTCATGGATGAGGCGTGGGAAGAAGTGAGTCTGCGCTTTCTTTCTTCGTGATTGTACCAGGCTCCTGGTAGAGCTTACGCAGAAGCTCTGGTGGGGCATCAGCCTCGATGTCCTCGAGACCTACGATTGCTTCGAGGACATAAAATGCTGACTATTGTTCTTGCAGGTTGGGCGTCTGCCCCTTCCACCGTCAGGTCCGCAGGCCATAGTTCAACTGAGCTCGACATTCGCTTTCGATACCTCACAAGAGCTTCTCTGGGTCGGAAATCAGTTCGGACGCGTCTGGAGTTTCTACAGCACCGAGCTTCAGAGATACACTTCCTTCAAATGCGGCGATGGCCCCGTACGCCAATTGCTATTCCACGAGAAAGGGGTCATTGCATTATGTCCTCGAAGTGTACATATGGCCTTGCGCCGAGGACCTCCAATATGGCACATTGTGTATGTTCAGATACCAGATTCTGGGGCAGGTTGATTGATATTAGCACATAGGCACGAAGACATGAAGGATCTCCAATGTATGAGCTTTACATCGAGAGGGAATACCGAGATACTCGTTGCCGGACTGCAGGATAGGATGTTCGTAATAGATGCGGAGAAGGGCACCATAACTCGACAGGTACCTCGAATTCTATGAATGTTGTTCTTTTGCTAAGCTTTCAGATACCATCAATCGACCACTATACGATCATGAAGCGAAGTCGATATATCTGTGCTGCTACAGGAAGTGGAGAGATCCATCTTCTCGACCCCAAAACCTTCGAACTCCAAGAGACAAAGTTCAAGGCACATGCTTTGAGGATCAACGACATGGATGCCCAGCACGACTTTGTTGTGACTTGTGGCTATGCTATGAGGCAGGGGCAGATACCTATGCTTGACCCCATGGTCAATGCATTCGACCTCAAGAATTTGAAGCAAATGCACTCCGTATCGTTCCCTTCTGGGGCGGCGTACGTCAGGTTGCACCCGCGCTTGTCGTCCACGATCATCATTGTCTCGCAGTACGGACAGATCCATGAAGTTGATCTCTTGAACCCGGACTCAAGCAAGTTCAAGCAAGCAAATGTTCTGACATATCTGAGCATGATTGAGATGGCTCCATCTGGAGAGGCTTTGGTGCTGGCGGATGGAGAGTGTAACTTGCACTTATGGGGCTCTCGTGCGAAGATACGGTTCGCTGAAATCAGCAATCCCGTTGAATTTGCTGACCCAGAAGAGCCTGCTTTGCAAGTTGACTGGAACAATGAAACGTGAGTATTTTCTTCAATCTCGCGAAACATTTCTAATTAGGATTAGTCCATTGAGCACCGTCGGGATGCCATATTATCGCGAGAACCTACTGTCAGCCTGGCCGAGTCATTTGATTCATGAAGTCGGCGCTCCACCACCAAAGTTTGACCCGCAGTTCCTGTCAAAATTATCAATGGGGTATGGGGGTTATTATGGACGAGTTTCCGCGACCATGAGGAGAAACCAAGTTGAAGATACCAGAGCAGTCGAAAAGGCACCAATAAATCTGACGGCTCCGAGGTTCTTGAGTGAAAAGGCTAGAGAGAACCAGAACAATACCGTCCAAGAACGAAGAATCAGCGATGTTGCTGAAGCTCTTGGAGCCATAGGCTTGAAGTCAGAGGTTCCTATGATCTACAGGAACGTGGAAATAAAGTACAGCAAGTTTGGAATAGATGACTTTGATTTTGGGTTAGTACATTCGGAACATACAAGTACTGTTCACTTTACTGACTATCTTTCAGTTTTTACAACCACACTCTATATTCGGGGCTGGAAACCCATATTTCGAATTCATACGCAAACTCCCTATTACAAGTACTGCATAAAACACCCATGATTCGGAATCTTGCTTTACAGCATACCTCAAGTATATGTGTGAGCGACATGTGTTTGCTATGCGAGATGGGGTTCTTGTTTGATATGCTTGAGAAAGCGCAAGGTAATGTCTGTCAAGCTACTAACCTCTTGAAGACGTTCAGCAGCAATCCTCTAGGTAAGTCGGCTAGAGACCTTGGGTCAATTCTTACTTACCCTTTCTAGCGGCTCAACATAGATTGCTGGAGGAGGATGCACCTACGTCGTCTCTTACTGAGATGCTTCAAAAGCTGAATCGCTTCTTCTTGGAAAGAATGGCTCATGATTGGAGGGGCTTGACTCCTCACAATCCTCAGTTTGAACAAGTCAATCTCCTTCCTCTTCTGGACATTTCCTTTGCTAATAGGTCCAGATCATGTCGACTTCAATGAGGACCACGGTGCGTTGTACGGTATGTCGCAACGACCATGTTCGGCTCACTCCCTCATTCGCTAATGAGCTTTTGTATCCTCCGCCGGTTTGTTATTGTGGTCCTTAGTAAGGCACACGCTGATTCCCCTAGAAATTGATGGTTCGAAATGCCAGACCACCGAGACCGTCCTTCTCAGAGATCTTGAAACAGAGCATCGAGCATGACGAAACCAGTAGGGGATGGTGCATCCATTGCCAACGACATCAGCCTCTCGCCACGCGAAAGACAATACACAACGCTCCGCCAGTTCTCCTGCTCAATGCAGCCGTCAAGAGTCCAGAGGCAAAACAGTATTGGTCAATTCCTGGGTGGTTGCCCGAAGAGATTGGGATCATCATTCAAGAAGGACAGTTCTTCTGTTACGAACGCGACGACTTGAAGTCGCTTCTCCAGAGACGCCAAGTTGAGGTGTATTCCTTGATAGGATTCGCAGCCGAGATCGACAGCGGACAACATCAGAAACCGCATCTGGTTTCCCTAATAAATGGTAAGGAAGCAAGTCCCTACCAAGATTAATACTTACTATTGTAGTGGCACACTCACAGCCGGTCGCGCCCGGGGAAAGCCAATGGCATCTCTTCAATGATTTTCTGGTCCACGCCGTCAAGACTGAAGATGCTTTGACTTTCTATCCCACGTGGAAACTGCCTTCTGTCATCGCATACCAGAACAAGAGATTTATCAACAAGATAGACCATGCTTGGAAACAGCACTTAGATATAGGATTGCTGTATGGTGATCACAAGTAAGTTTGTGAAAGCCTCGAAATAGCCCATTCACTAAAGATCCATAGCCGCAATCTAGGCGAGAAAACTTACCGGGTTCTATCGCCCCAAGAGGCCCCAGGGGAAGGCACGATCATCGCGCTGGATACAGAATTCGTTGCCATTAGACAGCCTGAAATAGAGGTCAACGCAGACGGAGCGAGAGAGACAATACGACCAAAAGTCCATGCCCTAGCTCGTGTCTCCGTAGTCAGGGGCTCTGGCGAAGACGAAGGTCTCCCTTTCATCGACGACTACATTATCAGCAAAGAGCCAATCGTCGACTACCTAACATCGTACTCAGGTATCGTCCAAGCAGACTTGGACCCGAAGCTCTCGAAACGCAACCTCATACCCTTGAAAATCGCCTACAAAAAGCTTTGGATTCTCCTCAACCTCGGATGCAAATTCCTCGGACACGGCCTCAAGCAAGATTTCCGAGTAACAAACATCCACATCCCCAAAGCACAAATAATCGACACAATAGAAATCTTCTACAAATCAGCTTTCAGACGGAAGCTCTCCCTAGCTTTCCTAGCCTGGAAAGTCCTAAACGAAGATATCCAACAAGGAACACACGATAGTATTGAAGATGCGAGGACAGCGTTAAAGCTGTATAAGAAGTATTTGGAATTTCAGGACGCGGGGATCTTGGAGACGATGCTTCAGGATATTTACAGAGAAGGAACGCAGGTGCAATTTAAGCCGCCTCCTCCGAAGAAGGATGGGCATCTGATTGAGAGGACTGAAACTCCGCCTATTACCAGTGGTGGCCATTTGGCGGGGACTCCGGGGCCAGCTTCTGGTCCTACGACGCCGGTGAGGAGGCCTTTGGGTCTTGCTCCTGGGTCATCGAGCACGTTTAGTGGTGGGTGGACTCCTGGGAAGGGCACAAATAACTTGGGAGGGTCGCCGCTGAGATGATCGAGTATGATGGTGGGTGTAGTTTGTTTGCATGGATCAATTTGACGATGCTTTACAATGAGTTGACACAATGAGTACGTAGTTGAGTTGAGGAAAATGCAAGAACGATGAATTGACCAACACTTTGAGGATTCTGGCAATTTGATTCATCGCTGGTGATGATTATACTTCTAACATGCTCGTCATCAGCTACATGCACTTATGCCAACCTCCGAGCGCCTAGTCCATCTAACCAAGTGGTTAAGTATGGACCAAAATGAATCCGATGATCCTAAGAACGCCATGCCAAGAAGCAGTCTCTGGAAATGTAAAGAGATTCGTCAAGCTCCCCCTCAGTCAGCGCTCGCACTCAAGTCAAAGCTCTTCTGCCACATGGCTTGTAATATAGCTCCCACGCCATCATCGTCGTTCGCTCTATCACTTATACCCGCGTCATTAAGACTGCCAGACTGTCCGTCATAGCTACCTGCTCCATTTGCTGGGGATGACTTATCTTTGCCTCCTCTTCGACTCTGCAAGCTCTGACTGAGTCCATATCTGTTGACGCCAGAGCTCTCAGTCCGTTGAGGCGGTATCCTCCTATTCTTCTCCGCACCAGGTAGTTGATTTAGACGCTTCAACGACTTGCCAACTGGATCCTGATACCGTCTCACAACAAGGTATTCCAACCCAGTCTTCTCCAGCTGAAGCTTAACCCTTGGATCCCTCCCATCGTAGCCGGCGCCGCCAACAAGTGATGTACCTCCATAGCCACCATGTATACCATTCAGCGCAACACCAGGCGCCATCTGCGCAGGCTCGATATTGGAACTTGCTCTCTGTAGCCATAGCTTCTGCTGTGTACGCGACTGTTGTGGAGGATAGTAATTGCTTGACTGTGATGACTTTCGAGATCGTGGTGCAAGTGCACTTTCTTCATCCGAGTCGCGTCGTGTCAGGTTTCCCATCGATTGTGCGCGCTTGACCTCATCCACAGCTGCCTTTGGAGGGTCCGATCTTTGTCGATTGTGGAGGAAGGGAGAGTTCTCGCTCGGGGTTCCAGAGCCGCCCACGAAGCGGGATACTACTTCATTGTTGCTGCCAGTCTGTGGTGTACCGTTCAGTGTCGAGGATTGGCTTTTGGCCAGCGACTCGGGAGAATGTCCAGCGGGTGTTGCGGTTGTCAGAGACATCTTAGTAGTATTGTGGTGTGAAGGGTTGCGTTGTAACAGGCGTTCTGTTATGACTTTCGCGTCCGCTGAAGTGCGGCTGTTTTGTTTCTCATTTGATCCATTCGCATTCGTTGTAGCTGCGGGAATCTTAGTCGGTAAAGGTGAATGCGGAGGAGATTGTGGTTGTGAGTTGTTGGCGCTCGATTTTGCTGAAGGTTGACCGCTGGACACAGCAGATCGGAACGCTGATCTCGACAAGGCTGGTGAGGCAGAGGTTCCAGTGCTTGCTTCTTCCCAGACGTCCTCTTGATCACCAATCTCGAAATGCACTGAAGCAGGTCTCTTCTCGTGTCCCTGTGCTGACCTGGGGCGCTTCTGAACGTCAACAGAGGACCGATTGCGCTTCAGACTGACGTGTGAAGAGTTCTTCTTGAGGTTGGTGGACGACGACGATTGCTTTCCGAGCTTCTTCAAATCCGTGTGCGACCCTTCGTTGCCGTGCCCCTTGGTCAGCTTATGCAAGCCTTTACTCGATGGCACTCTTGCATGAGTCCTCCCTCCTACTACGTGCTTCGCTGTCTTCGTCCGTCCATGTTGAGGTGGTGTCCCATGAGGCGAGTCGATGTCGCTCGTCGATCGATGGCTAAGGGCTGGTCGCGTCTGCGACTGCGATGGCAGATGCTCTGATGGCATTCTTTGATTGCTTTTCCTGCGAATAACGGCTCACCTCTAGGGTGATATTTGCTTGTTCTTGCGTTGCGGGAGGTGATTGCATGAGGGAACTAGCATTGGGCAGCCGTAATGCGTTGGCGCTTCTTTGACCAAATCCTTATGCCGAATCATCGTCCAGTAATTCACCCGCCAGAACCAATGTGAGAATGTTGATTGAATCTGATATTTGAGATGGTTGGAAACATTATTCATCTGATTTGGGTCTCAAACGGAAGTGCTCTATCAATTCTGGATGCCTCGGCTCATCTTGTCTATTTGCAAGTTGAGACATTTCATCCAGTGTCGATCCCCAACGCTTTCATCGTCATTGGCAAGGCATCTCCAATTGCAGCAAAGACAATTACTATTACCCCTCGTCCACGTGTAGAATGTTTCTGGGATACCTCCGTTGGCTTTGAATTCACACTTTACCGCTACATGTCTAAGGCAATGTCTCACCGATACCGGCACTTGTGCTAAGGTGTTAAGTTTCACATATTTAGTCACATATTTAGTCACATATTTGGTCATAGATTCAGTCACTTGATTAATTGCTCGATTTGGAGATACATTCTTTGTATTCGTGGCTCGTGTGTCACTTGCGCTCTCGGCCTATACTACACTATGCGCAAGCAACCTCAGGTAAAACGCCATGCAATTTGAATTCCCCAGCCCAATGTCATCAAGTCCAAATCTCTCATCTAAACCTCAAACCGCGGGACCAGCCTTGATCACCTCCTCTGTCGCCTCACTTGAGTACTTCTTAAAGTTCTCGACGAAAAGGCCACCAAGCTTGGTAACCTCGGCCTTGAAGCTGTCGTGACCAGCGCTCCATGCGTTTCTGGGGTTCAATAGTTCCGAGGGAACGCCAGTGCAGCTCTTGGGAACAGCGAGGTTGAAGGTCTCGTATGTCTCGTACTCGACCTTAGCAAGCTCGCCAGAGTGGATAGCATCAAGGATTGCACGGGTATATTTAAGTCTGTCTATGTTAGCACTATTCAACGGCAGGGGTGAATCTATTCTTACGGGCAACGCTTGCCACCGGTGGTAGCACCAGCTCCAACCCATCCGGTGTTCAACAACCAAGCATTAGCCTTGTGATGCTCAATCTTGTCAGCCAACATCTTAGCATATCGCATAGGATGTAGAGCCAAGAATGGTTGAGCGAAGCAAGATGAGAAGGTTGCTTGTGGCTCCGTAACGCCATCTTCTGTACCAGCCATCTTGGATGTGTATCCTGAGATGAAATGGAACATAGTTTGCGCGGAGTTGAGTTTCGAAATTGGTGGAAGTACACCTCGAGCATCGCAGGTAAGGAGGATGATGTTGCTTGGGTGGTTTGTTGACAAGCAAGGGATCTTGGCGTTTTGGATGTACTCAATGGGGTATGCGCATCGAGTATTTTCTGTGAGGGTCGAGTCGTCATAATCCACCAGGCGGGTTTCTGGGTTGAAGACAACGTTCTCGAGGACTGAACCGAACCTAATGGCTCCAAAAATGTCAGGTTCCTTCTCAGCTGAGAGACCAATACATTTGGCGTAGCACTGAATATATTAGCAAAAGCGTGGACAGGAGGTGGAGGTTTGGAACTTACACCACCCTCAATGTTGAATACACCACGATCACTCCAGCAATGCTCATCATCCCCGATCAACGCTCGGTTGGGGTCGGCTGACAAAGTTGTCTTGCCAGTACCGGAAAGACCAAAGAAAACAGTAACATCTCCATTCTTGCCCTCGTTCGCAGACGAGTGAAGAGTCAGGACATTATGCTTAACAGGCATTTCATAGAAGAGGACGGTGAAGACACCCTTCTTCATCTCACCAGCGTACTCGGTACCGAGAATAACCATCTCCTTGTCTGCGAAGTTGATGGCGACTGAAGTGCCGGAGGTCATACCCTCGGTATATCTGTTGGCGGGGAAGGAGCCAGCATTGTAGATAGTATAATCTGGGTGAAAGTGCTCGAGATCTTTTCGCTCAGGTCGAATCAACATGTTTCGCATGAACAAAGCATGATAGGCTCTGGCACAGACAACTCGAACCTTGATGCGGTACTTCTCATCCCATCCTGCGAAACCATCGACGACATAGATGCGATTCCTGGTGTTGAGGTAGTCGATAGCACGTTCGCGGTTGATTCTCCAGACCTAGAAGGATATTCATTAGCTTCGTCCCGGCAACATGGTCGTTGGAATTAAAGAGTGAAAAGGGAGTGGGGGCACGTGAGCTGATCTCTGCCGAGACATGCTCTTGTGGAGGCGAGGTGATGACATAATAGCGCAGCAAGCCCCTCGATGAAAATGCGGGGTTGACAGAGAACAACCGAAGAGTGCAGATGAAATCGTGTTACGGAGGAGGGGAAGAGGTCGTGTTGGTAGGACAGGTGCAGCGAGAGAAATGTGAGATGTGAAGCTGAAAAGAAGGTGGAATGTGACTCGTTATGAGACACAGCTGGCGCTTGTTTGCCGCTGAATGTTGGTGGAATGACTGAAATGTGAACGTGATGGAAAGAGTTCTTACATCAGGGGTCATTGGCTTGTTGACGGGTCTGTGGAGAGTTAGAATTATCACAATGTACTGTACAGAGCGAGCTTGCTTACCCCCACCAAATCTCATTTTCTGAACTGGGCTCCTTGACTATCCGCTTGTCTAAAGGTGATCGTCCAGTCTTCGCTCCTGAGTATGCTGTGAGAGCACCTGTAGATGTGATGGCAGATCCGGTTTCGTATACGAGAGCATCTTCGTAGAGGGCGGCAACGCTTGGGTTGGGGACCTGAAGGAGAGACATGAGTAAGTGACATGATCTGCGGAGCAATTGGCAGAAGGGAGGGAGCCGTACAATAGCTACTCGATCGTAATCGATATGTGCAATCTCGTGGAGTTCTTCCTCGAGCTCAGTGTGTTCCTTGACCGGCCTGTCCATCGTGTTAGTATACCGACAAGAAATGTATTTCGTTTGCAGGTACATACTGGACACCACCTGAGAGATCGAAAAGTCAGCGTGTGTATACGACGGTGATAAGGAGTGAAATACCTGGGTGCAGAGCAGTCTTGTTCACTGTATTAATGGTAACCATGTTGGGCAGACGTAGAGAGGTAGAGTGATAATTTCCAGTTCTTGTAGCAAGGAGTTGAGATTTTGGGCCAAGTTGTCCTGGAGGGTAAGGAGAATTTACACGTTGAACGGGCGAGGCGCTCCTATTTAAAGGAGCAGACATTCTGAGATCGTGGTATCGGCTATGACTGCGGGAGTGTGTGGTGCTGTTAGGGTTAGCAGGAGAATGGAGCAATCGTGGAGCTGCGGTACCGAGGATATTCTAAGTACGATAATCGTAGCCAATTGCAGCCGCGAATGGGGAAAGAACGCCTGGACAAACGCCCCTCCAGCGAAAAGGATACGGAGAAGTTCAGCAAGGCCATCGGAGAGACACGGGATCAAGCCATATCATAATGCTCTAAATGCTGCGAACAAGATAACTGGTGCATGAACTGTGAGTATGGGAGGGACATCGATGCGAGCGGAAAAAGTGATGGTGGAAGACTGATGATTGAGGCAAGAACGAAGTAGTGGTACAGTACATTATCACATGCAGCGAGGCTGACCTGTGCATTTACCCTCCGTCAAACAAAGGCAGGCCGAAATGCACACCTCACGCGAGCACTGAGGCTCTTGAAAGTCCCCCAAATCGACGAACAATCCATCTGGTGGGGGGGTTGCATTTTCGTGTTGGAGGTGGGGATGGGATAGACTTCTCTAGCAAGAGAATTGGATCGAATGCAAGATAGGGATTGCTGGCGCACTCATGCTCGTGGCAGTTGCAGATACTCCACCATCACGGGAGCCAAGTCCACATCCGACGAGGATGCTCCCCGACTTCCTCCTTGCCCTGTTCCCCCGCAGTACGCTTGGATTGGATATGATTCGGCATAGCCGCTCTCTCCTCTCGGGTCGGGCAGTGCTTGGTATCGCCCCTGGGACGCGGTCTAGATTCTCCGGGACAGAAGAGGGCGACGGGCGACGGGCGAACGGTAAGCTTGGTACAGTACATTCAGAGCGTGCAGATGCCCCCAAGCGTTGCCAACATGATCAAGTACTGTGACACTGCATCCTCCGGTCTCGTCACGAACCCGATGGATTGTGTGTCCACTGTCCATTCCGATACTTCGTAGCGGATGTTTGATCTTGGGCGCCCAATGTGGGGCCGTGGCTGAGTCGTTCTGTGATTGAGTCCAGTGGTTTTGAAATGAAGTACTCCGTAAGATTATTTGGGCTGCGACTGGACTCAAGTAAGGTTAACATACGGCTAAAGACTCTTCCGCCAAGCATCTCGATTCACGTGGTTTTATTTGTATTTAGGGGTTGGACTCCCCTTTTCCTTTTCGCTTGAATCTTGGCAGTCGTTCTTCTGCTCTTGACATCTTGATCCATTGCGAAACTCGAATTGTGCTCCTCGTATGACTTGTCAAATATTCCAAACCTGTTTTCGTCCTCAAGCTCCAACTGACGAACCTCGGAAGTCAAGAACTCTAAATGGCAACACCTGACAATTAGCAAGTGCTGAGGCATTTCTTGTTCGACCATTTCCTTGCAGATCTCCAGGACACTCTTCGGCTTTAGGGGTTGATGTCCTCGCGGTATTCGAGAAACCCGACACACCAAAGTACTAGAGCTCCGGGGGAATTCATCAGGACTCTGAACCTATGGACTTGTTCAACCCAGGAATCAAGTCGAATGGGCTCTTCGAGCTTCTACCAATTACTTTTGGAAGTGTGTTCTTCGAGTGTTTGAAACTCCTCTCCAAAATGCCTCCAGTTGCGGGACATTGGCGTGTCGCTTTTCCTGCATACAGGGAGACGTCCGAAGCGCTCTTAAGCCCTGCTGTCAACTTGCAATCGAAGGCGGTCCAAATCCTTGCTTTCGGAACCGATGAGAACGCCATGTTTGTAACACTGAGCGATTTTTCTAATATATAGCTTGGCAGCGCCATTCCACGTCGCAGCGACGTACTGGAGAGAGTTGAGAGCATTAATTATCACAAGGACTCAAATTAATCCTAAGATCCAGCCTTGCCAAGCCAAAGTTCCGTCACCTTGACCAAGCCTTCCTTCAACCAAGGTGTATCTCCCGCCAATTCAGCATCAAAGCCATGCTCACCAGGCTGAACGATCAAGTCGATCTTATTATCGCCAAGCTTCTTCTTCGCCAATTCTGCAAATCGGGTGCTATTGTTGACAGACACTGCTGTGTCATCCTCTCCATGAAGGATTAGCATGTACGGCGCATCCTGAATCTTTTCCAGGACCTTGAATGGGTACAAATTCTCGTCTAAGCCCCAGAACTCTGCTTTTCGTTCGTATTGTTGTGTCAGGGCGAGACCTATCTTCATTCGTGCGGGCGGATCTGCTGATGTGACAATTTCTCCAGGCTTCATGTTATTCAGATATTCCTCCAGAAATTCGACGGGAATGGTCGAGGCTCCCATCATAGCCTTCTCTTTCTTCTCACTGGGTATCAGACCTGGATATGCTGCCAGAACTGCTTTGATGGATCCTGGAGGCTGATGAAAGCCTGATAGGACGGCAAGACATCCGCCTGCACTTGCTCCTTCCACAGCCACTTTCGAGAGATCTGCTTCGATCCCGGGTTTCAATTTTGTGAGTTCGTGCTGGAAGCCGTTACGGAGCCAATCCCAAAAGTCGGATATGTCATCCATGATGTCGGACCCGCTGGATTCCTGTTCCCCAACATCTCGGAGTTAGTATGCTTCTTTCAGGCGTTTAAGAAAGTCCCAGAAGTAACGGGACATTCTCGGGGGTAACTCAATGTTTCAAGACTCCAAAGACAGCGCAATGGAGGAAATGTTACTCGGAGAAGGTGGAACTTACCGGAAGCAGGCGGTACTCTGCGGCAATGATTATGGCTGAGTGGAGGTGACAATAGTCAAGCAGCCACTGTGGAAACCATTCTGGATACAGCGCTGATCCGGTGATCTGATAAGTTTAGCTGGAATCTTGCATGGGAATGGTTGACCTCTTACAAAGAAACCTCCGTGGATATTGGCCATGATCGGGTGTTTTCCTGGTGCGAGACCTTTCGGAAGAAGAATGTAGGCATCAATGTCATGACTGTTGACGACTTTATAGGGGACTTTGAAGGTTTCAAATTTGTTGTATTTAGGTGAGTCCATAGCTGCGAAGTCTGCTTGTGTTAACCGAGATTTTCTTGGCAAGATGAAGCAAAGGAAACAGTTGATATAGCTATAGGTTGACAAAAGAAGTTGCTCCGTCTTATCTGCTCTCGGACTTTGGAAGTAAGAGTTGGGCCGAAGACCGAGACGGGACCATGATAGCATTTTTAAACGCACATCAAACTTACATGATTTACCGCATTGGAAATACGAACGCTCCTGAAAAGGACACTGCAAAGGTTGGAGAAGTTCTTTGGAATTGATTTCGAGGAAGACCAGGATCTTCGGTGTGAGTCATACATCTTGATTCATGACAGTAATGGGATACATAACTAATCAAGCATCAATGTTGAACATCACCAGGACCCATCTTGCTCATTATCTTTCCATCTCGACATTCTCCGTATATCGACATGCCCAAATTTTCCTCATAGAACTTGATCTGATCGCTTGTGACCAAGAATGTCCATCTCATCTCTGGCCAAGTCTCCACATGTTCGTTGACACACTGGATCAACCACTTTCCTATGCCCTTTCTTTGAAACTCTTCCATGATATACACATCGGTGAGATAAGCCGTGGAAACACGGTCAGTGACGAGCCGTGCGAGGCCGATTTGACGTGGACCGGCCCGACCTGATCATTGTTCAGCATCTTCCTGGACAACCTAATGAGACTATCATACCAGCTATGTCTGCAGAAGATTTTGGGAGCTCATAAACACCGAAGCATAAGGAATTGTCCAACATCGTCTTCAAGAGCGTCTCATCAATTGGCTTAAGCCAATACATCATATCTAGTCCGAAAGCAGCATTTACAGCGGCTGGCTGAATGAGAGAGGGGTTTGTAGAGACGAGAAGGTTGTCTCGATACCATTCCGTGCGTGCAGCCATTTTGAAGGCAGGAAATGAAGTTGCTTTCGGAACGCGCGAGAAATGAACAAGACTTGTGTCTTCAGATTGTTGAAAATCCTAAGACCTGAGATGAAAGAAACTTCGGACAGAATGTAATAAAGCACGACCAATGCGACAACTTATACTGTGTTTTTGTGAGTCACTACAGTACTTATAAACATTCGCGTTTTGTCTCCGAGATGAAGGGCACAAGACGGGAGTGAGGTTTGACGGTGATGGCTAGCACGAGGCTGATCCTTGAAGCGAGCTAGTAAACAAGGCTAAGCCTAAAGGGCCTGTTAGTGCCTTGCCAACGGAGCGGAGCCACGACTTTTTTTCAATTTATATTTTTTTCGCGCCCAATTTCTTCTTTCCTGCCCAAATGTGAACAACATCAAGACTCGAGATTTCTCAAGACGGGCTTTTCATGCTACGTTGCATACAGTAATCAGCAATGGAGCAACAAAAGTTCCTCGAGCTCTTGCAGAGCGTCCAAGTTCGTATGTTAACGCGTCTTTCACACACTGGAAATTTATTCTAACATTTCTCTAGCGGACACCGATCGTGTCAAGGCTGCGACGACCGAGCTTCGAAAGACCTATTATCCTCACCCAGAGTCTCTCCTCTGGCTCCTCCACATCCTCACCTCCCACGATGTTCCCGAAATCCGCCAACAAGCTGCTGTGGAATCTCTTCGCTTGATCACCAAGCACTGGGCTGCCTTACCAGCAGACCAGAAGCCAGCGATCCGCCAGTCATTACTTGACAGCACCCTCAACGAGGAGAAGCCTCTTGTTCGACACTCTACCGCACGCGTCATCGCCGCTATCGCAAGAATTGACCTTGAAGATGGGGAGTGGGACTCGCTTCCAGGTCTGCTCGTCCAAGCTGCCACCTCCAAGAAGGTTTCACATCGTGAAGTCGGCGTCTACATCCTCTTTTCGTTATTGGAAGCTGCTGGCGACGCTTTTGAGAATAAAATCCCAGGACTGTTCTCCCTCTTCAACACTACCATTAAGGACCTAGAAAGTCCAGAAGTTCGCATCAACACCTTACTTTGTTTGAGCAGAGTTGCTATGCTCATTCAGCCGGAAGAAGATCCAGAGAACCTCGCACGATTCGTTGAGATCTTCCCCAACATGGTCGCGGTCCTGAAGGGTGCCGTCGACGAGGAAAATGAGGACCGCGCTACGCAGGCCTTCGAAGTCTTCCAAACTCTGCTCGGCTGCGAATCTGCTTTACTAAACAAGCACTTCAAGGACCTATTGACCTTCATGATCGACCTCGCTGCTGATACCTCTATTCCAGACGAGTCAAGATCCCAGGCCCTATCTTTCTTGATGCAGTGCGCAAGTTACAGGAAGATGAAGATCCAAGGCATCCGGGACATGGGAGAGAATCTGACACTCAAGAGCATGCAAATTGCAACTGAGATTGATGATGATGAGGATGAGGATGATGTCACCCCGTCTAAGTCTGCACTTGGCCTCCTGGATATCCTCGCCTCTGGCCTACCTCCACGACAAGTCATCGTTCCTCTTCTAAAGGCACTACCACAATACGTCAACAGTGAGAAGCCCAAATATCGTCAAGCTGGCATATTGGCTTTGGGAATGTGCGT
Source organism: Phialocephala subalpina (assembly GCA_900073065.1). Classification (NCBI taxonomy): domain Eukaryota; kingdom Fungi; phylum Ascomycota; class Leotiomycetes; order Helotiales; family Mollisiaceae; genus Phialocephala; species Phialocephala subalpina. Next base: position 1,859,256 of record FJOG01000002.1, read on the forward strand.
TGAGGGAGCTCCAGATTTCATCGCAACTCAGCTTGACAACCTGATGCCCATTGTCTTCAAGCTACTAAATGATGCCGAGATCGGTGTGCGAAATGCGGCCCTTAATGGTGTCGCCAGATTGGCCGATGACCTCGCAGAAGAGTTGGCTAAGCATCACACAGAACTCGTTCCTGCATTGCTCAAGAATCTTGATGCTGCCAGTGTTCAGGCTGCCAACGAAGCCGATCAAGAAAAGAATCTCGAAATTCTGAAGGCTGCTTGCAGCGCCCTGGATTCCGTCACCGAAGGTATTGAGAAGGACATCATGGTCACATATATCCCCGAACTCATTCCTCGTCTGGGTAGACTACTTGGACACCCTGATCTCAATGTCAAAGCAAGCGCTGCAGGTGCAATGGGATCAATTGCTGGCTCCGCCGAGGATGCGTTCTTACCCTACTTCGAGAACACCATGAAGGCATTGTCAGAGTATGTCACAATCAAGGACAGCACGGACGAGCTCAATCTTCGCGGCACAGTCTGCGATGCGATGGGCAGTATGGCAACAGCTGTGGGACCAGCAGCCTTCCAACCATACGTGCAACCCCTCATGCAAGCCAGCGAGGAGGGTCTGCACTTGGGACACCCAAGATTGAGAGAGACGAGCTACATCCTATGGAGTACCTTGGCCAAAGTCTACGAGGAGGAGTTTACACCATTCCTTGACGGCGTTGTCAAGGCTCTCTTGGAGAGCTTGAATCAAGAGGAAGACGACCTCGAAGTTGAGCTTGGTGAGGAGGCTAAAGACCTGCTTGGGACGGAAGTCATTATCCAAGGCAAGAAAATCAAGGTCGCTTCTGCTACAGATATTCCTGAGGATCTCGATGGCATGGAGGATGGTGACGACGATGAAGACTGGGATGATCTCTCGGCTGTCACAGCTGTTGCTCTGGAGAAGGAAATTGCTGTTGAAGTCATCGGTGATATTCTATCGCACACGCGCAAGAACTTCGTCCCTTACTTCGAGAAGACTGTTGAGACTACTGTCGGTTTAGTGGAACACTCTTACGAAGGTGTCAGAAAGGCCGCTATTGGCACCTTGTGGCGTGCATATGCTTGCCTCTGGGCCTTGATGGAGGATCACACTGGCGAGAAGTGGACCCCTGGATTGCCATTGAAGTCGCAACCATCGGAGGAGCTACTGAAATTAGGCGAGGTTGTCACAGCCGCAACTCTTTCTTTGTGGGATGACGAAGTTGATCGGTAAGCTTTCCCATTTCCAATTCTTATCCCACGCATGAAATGATGAACAACATGACGTTATACCCAGCTCACTCAGATGCACAAGTTGCACATGCTGCGAACGCGTAATCAAATCTGATCATATTCAAATCTTCTTCCCTTTGCATTGGAACATTTAAGAGTACCTTTACTAACATGGTCACTTGTTAGTGCTGTCGTCACCGACATCAACAGAAATGTTGCCGCTACACTGAAGCTCTGCGGACCTGCTATCTTAACTCAGGCCAACTTCTTAGAGCGCACAACAAGCGTCCTTGCTGCCATCATCACCAAAACCCACCCTTGCCAACAAGATATGGGCGATGATGATGACCACGAAGGCATGGAAGAGGAAGAGTCATCAGAATACGATTGGCTCGTGATCGATACTGCTCTTGATGTGGTTATCGGCTTGTCCAAGGTTCTTGGCGATCAATTCGGTGAGGTGTGGAAGATCTACATGAAGCCAGTCATGAAGTTCGCCTCGTCTCAGACGAACTACGAGCGATCGACTGCTGTTGGTGTCATCGCAGAGTGCACGAGAAATATGGGCCATGGCGTTACCCCTTTCACCAGCCAACTTCTCAAGCTCCTTCTCCACCGTCTCACAGACGAGGATGCTGAGACAAAGTCCAATGCGGCCTATGCCATTGGTCTTCTGATCTACAACTCAACTGACTCTGATGTATACCTTCCAAGCTACGGCAGTATCCTCGGCAAGCTTGAGCCACTCCTTCAAACTCAGCGCGCGAGAACTCTGGACAATGCTTGTGGTTGCGTCTGCCGTATGATCATGGCACACCAAGACAAGGTCCCCGTCGATGATGTACTCCCTGTTCTTGTTGATCTCCTTCCTTTGAAGGAAGATTACGAGGAGAACGAGCCCATCTTTGACTGTATCACTGGTCTTTGTGAGTGTCTACCTATCATTTGTAATATGATTTCCCGCTAACTATATTTTCCAGATCACCACCAGAACCAGACCGTCATCAGCCTTACACCAAAGCTCATCCCGGTCTTCCAGCATGTCCTTGGTGAGCCTAAAGAGCAGCTCGACGATGCTACTCGCGCCAAGGTTGAAGCCACCGTCAAGTTCATCCGCGAGAAGGGACTGGCTTAATCCAAAGGCAGTCTGGTATTTTGAGGGGTATCATTTCAGAGATGGTCTCCAGTGAGGATTGATGATTGATGACTGAATGATAACGCATGGAAGGATGGATAGATTTATCTGGACGCCTACAATTGGCTATGGGTGGCAAACTTTCTGTTAAACCTTTGTTTTTAGTTGATAGCATACCCCGAGACCGATACGTCGTCAGTAATTTCTGATAGAGTAAACAAATAGAGTAAAACTCATTACCTAGATGTCCTCCGCCGCATGTTTATTCTTCATAAAACACCTCAACCTGTCACCCTTCTCCCCGTTCACACTCCGATTCCGTAATGATTGCTTTTCCTCTCTCCTATCCTCAATTAAACGCTTTCATATTATTTCGGCCAACTTCATACCCGTTTCTAGTCGACAAGGCCATAGCCGTAAAACAACTTCATCTGCTAATTGAACTTCATGCCCACCACAAGGCTAATGTGCAGCCGCAAAACCCTCTCATCCGCTAACGTAACTGCGTACCCTTGACAAGTCTACAGCCGCAAATCGCCTTTATATGCTAAGGCTCTAAACTTCGTGCTCAGTGCAATTCATGTCCTTATCTTCGTACCTCGAGCGATTCATACATTCGTGGGCAGAAAAAGGTGCCAAGCAGAGTGTCAGGCTCATTTCTATATTATTGATACCTATATTCAAGCATCTTATTGTCACTGTACTTGAATTAATAAAATAGGAAGGCAACCATGTTTGAATATTGTTTCATAATTGATCAATTCCTCGTCTCTCAAGTAGGCTGTTCCTACTTCCTGTCCGAAATGCTGTGGGAATCTTTCTTCGATGCAAAAAAAAAATTGTACTCCGACACCAGGACGAACCCATCCAATGAAGATGCAACAATCCCCCAATGCAAAATGTGAATCCATAACCGACCCAATGCTATCCTTCCATGCTATCCATCGTATGCTTCCTCCCGATCCATGCTATGCAATCCTTCAGTCCCAATGCAAAACCCAACCATAAACGCAAACAATGCAATAATCATAAAAAACGGAAAGCCTCTAACATAGCGCCAGTAACTCCAGCTCGCACTCACTGAATTCATCATCTCCGTAGTCCGTGGCCGCAGACGCCACTCTCTTCAGCTTCCGTTTCTGCTTCTGAGGCGCCTCCGCATCCTTCAGAGGCACTTTTTGTGTATCCAGACCAGCTGCCTTCTTACTCTCCTCAATTGCAGCCTGGATCATCTTCTCTTCTTCGCCCTCAAAGAACTGGTCGAAGTTGAAGTCCCCGTAGTCTGTTTTCGAGGACTCTTCGTAGGCAAGCAGAGGTCGACGTCCCTTAGCTGGCACAGGCTTAGACTTGGGCTTGACCTGCTTGGCCACCAGCTTCTTGCTCTCGTGTAAGGCTGCCTGGAGAATATCCTCCTCCTTTTCTTCAAAAAAGCGGGGTACCCGGGCTTTCATTTGTCCCTTAGAAGCTGGTTCGACATGTGGAGCTGGTGTGACCTTGGAAGGTTGCTTCGGTCGCCCCCGAGCTTTGGTATCTTTGCTCTCATGTAATGCAGCGTGGAGCAAGTCGTCCTCCTTCTCTTCGAAGAAACGAGGTCTATCTCGAGATGTTGGACGGGTTTGTGGAGCTGAGCGAGCTGGAAGAGGGTTTGGAATTCTTGGTTTCGACTCTTTCGTGACCATGAGCTGGGCCCGACTGGGGGTGGCAATTTCTTCGAGATCTTGAGGTGACAAGACGAAATCTTGGGTACAAATCAAACCGTCAAAAAAGTTATCGCTTTGCATTTGTATCTTTTCTGCTAGTTTCTGTACTGTTGGCTCCTTAGGACTGAGCTCCCTGGCGATTTGGGTACTCGATGGAATATCGTCCACGTCTTCCAGCAATTCTCGAACTTGTTGACTGGGACTCAGTAAGAAGTCGTCCAGGTGGTCTTCGAGGAATGCTTGGGTCGCTGAAGGCGGTCCCGAAGAGAATCTATCGTTCAGAAGACGAGGTACCCCAGGCCGAGCTAGGGGAGTCGCGAAAGATATGGATGCCTTTTTGAAGGGGAGTTTTGGTGGTGCCATGTTGACAGAGCGTTCTTGCAACGCTCGTTTTGGAATTGAGGTCGACACATCATGCTTCTTCTTCCATCCATTTCCCATGTCCCCGGCCTTATTCCCAAACCGGCTTGCAGGCACCGGTGTTCCGAAGAGCTCGTTATTAGCCTGCTTTGGAGGCTGTAGAACTGGTGGAGGCAGAGATATTGCTGGAGGCTCTAGATTATCTGATTTTGCCGCAGGTCCAGAAACTTCTGAATGTAACTGGGCTGTGACCATATCGTCAATTTCGTCGAAAGGGAATTCGTCGTTGGTAACTTTCCTCGGTGGTAATTGTGGAGAAGCTATTGGGCTGTGCGTTCCGGATTGGCAGTACTGCTTCTTTGTGGGAGATGCTGGGGCTGATGGCACCAATACAGAGCTGTCTAGCTCCTCCAGTACAGATTGAGAGAAGGAAGGGAAGTCCCCAAACTCGTCCTCTGAGTCCTGGTCCAGCGCAACTCGTTTCGCTGGTGGTGGTTCTTCTTCGTCCTTGACTTGTACCCCAGCATCCGATGCTGTATCATCCGTATCCTCCACAAGATCCTCCATCTGATTCCATGATCGCTTTGTCAGGCCATTGCTTCGTACAAATTTCGAGATGGTAGGTTGGCTTCCGCGGACGAATCTGCTGGGTTCAGGAACACCCGCCTTTCTGCGAGCCTCCTTCTCGGCCTCTAACTTCGCTGCCTTCTTCTCCCTGACAGCCTTTGCCTTGGCCGCATTCTTCTCCTTCTCGTGCTTCTTCCTTATCCGCTCGTACTCGGCGGCATCCCTCTTGCGTTGTTCGGCTTTCGATATCTTCGGGCCTCGTTGCGCTTGCAGGTAGGCTTTCTTGGCCGCTTTACTGGTCATAGGAGGTTTAGACGCAGTAGGCTTGACCAGAGTCGTAGGTATAAGCTCGAAGGTTCGCTGTCGACCTGTCATTGTTCCTGCAATGATGTTGCGACAAGGTGTGTTGAAGGGTATTCAAAGTTCCGCTAATCTTTTGGGCGATCTGCGATCTGCGATTGGCTGAATCGACGCGTCAGGAACGCGGGGTAAATATTGACAGGGTGGAAGACGAGTTGAAGAACCAAAAAAAATCCCTTTGCGCTCGTAGTCCATAGGTGTTGTTGCAAACAAATCTATGGTTTGAAGTTAAAAGTCGTTGATTTAAATATTAAGGTGGTTGATTAGGAAGTCGCAGGCTAGTACCGAGACAAAAGTTCAGGTGAATTATTCCACTCCACCAGAAATTATACAGCTTTAGACAGACGATTGCCTAATTGCGCTTGTACAAGCGAGGGAAGCTGGTGGCAGTGTCCCTACACCAGGCTAGATCAAGGAGTGATTGTTCATTATTACTTCGCAAGCTATGCGCATTATTCATCTACTTATGTACCTATTCTCTACTGCTCAAGACTGGCAACCGTTGGGTCCCAGCAAACAGGCTTGTATTCCGTGGTCTCCAACGTCTTCATCTCCTCAGGAGTGAGTTCGAAATCATAGACTTGTGAGTTCTCCACGATTCGGCTTGGCGTAACGCTTTTTGGGAGCGGGATAAATCCCTTCTGCAAGCTCCATCTCACCAAGATTTGCGCCGCAGTCTTGCCATACTTCTTTGTCAGGGGCTCAAAGACCTTCTCGTCCATCCTCTCTCCGCGAACGAGGGGAGAATAAGCCTCGACAACAACTCCGCGCTTCTGCAACCACTCGACAATGTCTGATCGCGCAAGCCATGGGTGTATTTCGTATTGTCCAACACTAATCACACCACCCTTGCCAGCGCCACCTCTCTCCTTCTCAAGCTCCTTGATGTACTCCTCCATCTCATCGAGATGCTGAACGCCGTAATTGCTAACGCCAATGCTGCGGATCTTGCCTTCCTCGACTGCCTCAACCAAGCCCTTCCATGCACCTTTCCTAGCATTACGGCCGCCATATGGAGCATGAATGAGCATCAAATCGATATATTCGAGTCCGGCCTCCTTCAATGTCTGCTTGACCTGGGCCTTGGTGTTCTCATAGCTGAGGCTGCGAGCGGGGATCTTGCTGGTGAAGAAGATCTGCTCTCGTGGGATGCCAGACTCTCGAATCGCCTTTCCACAAGGGGCTTCATTACGGTACGCAGCGGCAGAGTCCACCTAAGATCATATGAGAATTGGCATGAGCATTGATGAAGAATCACATACGTGCCGATAACCGGCCTGGAAGGAGAGCTTGGTCACATCTTCGCATACATCTGCTGGGCTGTTTGCTTGACATTAGTATAGACCTTGCGGCCTCAATCTGTGTTTGCGTACGTTTGGTAAACCTGCGAGACATTAGACACAGAAAGTATCAGCGAACGTGGGCAACGTGGGGAACTTACTCCGTAACCAAGAACTGGAATATCATAGCCTGAGTTCATGCGAACCTTCGAGTTGATAGTAAGAGGCGCCATCGTGTTGCTGTTGAGTACCGCTGATCAGGATGGGAATTATTGTTTTCGTGATGGATAATTTGGAGAGATGGCAGAATTGGAAGGAAGCAAAAAGAAAGTGGGATGTGCTTTTAATTTACGAAATCACTTGATACCAGCCTGATACGCCGCAAAGCACGGAATCGAATCGAGACCTACGCAATCAATGAATAATGCTTGGACAAATGATGCTGGACCTTTTTTAATCTTGACAAGACAGCCGTCCTCATTATTTCCAATCCTCTAAGTCATTGACTCTATTTCACCATCTGCTGAGCTCAATGCATCGTGAACTTCAAATGCGGGGGAGGGGCAAATACTGACGTCATGTGACATTCTCCTCAGCCAAATTTCAAAAAGTCTAGTCTCATAGTAGGACCTTTCCATATCAGAATGTCCAGTCGAGATCCAAATATTAGAAATATATACTTACCATGTCCTATTATTTTCAAGGCTTCACACTTTCAGATATCCACGCAATATTTCGACCCCGCTTGCTGCACACAATCTTTTCGCAAGTGGACGACAACTCGGTGAAATAGTTGGACGACGAGCTCCACCTTCTACACAATCTACGAAACCATAACGGACATCTTTTAAATATCTTAACAAAATGCAGCTCAAGAAGCAGAATATCGAGCGCGATGGCTCCGGAACCATCACACTCTTCCCAGAAGAGCCAGAGGACATGGTACGTCTCTTGTGACCCAACTGCTGCTGCTGTACTGACAAGTGACAATAGTGGCATGCTTACAACCTCATCGCCGTTAACGATCTCCTTCGCGCATCCGCCGTCCGTCGCGTAACAACCGAATCGAGCACAGGAAGCACCAAATCCGAAAGAGTCCATGTCATCCTTACAATACGAGTCACCGGCCTCGATTTCGACCCTCAAGCTGGACAACTACACGTCAGCGGAAAGGTGACTGAACAGAACAAATGGGTGACGGTAGGCTCATTCCATACGCTCGACTTAGAACTACGAAGAGACTTTACCCTCGAGAAAAAGGATGGCTGGGACTCGGTGGCCTTGGATGTCGTGAGAGAGGCAATAAAGCAGGACAAAGAAGGCGTGGTTCCTGCGGTGGTAATGCAGGAAGGCATGGCGAATATCTGTCTCATCACGGAACACCAGACGATATTGAAGCAGAGAGTCGAGACCGGCATACCGAAAAAGAGATCTGGAAGGTCGGCAGACCACGATAAGGGCATGGTCAAATTCTACGAAGTCCTACTCGAGACGTTGAAGCGACATGTCGATCTTTCCCTACCAAGACCTCTACTCCTTGCAAGTCCAGGATTCACAGCAGCCGGATTCAAAAAATACATTGTTGACGAAGCGACACGGAAAGGCGAAAAGACAATAATGCTTAACAGGAATAATTTTCTCGTCGTTCATTCTAGCTCTGGACATTTGCATAGCTTGAACGAGGTTCTCAAGAGCTCGGAAGTTTTATCTCAGCTGAAGGATACAAAATACGCGAGGGAAACCAGATTCATGGACGAGTTCATGACTTTACTGAGACTCGATGATGGTAGAGCTTGGTATGGGCCGATGGAGGTGGAAAAAGCTGTCGAGAAGAGTGCAGTTGGTAGGGGTGGCGGAGTGCTACTTATCAACAACTCACTGTTCAGAAGCCAAGAGATTGGAGTACGGAAAAGATGGGTAGCGCTAGTTGACAAGGTCAAGGAAGAAGGAGGTGAAGCAAGAATTCTCAGCGCTGATCATGAGAGTGGGAAGCGGTTGGAGGGTCTAGGTGGTATTGCGGCGATCTTGACATTTCCATTGGAAGATTTAGATGAAGATGATGAGGAGCCAGTTGAGAATGGGGGCAACCAAGAGACTCCCATATGAAAAGGATAATGAAATGAAACTTCTACCAAACTGCGATTGTCCCTGAACTTGTCGGACATTTACCTTTGCCTAGATGCGAATTGAAGAAACCGAGAATAGTAATTTTCATGATTAATACACGAAGTAGAAACAGCAAAGCCTGCAATGAACACGGATCTAGGGTCAAGCTTTGAGTCCATCTATCAGCCATAGCATTTGGTCACATCAAAAAGCTCTCGCGAGCCTGAGTTCGGATGAAAAAGGGGGTTCTCGCTAAATCTGAGCAGTGGAGGCAACGACACCTATATTCACAACACCAAAAATCATTCTAGCTAGAAATATCGTACATGAGCGTTTGATTATAGATTATAACTAAGAGACAACAAGTGAACCCGAAACTATCCTCGCATTACCATTTTCCCTTGCGTCAACGAGATGCTCGAAAGGTTCAAGAGCCACAATACGCAATACCAGTACCACACTAGAAGTAAGGACGTCAGCAAACCATCATAGTCTCGCACTCAGCATTTGAAACTTACATATCCCCACTGGGAGCAGCACAATCCAGCGGCGCAAGGTCCTCCCGTCCCACAATTGGCTGGTGGAGGCGGGGGAGGAGTTGGGCAATATCCATCTCCAACGCCACAGAAGCCGTAGATTGAACAGCACTCTCCTGTTGGACAAGTTCCTCCTACTCCACCTGTACAAGCCCCAAATCCACCTAGTATTCGTAAGTATATGCTAGAAAAAAAGGGGGGAGATTGCATACAATAGTCTGAACCGGTTCCGCAGTAGAAATACTGCGAGCAGCAGAGACCGGCTGCACAGGGTGTAGTGGCACAGGAGCCGAGATCTCGGCTCATGAGCTCTGGGAAGATAGGGTTGCCCAGGGAGGGAGGAAGGAAGGAAGCAGTCGCCAGAAGCGTGATGAGGCTGAGGAAGTGCATTTTGAGCGAACTAGATTGTAGATATATGGGTGGTTCTATTGGGTAGGATCTTCTTTGCGAAGAGATATGATTTGAAGTTGAAGACGTGCTCCTTCCATTTAAGCAGATATTCTATCGGATCTGGAGAGCCAGGTGATGTCATAAACCCGAACTTCCTCTACTTCTGTGGTACTGTAACAAAAACAAGGCACATGGCTGATGAGTAAGTGCAACCATCATCAGATGTTGCTCAGAAAGTACAGTACCTCGAAGGTGAGGGGAGCCTTAAAGATCAGTGCCTGAGGGAACCGTAGCGGGACATCGGGAGATCAGCCACATGTTATGATTCGTGGGATATCTATGGGAAAGAAAGGGAATCAGATCCGTACCCATCTGCCAAGTTGTCCCTCTAGTGGTTGAGGCATCGTAGAAGGCTGATTAAGTGCATAGAAGTTGACAAAAGTGGGATCTAGCAAAAAGAAGTGTTTGCCCGGATCAGGAGATTTAGTCTGGTAGAGACAGCAGGAACGGCCACCTACATGGGAGTACATAAGATACATGAAGAAATAGAGACAAATACAGGTTATCGGCTCGAAAGACAAATCGCGGGGTAATGCATGGTGATCATGATATGCATCAAGTTGTCAGCGGACTGCAGATGTACTTGCCATGTACGATTTGGATCTGCTGATGGTTGCTCCTGCTAATCAGCTAATAAGCCTAAATTTTTTTTGTAAGGTGATGCCCGTGACTTGATTAGTTCTTAACCGTTCAGTAGATCTTGAAGAAGCAAAAGAAAAGCATGATGTGAAGAAATGGAATGAGGTCAAGGACAGACGTTGAAAAAGTCTAAGTTTAGATTAAAGTCACGTGCACACTGCAGCCTTTTACGTTTCATCTCGAGCTGGCTCTTCATTCTTCACAAACAAGCTTCTGCTAAGCTTTCGATTAATCCAGCACTCTTGCAACTTCATACTTATTGCTTGCATCGCCAAGTCAACTCAACTGCTTCTTCCTCTTTCTTGCTTACATTTATTCACAAGTGGTGGCGGTGTTCAGCGGCTGACGATACGACATTCGCTGCTGGCTGAGGGTGAGGTCCGGGTCCGAGGGGCTGTGTCAGGCTGGCTGATGATACTTTACGAGTTTCGACCCTCGTGTTGGTTCACTACAACCCCTGTTAAGACATTCCCACGTCTGCGGTGTCTGAAATACAGGCATATGGGGTTCGATCTAGGTTAAGTTCGTTTCAATTTTTCTTCTGAAATTGTTAGTAGCGAGTTGGTTCGTGCTTTTTGTCTTTCCTCTGATCTCTCTCCGCACGCCACTCCACACAACCTATCGTTTCTTTCTTTACGAGCTTAATTCCATTTGGAATCTCACAACTCTATTTCAGGCAGCCAAGGTCTGTCATTCTTTCTATCCTGGTGATTTCAACATTCCTTCGTTCTTTCGCCTCCAACACGTTGCATTCACTTCGTACAGTACCTTTGACAGGGCCTCTAATCATCCTTCTTTTCTACGCTTCTTGGCCCTCTCCTTCGCAGGCTCCGATCGACTTGGTTCTTCTTCGATCTACCTCTTGACGTTTTACACCTCACTCCCTACTCACAAGACATAATATCATAATGAGATTGAGTCTACTATGGCCGGCGCTGCTGACCGGCGCTGCTACCGCCTTTACTATCGATACAACGAATGCTGGTAAGCATCACATACTGTTTAGCATATCTATATACAGGACTAATATATGTCTCTACAGACTCAATAAAATCAGCGGCAAGCACTGTCGCACATGGCTTGATGAAGTTCTACACAGGAAACAATACTGTGCGTTGACTCGAATCATTCCAGTGACTTCGATCTAACAAGTCTTAGGGCGACACCCCAGGCACATTACCGCCTCCATATTTCTGGTGGGAGGGAGGAGGCATGTTTATGACAATGGTGGATTACTGGGCCAAGACGAATGATTCAACATACAATGATGTGGTCGAGCAAGCATTACTGTTTCAAGTTGGGCCAGATAATGACTACATGCCACCCAACCAGACGAAGGACGAGGGAAACGATGATCAAGGCTTTTGGGGCATGGCAGCAATGTTAGCAGCCGAAACGAACTTCCAGAACCCACCTAAAGGACAGCCACAATGGCTCGCTCTTGCACAAGCAGTATTCAATGAGATGGCATCGAGGTGGGATGAATCGACTTGTGGAGGAGGACTGAGATGGCAGATCTTCCAATTCAACAACGGTTTCACATACAAGAACAGCATTGCGAATGGCTGTTTCTTCAACTTGGGCGCTAGACTTGCACGATATACAGGAAACCAAACTTATGCCGATTGGGCTAACAAAATTTGGGATTGGGAAGCATCTGTTGGATTGATCGATAGCAGTTACAACATCTTCGACGGCTCTTCCGACGTCCAGAATTGCACAACGATAGATCGGCTGCAATGGACCTACAACGCAGGAATCTACCTACACGGAGCAGCTAACATGTTTAATTTCGTAAGTCGCAATTCCCCTTTCTAACTAGGCGAGGAACGCAACTAATAAATTACCCAGACATCTGGCCAATCACTCTGGCAAGAACGAGTCACCGGCATCCTCAACGCCTCCAGCATCTTCTTCAACAACGACATCATGGAAGAACAAGCATGCGAAAACGTCAACACCTGCGATACCGACCAACTCTCCTTCAAAGCTTACTTCAGCCAATGGCTCGCCTCAACCACCATCCTCGCCCCCTTCACCTCCTCAACCATAACACCTTGGATCGCCGCGTCTGCAGCAGCCGCCGGACTTCAATGTGGATCTGGGACCTGTGGCTTCAAGTGGTCGAATGGGGCGACATTTGATGGATCTACGGGTGTAGGTCAGCAGATGAGTGGGCTGGGAGCCATTCAGAGTGCTATAGTTCAGGTAAAGGGCGCCGAGGTGGTTGCGCCAGTTACGAACTCTACGGGTGGAACGAGTCAAGGAGATTCGAGTGCTGGAATCACTAAGCCGTCTACGGGGATGACGGAGGCGGCTATCAAGGTTACCACAGGTGACAAGGTTGCTAGCGGATTCTTGACAGTTGCCGTTCTGGGAGGAGTCATTGGGGGAAGTACGTTCATGGTTATGGGTGCTTGAGAAATCGGAGTGGGCATTTCTTGGTGGTGCTTTTGATGATGTTCGACGTCGTGTACGCATTGGAATGGGGTTGGCGTTTTGGGAAGGAGCATGCTGTTGATGCATGCTGGATCATGGGATTTGATATCCGCTTTACCCTGGCAGGTTTATTGCCAAATATCTGCTTGAATAGAGATGTAAAATAAAACAAGCATAGAAACAGCCATATGGCATCGAAAGCAAGTGTGCGTTTGATCTGTGACCCGTCGATGTTAGTTTGCTATACGTTTCCGGGTTGAGTTTGCCATGGCCGAATGTTCCTACGTGTTCTAGACTATTTCGCTACGCTTTGTGAGACACTCTGGTAAGAGCCTCAACTCATTCTGTCTTCGGGCAGCTGTTCTTGGCTCAAGTCCAGCCAAGAAGTGGACCACAGTTTTATATGTTGAGGTCGAAAAGGGGGGTATACCTACCGAGCCGAACCGAACCGAGAGCTGCTCCGAATCCAAAAATGCCCACCATAATTGTATGTATCTTCTTTCAGGTTACGAAAAAAGCTTAGAAAGTTTCGTTTTCTTCTATTTCGCCCCTTCCGAGCTCTCATAAAGCAATAATAGGAGTTTCATTCATGTCACTGTCCGCTCGTCCTAGTCAGAACCAACCCCACAACTTTACTTATTCTTTCATAATAATACTCTTAAGTCTGTATCAAGAGTCAAGACTCAAACTTTCAGAGGCTTCAATATGTCCATGGTCATTACAGAGATCGAAATGGTACAGGAACATGGATCCGCGAGAAAAGATGCATCCTCCAGCACCTCCAAAGAAGCTATAGAAACCATCAAGAGTGATGAAAATCAACGCAGTCGAATAGATGCCATCATCTTAATGTCCGCCCTCTCCGTCAATTCCTCCCCTACCCAACCAACAAAGATCTCCACTCACAAGCTCATCCCTCAGCTCTCCAAAGACTCAAACTTTCAGAGGCTTCAATATGTCCATGGTCATTACAGAGATCGAAATGGTACAGGAACATGGATCCGCGAGAAAAGATGCATCCTCCAGCACCTCCAAAGAAGCTATAGAAACCATCAAGAGTGATGAAAATCAACGCAGTCGAATAGATGCCATCATCTTAATGTCCGCCCTCTCCGTCAATTCCTCCCCTACCCAACCAACAAAGATCTCCACTCACAAGCTCATCCCTCAGCTCTCCAAGACGGTGCAGGGGGTTGGGGTGGCGGGATTAGTATTTTGGTATCGATTTGTATTGCTGATGTTTTTTTGATGAGGTATGTATTGATCGCATGTTGGAGATTGAGAAGTGGCTAATGATGATAATAATGACATATGAAGGGAGAGGCCGCTTTATTTCGGGATCATAGGTATGACTTGGGCACTTGTTGTTCCACAGTCACGTGTAACTCACGTGTCAACTCTGGAATCTTCTTTGTTTGAGACCTGCAGTAGCCCGCAGCTCCTATTGTTCTTTCAGACTGCTTGTACTTCAGTTCAGAGGCTCCCACCTTATGTGGGATATCTTCTCTCCTTATGGTTAATGAAGCACTTTGCCTGAGAACATCTGCACTCGTAAGTGCCATTGGTCCTCTTGCTAGGAGGTATTTTGGCCTCGAAAGCATCATGGAAATGGTGCTTCTTCATCAATGGTAAGCTGATCCCGCGCTTTCCTAATGGAAACTAACTTTAAAGTCCCTTGTTGTGCCATATCTTTTGCGGCCGTGATGTGGAAACTCAAAGTCCATGCTCCAAAGACACCGATGATAGCTGGACTAAAAGCTGTCGATCGGCTTGGAAGTATTACCATCATAACCGGAGCCGTCTTCCTCTTACTCGCCTTGCAGATGGGAGGAGCGATAGAACCGTGGTCTTCTCCGATCATTATTGGTTTCCTCGTCACAGGAATTATCATCAGTATCGCGTTCATTCTGATCGAATGGAAAATAGCTGCATATCCTCTAATGCCCTTGCGAATTTTCACCAATAAAGGAAATGTCGCCGTCCTGATTGTGGCTTGCTCTCACAATCCGGCAACTGCGGGCGGGACGTACTTTCTGCCGCTATACTTCCAGGGTGTTCTCGGTGCTTCACCGTTAATGTCTGGTGTATACCTGCTTCCACTAGCTCTGTCACTCTCCGCTATGTCCTCTGGCATCGGCTTCGTCGTTCGAGGGACTGGTAGGCATCTGACAGCTATGAGAGTTGCTACTCTTCCCATGGCAACTGGCTTTGGGTTATTTATCAATCTTGGACCGACGTTCAACTGGCCAAAGATCGTCCTCTATCAGATTGTAGCAGGGTTGGGCATTAGTCCAGATTTTCAATGTCCGCTTGTTGCTTTGCAAGCCAATACGGACCAAGGTGATACGGCGTCTGCGACTTCGATTGCTAAGTTTTTGCGTAATATGTTTGCGTCTCTGGCTGTAGTTGTTGGGACAGCTATATTCCAGAATAAGATGGAGCTTCAGCAGGATCACTTGAGAGCTACACTGGGTGTGAAAACTGCAAGCTTTCTAACAGGAGCGAATACTGCTTCTAGTATCAATCTCATTGATGCTTTGCCTGTCAGAGAAGAGGATTGCTCAGGCTGCCATATGCGAGAGTTTGTCATCGATGTGGATCTTCTTCGTGGCCTTTGGGGGACTTTCTTTTGTAGCGAGTCTGTTTGCGCCTTAGGTGGTGTTGAAGAAGGAACATAAATTGACAGAAACGGGGTTGGAGGCAGAAGACAAGAAGAGAACTAGGGAAGCCGCGGAGCGTGTATTGGGATCGAAGAATTAGTGGGATAGCTGTACGTCCTACAGTTCAAGTTTGATTCCATGTACCCAAGTTTCATGGGACATATAATCTGACTTTTTAGTGCGTCTTCATCCTAAAATCTCGAGGGAAATTTGTAGTTGTGACCTTGTTGCACGTCTCCATTTCCAGTAACGTTTTGGACATTGACTTGAAAGCTAGCTCCGAAAACTGTTACATATCGACAATTCCAGCGGGATTCTGGACATTGGCGGGAGGGAGTCGAATTTTGTTGCATGTCGAAGGAGCAGCAGCCGCCCCGTTGCTCCCCTCGGCGGTCTTCCCAGCGGGGCGAGGAGGGACACGCCCTGCGATGCAAACCGAAGCCCTAGCCAAAATAGAACTTTGGAGATGAGCAATATGTAATGAAAGTGGAGATCCAATAAATACATGAAGCAGAAGCAGTCCCAATGTCCGGGATGGAGTTGAACGTGCAGGCATGCAACAAAACAAGCTCCGAGATCAATATCCGAAACAAAGTGACAGATTGAGATGCGCAACACAAATTGGAAGTGTCGGGGGATGGCTATTGGCGAACGGTATCTGGGGCATTCTAATAGAACCACGAGATTCAAATTATCCGGTCGAAGAGTAGGGACATTCGTGCTTTGCGATACGTAGGAAATGGAAGAAGGCAGGAAGGAATACAAGTGTACAGAGGGATTTGAGGACTTTTGTTAGATTGTATTGTACGAGAAGTAGCTAGCACCCGAAGGAAGAAGAAGAGCGCTGATATGATGATATTCAAATACCAATATCGTGTACTTCGTAGAGTGCGAGGTATTCATACGCTTTCGATCTTACCTACCATGGAGGTATTACCATAGCTATCGACAATCTTCACTGCCGTAACATTGTTCTCTTCCTCATCCATGACAACTCGATACTTCTCGCCAGCGTAGAGCGGACTCGTAGCTCGATATGTAATCTTCTTGGGAAATATATCGCCGCCTCTGACATCTCGCCAGAAGTTGACCATATTGATCAGGTTCAGCGGGCCGTGAACGACCAAGTCTCTGTGGCCCTCAACCTCTCTGCACCATTCTCTGTTGTAGTGTATCTTATGGGCATTGAATGTCAATGCTGAGAATCGGAAGAGGGTGACTGGAGTCTGGAGGAAGTCGCGGACGTGCTTGCCTTCTGGCAGAGGTACCTCAATGGGTTTCGAGGCAGGAGTTTGAGGTGTTGTGATTTCTGGACGGAAGATCCAATTTCTGTCATCTGCCATCAGCGCACATGCTTTCTAGAAGAAAGCTGAGCCTCAATCGTATAGCATATCCTACCTTCGATCAATCAACGCAACTCCATGTTCGTTCTCATATTTCTTCTCTACACCCACAACCACCATCTCCTCACCTGCTCTCGTCTTCTTGCCCTCCGCAGACACTAACTTCGTTGTTTCCGTAACCTCTTGTCCGACCTTCAGCGTATTATTCTCGCCTCCAACCCATTCCAATTCCCCACCTGCCCACATCCGTCTTGTGAATGGTCTCGGCGGATTGAACGTCGTGTCCGTGCCATCCCATCCCAACTCCTCCTCCACCTGCGCCGGAGTAAAGTAAGCTAAATGATAGCAAGCTGGCAGCGGTGTGCCATTCTTTGGCAATGCTCGAGCAAGCTCGGTTCTCGAAAGGGTAGCAGAGAATCGTTGCAGCTGGTTCGCATCTAGGAGTTGTGTCTGCGTCTGCGGAGACTGGGACTTGGAGAGGAATTGGGACGCAATCGAAGTCGCGGAGCTAGAGCTGTACAGACGGCGAAATGTCAGAGACATGATGCAGCATTGACGCTCTGGTGAATAGATTCATGGGTCTCCTCCGAGCATGATGACGACAGAGTCAGAGGACGTTGGAGCCAAGAGGTAACTGCGGGGCCTGTCAGATTGCTCTCAGATCTCGCTCGCACGGTCGTCATCCGAAGTGAAGCTTTAAAATCGCTGGAATGGGTGTTATTCCCGGCTGCCGAGGCTGAACCACTAGATTTTGAGCTTAACCCCTTTAAACTTATCCCTATCCTTGAAGCGAGATACCCCTGAACGACGCATGGGCAATGCTTGGTTCCTGACACCAAGCCGATTCATGTATGTCACAGAGTGAAACGACGTCGAAGGATACGAGAGGGAAGCATGTTTCTGGACGAACTATGAGACTCGGGATAATATGATTTGCAATGCGAGTACAGTAAGACTTCGTGATGTTTTGGTTCTCTATCGTACACTATTCCACTCGACACTCGACACCCGATAGCGCCCGAAAAAAAGTTTCGTCCCCAAATATCAGCGTACCATCACACTCAGAACAGAAGAGCTCCCAAATAAAAATGCTTCCACACCCCGTTCATCCCATCAGCTCGTTAGACATTGACCATTGACTTCGTCCAAGTACTCCTCCACGCCTTTCCAATTCCCCCAACTCCCACCATGCCCTAAAGAATTTCAAATATCCACCTTCAGTCATTAAAATCTTGTAGAAGAAGTATGAATTCGTGAAGCATCTTATTCGCATCTTTGGCCCATCTCAACACCAGCCATGACGATGTCGCGGGTTTCCCGTCTCTCTTCCATGCGCTTGATCATCTCTCGCTCCTTGGGGCTGCGTGGGCTGGCATCCTGTTGTAGAATTAGTAATAGTTTCGAAAACGTAAATAATGCAACTTACAATACCCAACAAGGCAGAAATGCTGGTGGCATTGCTCTTGTTCTCCTGGATGGGAGTTGGCAATTGGTGCAACGGCTTGGGGTTGTAAGCCTGGTATGCGCCGCTGCGAACAGTCTGGGTATCTGGCGAGACACACGGAGTTGGAGGAGCATTGGTTGCGACTCCTCGCTTCCATGTCTCCTCGAGCAAGAGAGGGGATGCACCGGCACCGTACTCAGCAGCGATGACGCCCCAGAATGAAGCTCGGTGGGCTTCATAGATGTGACGAAGACGCTCCTTGTCAACGTTGGAGATGTTCAATTGGTTGGTGGCAACATCGCAGTCAAGACGAAGAGGTGCTGCTGAGTCGGAGAGAGCACGACGAGGTGGAGACGGCTTGGGGAGGATGGCAACAGGGTGAGCGAGGGTTCGGGGTGGGCTGTTTGAGCCAGAACGATGAAGGAGGGTCGAAGCAGAAGGAAGCTGAACGTGGA
The DNA here is from genome assembly GCA_900073065.1 of Phialocephala subalpina. NCBI lineage: Eukaryota > Fungi > Ascomycota > Leotiomycetes > Helotiales > Mollisiaceae > Phialocephala > Phialocephala subalpina. Next base: position 1,877,975 of record FJOG01000002.1, read on the forward strand.
CTGGGGATTGAGGAGAGTAGGAGTATTGAGGAGGAGTAACAGGTGACATGGTGTTCTCGTGGATGGGTGACGGCATGGAGTTCTGCATGATGGGAGAATGCATCACAGAGCCAGCGCCGGAAGAGGTGACAGAGTTGGTACGCTTGCGGCGGTTGCTTCCGTGAGACAGCTGGTGGTAGTGAAGGCGGCAAGCCAGCTCAGTCTTTTTCAGATGAGCGGCAATGTGCTTATAGGGCATCTTCTGGAGACGAGTCTGGAGAAGGTAGACTTCCTGGAGTGCCTTGTCAGTTCGCTGTTTTCTTGAACCAAAATATGTATCCATACCTCATCCTCACTCCAAGCCCTGCCTCCACCAGTAGATGCTTGCTTTCTGTTCTTCTGAACGCCGAAGTCGTGTCGGTTGATGGCATCGACAGGAGAGTAGTTGGACTGGCCCACATGGGCTGAGGTGTTCATCTGCGTTGGGGTAGACATGACGGTCGTTGATCGTAAAGAATTGAAGCTCGTTGCAACAAAGTGTTATGATATAAATACTTGATAGTCCAGCAAGTGACAAGAATCGAAGCGTTTATAAAAGGGCAGTCCGGGGCTGCGGTAGAATGTAGTTTCTTTCGAAGGTAGCGTTGATATGTTGAAAAGGTGTAGATACGAAGAGAATGATGGAATAAAGTTAAACAACGCAATAACTACAAAAGAATGTAAGCAGCCAATCCAGTTGGGCAATAAAAGAGAGTGATTATTAGCTGCGGGAGCGTAGTCGACGTCGAGTGTAGGAGAGAAAGAAGGAAAGCAAGAAGCAGCGGCCAGGTGAGATCATATATGAAAGCAGGGCCTGCAAGGGATCATCTGGAGTATCCTGTTCCCGTAGGAGGTCACGGCCGTGCATTTTCCTCTGAAGTTTGCCGGGGGTGGAAAGTGTGGCCGATGTTCTTGAGGGTTTCTGATTATGCACGGCTTGATTTCATATCTCCATTGGGATTCCCTCTTTCGTCCCGTTTCTCTTCATACTGGCGTTTCTTGGTGACCAGGATGCTTGTTTGAGATCGCGGGGTGTCAAGTCTGAAATGTCACGGCTTCCATGGACGCTCTTCTGCCACACGTCTTGCCAGTGGATGGGTAAAGGCGTTCTCTGAGACTGGGCACTATGCGTCAGCTAGACGGTGCCCAGAACGTCGATAACCATAATCGAAGCTGCATAAGAACAAGTGGAATTGTGCAGAAAATAAGATTGAAAGTGTCGTTCCCTTCTGCGGTGTGTGGTGGCGGCGGAGGACGCGGTCACGACCCCTGGTGGATGCGAAACCTCGCTTCGTGTGAAGTGCTTGTTTTGACTTGCTGCTCGAGTAAGAAAGGCTGCCTCCAAGAATTCGGTTGTCACGGTGAAGACCGCACAGAACTTCAGACCTTCAGAACGGCTTCCACTCCCAAACCAAGACTACCATGCCGCTCACCATCCCTATCGTTCTCCACCACCATCCGTCGTGCCCTCGTACACGGTGCAAAGCTCCATGACCCACGACCCTTTTCTCGACCAGCGTGTGGGCCATGTCCCAGGGCTCTAATTCTTTAATTCAGATCGCGCTCCTTCATTGGGCTAGAGCCGCCGCAGCCTGCACGATTGACACTGTGATCAGATGCAAACACCGCCCCTCTGGCACGGGTATGGCTGGTCCGTCCAGCGCGTGAGTGGCTCTAAGTACGCCTCCGTTTCGCAGTTGGGACTGTCGAAGCACAACCAGAAACAACACAGATATATTAAGAAACATCCCAAGCTGTCAAACCAACGTGGCCAATGAGCCGTCCGCACCCGCACCGGGACCGATCGATTGTACTCGGATACGTGGGACACTCAGACGTTCAAACTTCAGCGACCTGAAGGCGGACTCTGAATCATGTCTTGCCATGGAAAAATTGGATATTCTAGCAGGAGCCGCAGAAGCACCTCTTGTGTCATGATTCGAACGGCTTTAGACTCCGAAGTGCGTCCTGGGGCGCATGATTGTGGGGAAAGACATTCCAGCGACCGTCCGCCACGCTGTTCTGCATCTTCGTCTCATGGTTGTTCAGTTCATCGAACCAGCGACTGGAGAAACACGTTGAGATTGCTAGGTGTTCGGAAGGGTGAGCAACCGTTCGTCCTCTGCACTGGCCAACCCTCCGCGGTCAGGCCAACCCATTCTGTCCTTTGCCTCATACCTTAATCTGCAGCAGCCTTACGGGTTTTGATAAACCTGGATGTCAACGAGGATGATCAGATGGACCTGAAGGCCGATCCCAACTGTTCTGCACGAAAGCATGGGCGTCCCATTGAGCCGCTGGTGCGAGATCGCGAATGTGGCGTCGGATTCGCGAGACCCTCAAACGTACAATGTACGGGTGCTGTCTCGAGGATTTGGGACAGGGGCCCCACAGGCTCACTCAACACACATGGCATTATGATCCTCTCTTTACCGCTGTCAGAGAATACGCAAATTATTGGTACGACGAGCGCCGGATGACGACTTGTGAGGGGCAACAAGGTTATCTCTATGCGCTGTGTTTGATCCGATCATCACAACGTCACGCTCGCGGTGGATGGATTGTTTCTTCCTGCGTTTCCTTTCTTGCCGTATGCGGTGGGGGTTTGCTGCCTCCGTATCTTTTTGCTTTTGGCGATCCGATGTCGTTGAATCCTCCGCAGTTTTCGAGGATGCGTGACAGGAAACAATTGTTTTGTTTCGAAACCTGTCTTGAGTTAAAGAGAATCGACCTGAGAGTTCTCGGGAGTATCTCATCCGTCCAGGTCCCGTGCAGAGAAGGTGGAGATATCTCCATAACTTCGTAAAGCTTTATTTTGCTCACGTGTCAAGTGTGGTTTCAATGTTTGCTCATCAAGTCACGAATTTTGATGTCCCAGGAAAGGCGGGTCTTTCGATGAACTCAAAGATTTGTGTCAGGTCGACGGTTTCTACTGTTTCTGTCGAATTGGCAGTTCCTTAATTCAAGGCTTCAGTTCTATTTAAAGGGAGATAGAGAACGAATGTCACTACAGTCTACAAGTTGAGTCAGTGTTCAGATGGAACCAGATCATCCCAATTTTACTGAGCAAGTTTTGGGCATGCGTCCGGTCAGTACCATCATCAACACACTACAGTCTTTGCCGTCCTGGAGAAACAGAAGGGATCTCAGCGTTTCATGCTTTCCATCATGAGCGAAGATCAAGTCCACTAGGCGTGAGCTTACGATGCGTCTTGCGAATCCTCTCAGCCGTCATGCTCAAGGCCAACAAGAATGCAGCTTCGCCCTACTGCCAAGGATTCTATCATGCGACGAACGCATTGTCGGTTGCAGTATCCATATTCATGTCACCATCGATCGTCATGAGCACTTTCGTGAAATTCTCAAAAAACAATCCAAATAGGCCCAGACCGCTCACAGGCATATACCAATCTCGCTGAGTTGACAATAGTGAGATGAGATGAGACGAGACGAGGGTTTTGAAGATCTTGAAACGGGTTTCCTCGGGCGTGGTTCGCATCGAAGGCTTGTTTGAAACGTTTGTAGAAATGTTTGCTCACTTCCAGATGAACCTCAATTATTCCTACTACCTAAGTTTTGGCATTTTGACTTGGTCTCGGGATCGCAAGCAATTTTCACGGGTCAACTACGGGCTCCTCGGCCCGGAAAATGTTCAGATGCAAGCCCCAGAATCCTTTTCGGCGTAGAATTCCCGATGGAGAGAGGCCGCCAAATGAGACCCTGGGTTCAGAAGACACACGAAAATACAATTATTTGTCAATCGGCAGGTCTTATCGCTTCAATCCTGGAGACTTGCGATGTATCGGCGATCCACTGGCCGGCAAAGAGCCCCAATCCATCGTCGTACCTCATGTGCGAGGTACTTTCGATCTGTACATGTCCTAAAAGGTGCCGTGGGTCTGCAATCCTAGCTGGTACGTGACTTTACGTTGGCTCTCCAAAACTTGATTCCACAGGAGCGCATGAAGGTGGTGCCGATGCTGCTGGCGATCTGGCTATCACTGATTTTAGAGAGGAAGGACATTGTGTGAGGTTGCGACAATGATGTCAATTGCGAACGAGGATACGTGGGTACATCTCGACCCCAAAGTATTGCGCTGGAGAGAGCCGATGCATGGATGGCGTACGGCGCATGGGGCACTTCGAAATAGCATCATAAGACGCCACACATATCCACAGCAGATTATGAAGGACATCGTAATCAACGCTCGATTTAGTTCTTCCTGACCGGGACTCCATTTTCTGTTCGCGGCGCATGATGGCACTTGTATTCTGCCGCATCAGAGCAAGCGTTCACAGAGGAGGTCCGTCCGTGTGGTGTCCCTCTGGATGTACAGTACATTGAGGTACATTCGCCATTCAATGCTACCGCGGACTTCACCCATGCACATTCCTGGCACGTTTCTTCCAAACAAAGCGCTAGTCCGTTCAGGGCACAGATGTGTTTTGTTACCTCCCGCTCGTATCGCTTGTTTATTGTTGGCAATATTAATATTAATCTTGGGATCAAAGGCATCAATGGCCTGGTAAGCAGTGTCACGAGAGAGGCGGGCAATCTGGCTGTATTCAAAAGACAGCCTCGACCTCTCTCCGATCCAAGCATACAAGCCTCCCCTTCATGCTCATGGACGTCGTTCGAGGCTTCGTAGAGTAATAGCTGCAGGGCTGTAAATCGAGAAGCGCGTTACCCCGCAACTTTGCGAGCCAGGCCCCTGTGCAGGGCTCGTGCTTTAAGCTCCCATGCAGCCAGAATCTGCAAGACTTTTTGGATCATCAAGTTTTGGCAACGCCTCCGCTGCTCCTCTCCCCAATCACACCCGCTGTTTCCCAGCCCATCGATGCAAGATACTCGAATAAACTTACCGTGACCGAGAACCCCGGCGGAGCACTGAGCAGACCCTGCTCCCTCCCCGGATAGAGTTCCTTTGCACCACGACCACCACTACTCTCCTCAGCGCACGCATGTGGAGCGAGGTCTTGTGCAGTCGCTGAAGGTCCATCACTGATCCGCACAGCGTTGATGCATTGCATCGACGATAGCGATGCGACCCTAGACATGGCATGGCCTGTCGTTTCGTTTCGAAGATACA
>FJOG01000002.1:1883413-1939146 GCA_900073065.1 Phialocephala subalpina
CACACGGCTTCTGCTGTCTATCTGGTGGCCGTCTTACTGAAGGTCTTTTTGGCGCTTCGACACCGCCACCAGCTCATGGTCTCCTCTTCATCAGAGGTAACACAAGCCCAAGTCAATTGCTGAGTGCAGGCTTGGGACTGGCGATCCTCACTGGAGCCAACACGAATTACCACCCACACCTCCATCTCACCTCGCCTCGAAGCTCAAATCTCGAAGCTCGAGAGTCCAGCCCTCCCGGCCCCCGCATGCAGTTCCACCCGGACAGGGCCTTTCGGCTCCTTGTCATCTCGCTGAATGGTACGGGACGCTACGGCTTGAGTAGTCACCGTAAGTGAACGAGTGCGAGCGGTACGTCTTGCCTTTTGCTGACTACGGTGATGACAAGTTGCGGGCCTGGCGGAGACACGCATAAATTCCCTGCCCAGGAGGCGTCTAAAGATGGAGGGGACCTCTGCCACTGGCCTAACCAGCCGCTCAAAGTCACTGCAAGTACCGTGGCCCGATCTTAAAACATACAGGCATTATTAGCTACGTCTTGCCAAAGCTACCATCCCTTGTCACTCACCACTCTTATTCGAATGACACTCCTCGTTATAGAATGGGCTGCATGTTCCCATTGGTATCTATAATGTTCGATGGTGGACGTTGAAGTCATCAGATCACAGCTGCAACCTCTTCCTTTCTCACAGCGCACCACCATTTCTTTCCTTTGAATGGTGTACGGAATCATCTGTCCTCTGTGTTTACATTCCCTGGCGCATTGCGGGTCGGCCATACCTCAGAGGTTGTTGGAGCAAACTTTTCTCCGGTCAACGGCGAGGGATATGCAGGCAAGGCTTGTCAGCCCTGTTGACCAAGAGGACTCGGAACAAAGTACATGAGATCCTAAGTATCTTTGTACCTACCTCAACCCCAGCCTCATCATACGCGGCGATCTTCAACCAATCCACACGCGAATCTGCAGGTCTGGAGCCACTCTCGCGCGCAACAACTGGACCTTTCTCCCGCCTTCTCAATTTCGCGGTCTTCAATATCAAAAACTTATTCACCACTTGCGTCCTCGTCGTCAATGTCGAAACGTGCAGAGCGCACTGAACCCGATCCCCCAACAGGAACTTCACCTTCACATCCGGCCACCACTGACTCCTCTGTCAAGCTAGAGACCTCATCGCCGCCAGGGGCACGAAACAAAAGACGCGCATCAGGAACCGGACCATCAGTACCTACGATGTCAGGCTCATCAAGTGCGGCCGGAGGTGCAGGAGGTGGTGAGGAACCGAGTATGAATTCTCCGACCATGGGTCCACCTGCGAAGAAAAGCAGGACAAATACACCTTGGACACCTGCTGAGGAGCAGAGGTTAAAGACTATGCGGGATGCGGGCAACAGCTGGGCAGACATTGCGAAGGTGAGTTGCAGTCAAGTTCGGGCCTAAGGTTGCAGAAGATTTTTTATTATTTACTGAACTCGGAATGTTAGACGTTTCCTAGTAGGACAGAAGGAAGTGTCAAGAAGCACTGGTACAAGGTAAAACTCTTCAAGACTCTCTCTGCTTGTTCAAATATTGACTGGCTCTAGGACATGCATTACGCAGAGTTCGCGGAAGACGAGGTACGCTTTTTGTCAAGCCAAACAAGTCCGGACTATCTCTAATGTTGGACAGAGCCAGGCTCTTCTTAACGCTATTAAAGAATATGAGACGAATAAGTGGAAGGAGATTGGCAAGAAAGTTGGGAAGCCTGCTAAAGTAAGTCGAAGGCGAACTTGTCGTCCGCGTAAAGTGCTGACTTATTACAGGCCTGCGAGCAATATGCGAAAGAGCATTTTGCAGGCAAGATATAGCTTCCTTGCTGCTCAACTGCTTTGAAAGTTTGCGCAACCTTCGGTCGAAAGCTTCTCGACTGCAAACCTTTCACAACACCGACGTCAAGACGCCGAAAACTCCACAAAAGCCACTTCCTTCAACAGGCCTCCAAAGCCGACGATTTCTTTCCTTGCATACTTACGGGCATATTACGGTGCGGCCGCATGGCTGGCGTAGGGGGGGACGTTTCATCTCTGGATCCTCGTGCACGTCCTCAACCTAATCAAAAAATGGGGGATCGCTCTTCGAATCTTAGCGCGGTCCTCGGTAGCGTTTCTCTCTTCACGATATCTGGGTCTGGTTTTCACGGCAGTGGGACGGGCTTTTGTTGTATCTCTCATGGTTCGGGGTTTGGTTCTGGTCTGATTTCTCTCCTCTGAGGTCAGGGAAGACGGGATACCCAATGGAATAAAATGCGCTGCGAGGATACCTTCGAATTCGATGATTTTCATGCATCAGCTTAGGGAATTTACAGCCTGCATTTTATCCTACTACCGATCATGAGTGATGTGTCTCGAGTTCAGATTTTTCAAGTGCTAAAGGATGAACAAGAAGCAAGTCTTGAAATGGAAGTTCGTCATGGTGGTCGTGCCATGTGTTCGTTTCATGAACGGATCACTGCATGAACCTGTACGCCACGCTGTCAAACATGTCTCTTCCCGTCTGCCCTCTCGGACAAAACTCCGAGTCTGGGAATTTCCCGTGGAAACAGCAACAGAGAGGTGCAGCTTCTCTACCAAACAAATGGAATTGACAATTATGGGAGTCGAATGGTCGCCCAACCCCCCTCGTTCCTGAGAGTGGGGTTTGCATTGCTTCTTCGCCGTGGCTTGTGGAGAAGAAGCGGTCAGAACCCAGGTTAACCTTGATGATCGAAACAGTGAAAAGGTACATGTTGATACTTCTGCAAAGGAATAAGCCTTCGAACTTCTCGAACGTCACTTGCGGCTGCTTCCTGCCCACTAACAACGCAATATAAAGTTTCTGAAGTTTAGGACGGCGGCTCCAGCCATCAACCAGGCCGTTGGAGATCAATCCACTCGCAGAAAGAAAAAAATCCAATCTCAATGTTCGACAGCTTCTCCAAGGCCTTGTTTATGAACCATTTTTCTGAGTGGTCAGCAAATGCAAACCACCAAACGGTTTTTCTGGTCGACCCTAGATTAAAAGCTTAATCTTATCGCCTTTAAGGTTGTGACAGCCTCACGACCACAAAATATACTTGCCCTTAAGCTTAAACAGCATCCGCAACTCCGATCTTCCTCCAGTCTTCGGACGTTCTCACATCGAGATATGTTCACTTATTCACAGTCTTCTTCGAAGCCCAAGTCACGTATTTGACATGGTCTATTCCGACATAACCGTGTTCGAGTGACAGAATACAGAATTTGTGCTTCAATACGAGGACCGCCCTCCGCATTCCATCGGCGCTTTAACAAGCACATCACACGGTGGTGTGCACCATCTCTAATACGGCAAGTGATACGATAATTATAGGCGTAGATTCAGGAGAAACAGCCATTTAATTGGCTTGCTGGAAGTAAACGACCCTTTGGGCCAGTGGCAATCCGAAGCTAGACTCATTCAACCTTAGCAAGCATTGCTCGTTGAAGATGGTGGGCGCTTCAGATCCACTCTACCCCTGTCCCTGTCGCCCCATACGAGGTGAAAGTCTCTCCGCCATCTCCTCGCGAAGATTCTTGCTTTCCTTCTCTCATCATCCCACTCGACAATCCTACCCGACAACCGACTTCGACATCCCCAGGACCTTTGTCCATTTTCTCTCGCTCGACGAATACACTCGCTTTATTTCCTACGAGCTTCTAATAATTCAGCAACACCCGACTCGCATCAGTCTTCTCGGGAACGGAAGCCACAATCGTTGACATCGACCAATTAGGCCATCTATTCGCAACGCCCCTTCCAAGAATCGCGCCCGGGATCAAGTTCCTGTCCTGTCCAGTTCAGTTCATTGCGGACTGCGGAGAACGTTATCAAGAATCCTTCCACACGCATTCGCCCGTTGAAGGCTGCATCCCTTGCATCTTTTACTTACTTTGTTTTTAATCGCCTTCGAATCATCGCGTCGTCAATCGCTCGACCATTTCTGGGATCTGTTTCTGTATATCCTCGACGACGGGTACCCGCATACATAATGGTTCGATCATCGTCATTGTTGGCCGTGTTGGCGACCGCGTCGTTGGCCTCCGCTACTGCTCCATCTTGCGGCCTGACGAACAAATGTCCTTCTGATACGCCCTGCTGCTCTCGTGAGTGCTTCACTATAACTCGAAATGAGGAGGCTAGAGACTAATGTATCTCGTGTGTAGAATACGGACAATGTGGTGTTGGAGCGTATTGCTTGGGAGGTTGCGACCCTCGATCATCTTTCTCCCTCGATTCTTGCACTCCTGAACCCGTCTGCAAGAGCCAAACGTACACATTCGAGAATCTGGACAGAATAGCGCCAAACACAAAATACCTTGGAGATGCTTCACAAGCAGACTGGGTGTCTAGCGGACAGCCAGTATCTTACCAAAACAATGTTCTCTTGACCATGGCACCAGACTCGGTTGGGACTCTGTTGGCTAGCACCACATATATGTGGTATGGAAATGTGCAAGCTACTTTTAAGACCAGCAGAGGTCAAGGTGTTGTCACTGCTTTCATTCTGTTGTCAGACGTCAAGGACGAAATCGATTACGAGTTCGTGGGTGTTGATCTGGAAGATGCTCAATCCAACTACTACTTCCAGGGTATTCCAGATTGTTAGTAGAAATCTCAAGCTCTTTGAAGAAAATACTGATTCATTGTAGATACACACTCGAAAAACATCTCTCTTTCGGATACCTTCAACAACTACCACACCTACGAGATTGACTGGACGCCAGACACGATTACCTGGAAGGTGGATGGTCAGGTTGGTCGAACCCAGAAGAGGTCCGATACCTGGAATGCGACTTCGAACCAATGGATGTACCCCCAGACACCATCTCGTGTCCAGCTCTCCCTGTGGCCTGCCGGTCTTGCTTCCAACGGCGAAGGTACCGTTGATTGGGCTGGTGGATTGGTCGACTGGAATTCTCAAGATATCAAGAACAACGGATACTACTACGCCACATTCCAATCGGTAACCATTTCCTGCTACAACGCTACTTCAGCACCCGGCACCAACACCGGCGTGTCATACACATATAACGGCAACACCGGCACCAACGACACCGTTGTTGATGGCACCGATAAGACTGTCCTCAGCTCGTTCTTGGCCACAGGCACCAACATGACTCTTGGTGCTCAATCATCGTCAGGGACTTCTTCGGGCTCTACACCTTCGACAACAGCCGAGACCGTTCCAGGTCTTACTGGTGGTGATCCAGGTGTTGACTCCCACGCCTCCAGCTCCGCAGACTCTGGCTCAGGCTCAACTGCAACCCAATCAGCAGGATCCAGCGCTTCGAGCAGCTCATCATCCGGTGGCTTCAGCCAAGGCGGCTCAAGCACGGGTAGCAAGAGCGGTGCAGACAAGTTGGGTGTTGGACAAGACAAACTGAAGGGCAGTGTGTTTGCTGGTATCGTTGCTCTCATGGCAATGATGGCTCTATAAAAGAAAAACTTGGGCTAGTGGTTGAGTTTGATGCATTTTTGTATGGTTGGGCATTGCATTTTTCCTTTTGTTTATACCGATTATGGTTTACTCTTATATCTTAATGGCGTTGGCCGTCCACTCCTTTGGATAGAGTAGGATAGGACTTGGATGCGCGGAAAGATTCTTGTACATATACATTATGAGGGTGTTGGGGTGATGATTCAAGGGAATGGTGGAAATGAGACGAATGAAAACGAAGAAGTTTCTGGCAAACATATTTCTTCAGCATTGTGATTGCAAAACATGCCTTCGGTCGAGTGCCGTACACAATAATTCAGAATACTAGGAACGTTCGGAGCGTCCCATAGCATCCAAGTATTGCCACAGTCCCTTGCTCGACAGATTTTTGCCACGGGAGATATTTGAGCTGTTTTCCTCTCGTCTCAGAGGAGAGGTGTCGTATTTATCCTTCTGACAACATATGATACTTGGAACATCTCCCTTTCAAAGTTGGAACAGGTACAATTCAAACTTAGATACATCGCTGATACGAAACCTAAACAGTCAATTTACATGAGAGAAGATCGGCCTGGTCTGATCTGTTCGAGTTTCATTTTCAAACTTGTTGGTTTTTTTTGGAATTTTTCTGGATGGAACATTGTTCACTTCAGCCTCAACTCGTAGGTTCATTGCTGGTTCGTATTGATTTTCGTTCTGGAGACGGGCTGACTGTTTGCTGGGCTGCTTGAATACTGGTCTTGGAGTCCTGAATATTTGTGAGGTTCTTTTTGTCGGAATATGGGTGTTCCTTTTGGGAATCTTTAGGTTTTCTCTGGTCTGAAGGTTGAAGTTGATACCGAGATCATCAGATGAATGGATGTGGGACGAATACAGAAGTTAAGAATCGAGGTATTGCGCTTGCAAGCTTCATGGAAAAAAGGAACCAGAGATTCAGCCCGAGAAGTTATCGGTTCATATCTACGAAAGATCAACGCTCTCTAATTGCCAGAGCTTCCAGCAGAATCCATGCAGGCAGTAAACTTTACACGTCAACCACAATGATCAATCTCCTCTTCACCAAGGCATCCTCAAAATAGGTCCCTCCTCACCACTCCCCGGCCTCCCCCAAACCACTTCAGCGGACGGCTTCTCACCCTCCCTAAACCTCATAACAATGTTGAACAATGTAGTACTTCTCGTCTCAATTGGTCTTACCGGATCCTCTTGGCAGCAGATAGCTTGCGGAGCATTAAATAGATCCGAGAAAACCTCTTTCCTCAACGTCTCCGCCGTCAACTTCTTCTCTCCAACCTTAATACCTTCAGCAATTTCATCCATAAGCAATCTAGCACGATCCAGACGAATAGGAGAGCCGGCTAGCCAAGGAGGTTCGTTGACCAATCTATTCTCGATGAAATGGTTCGTGTGGCAAATAATCCCTTTTTCGTTAGGATGAAGATGGATGTCACCTAAAGGTGAGAGTTCTAGACTAATTGGGTCAGCCAAGTCGGCGATTAGGATATGTTGCGCTGATGCTGTTCCGCCTAGAGACTCGAGTTTGGCGATTGCGGCTTTTGCTGAAGTCGCTTCAAGGCAAAGTCGCAAAGCGATATGAATAGGCAACTTGCTCGAATCACAAGGTTTTGCTCGAATAGCATTCAAACAAGTCCCAACAGACGCTGAGTTGACCCCAATTTTCCCCACTATACCAGCCTATCGAAGTCAATGTCCATCATCACATGAGTGCTTAGAAAGGGGAGCTGAACCTCAGTAACCATCCAAATCTTCGGCTTCCCTTCCTGCTCAATACTCATCATCGCAAGATTACTCTTCACTCTAGCAGTCCAATCCCAGTTTTGACTAAGGAATACGCCTTCGTTCTCGGTTTTCCATCCAACACTCGTACACCCATCCTCGAAAAGTCCCAACGCAATCTCGCTCCTAGCATTCAGCGCCACGATGTCCAAAACATCGAGACCGGCGCCTTGAGCGATGCCAGTGATCTCGTTATGGAGTTCTGGAGTGAGTTGAGCGATGGTAGAGCTGTATTCCTCGGCTATGCGGCGGACGGCTGGCCAGTCGAGTTTCGATGTTGACTTGAACATTGCGGTGTAGACTTGGATTTGGGAGTGGATTTTGGGGGCAAGACGACGGCCATGTTCGAATCCAATCTGAGGGTATGGGTAGGTGTTTGTGATAGACAAGAGGAGGGTGGGATCGTACTTCTCTTGGTGAGCCTGAAAGTTCGACGATCTCTGGCGCAGTGAACTCTTGTGCTATGGAACCCATTTTGGTTGCTTGTTCTTCTGGATGAAAGTTGGGGCTAAAGCAGAGGTCGTTTTGTTGGTTAATTTGACGTAGGACAGTTGTACTTATTGTTTGAGCATCGTTGTTGGAGGTCAGGTCAAATGTAGGTAGGCAAACCCCACCCTTGCCTCGCACGTGAGAAGGAGCTACGTCTTTCCTGCCTAGTTCGTCGTCATTGCTTGTCTAGCCACATGAATTCACTACATTTGGACAGTGAAAGAAGCGAGGAAATCAGTGCGGCATTAAAGCTGAGTGAGGAAAAGTATGTTGGTCCAATCGATGGCATTTGCTTCATCGCCTCCCCCTTTTCTGCTCGCTTACCGAGTGTCTCCATCCGAAGTCGTGGCCAAGGCTCCAGCTCATCAGCCTCCCACAAACCATAAATGAATAGCAAAGGCAATAAAATATACACACAATAGGCAGGAAATATCCAGTACCCAATTCTCATACAATTCATAGTATACATCAATCAAGCTATTGGCGAAACAAAAAGCTATCATACCGCCGTACTGGCAGGATCCGTCTCCATGAACACGTTGTACACACGCCGAGAGATGGCAGGCCCAACCTTTCGATTAGTAAATGATCCATCTCCGTTCGCGTCCTTCCTGCACTCTGCTACAGCCAATGGTCCCTCCTCTTTAAAACCTTTGACCAATTGCTGCACCGTTGGATATTGGGCTGCAATGCCATGTGCTACCGCTTTAGTAACACGCAGCATTTCTTGCAGCATCTTGATGTAGGTGTCCTCGGGGTTGTCGCCGGTCTTGACCTGACCCGATTCCATAGAAAACGTTGTGTCTAAAGTCTGGCTTTGGAGTCTGGGCAGATATGTTAGCAACTATGGCAGACATCGAGATTGGGTGAACTTACTTTTCGGGAATCAACGAAATCTGCTCTGTGAAATTCAACACCCACTCAGCAGTTTCGCTAATATGGTTGCAGTGGTGAATGAGAACGCCATGCACAACTTGCAAATTGAGCAAAGCATCCTCAATCAAATCCTCATCAATATACTCGGGCTCCTTCTTTCGCCGCTGGCTGGTAGTCGGCGGTTCCACTTCCTCAGGAATATGGCTCCGAACAGCGTCCTTGTATTGCCTCTCCTTGGTAAGGCGATTCTTTTTTATCCAAGGCATATAACCTTCAATCAGGTAAATGACCTTGCATGAGTCGTATTTGGTTTGCAGCTTCAGAACATGAGTGTCGAGGTCTTGACCTTCATCGCCCAAGGCCAATTCGACGAAGTCCTTCGCAAACAGGACGCACATGACATGCTTTTCAGGCTGAATCCTTTTTGGGACCGAATCCCACCTGTCCAGCTCCTCGTTGTACTCTCTATCCACCTTCCGCTTCCACTTTATGACAGGCAACGTGCTTTCCAATTCAGTGTGCTCAGCCTCCTTGGCTTCAAAAAACGTTGTCAGTTGGTCCTTGAGCTTGGGAGCCAAGCAGGACGGCAGCTCAATGATCATTTCCTTGATGGAAATCTTCTTGTCGGTACGCTTCATGTTAGCTTTGACGATTTCGGCATCCTTCTCCTTCTTCCGTGCCTTTTCTTCCTTCTCGATTCTCTTTCTCTCTTTTTCCGCATCCTTAGCATCTGCTTTCTCTTTCGCTTTCTCAGCTTTCTCCTTTGCCGCCTTCTCCTTGGCTTTCTCCTTGTTATATTTTTCTAGAGCCGACTTTGCCGACTGTGAAGTGGCTTTGGGTGCTTTAGAGGGAGCTTTGGTGGGTCGAACCAAAGCCGCGGGGTTAGATTCACGATCGGAAGAAAACTCGAAATCCGAGATCCCATTTGTCTTCTTGCTGCGGTTTGGAAGCGCAGTTCCTAGACTATCGTCGCTGTCTTCGTCTATAGAACAAGTGCTTTTCCCCTTGGTACTGGTTGCTTTCGCTTTACCCTTGAAGTCTCGAAGAGCGTTGAGTTCCGGCAGTTCATCGTCCTCCTCGCTGTCTTCCGCCTGGCGCTTCTTCTCCTTTCGCTTCTTTGCTGCCTCTGCAATATAATCTGGTGAACTCGTGAACACAATCTCATCTGCAGCGGCTTTCGTCTTGGCCACCCGCTTCGACACAGCTGCAGTGGTAACCTTCGATCCTGCCGTTCTCGCAGACGACTCAATGTTCGACACAGATCTCTTATATCCACTCGCTTTCGGGAGGGTCGGCTTCGAAGGACTAGCTTGTGGGGAAGAGGAAACTCGTCGTCTTTTCGCAGGTGGTGGAGACGACGCGAACGGATCATCAAAGGAGCCATAAAACGTCTCATCGTTGATTGAATTCTCGAATTTTGGCTTATCGTCTTCAGAGCCATCTAAAATAATGACCTCTGTTATCTTCTTCTTCAGAGGATTCGCAGGTTTCTTGGTGATGTTTGTGTTCGATGTGCGCTCCGACAAGAAACTCGTAGGTTTCGACATTGGTGCTTCTGAGACTGGGGGAGCCTCAACGCTATCTGAAGAGAGATTGTCCCAATTCCAAGTTGCGCTCACAGGACGCGGAGCTTCGTATGTAAGAGCGTTCGCAGGCAAATTCGTTGGTGCCTTTGCAGCTACCGGGGGAGGAGCTGCTGGGCTCGAGGACGCCAAATCGATGTACACTGGCATGGTAGCGATTTCCTGACTCTCGGAGGGTATAGAAACAGAACCAATTATCAAAATTCACGCAGGCGTATCCCGACGATAGCATTGTTCGCTGCAATTGAGATGGGCAAGAAGAAATGACGCGTCGAATCGTGCGCCGTGTTGAATCGCGTTGGCCGAGTAGCGCTAACACGTGATGCTACCAAAAGTCGGTCCTTACGGAGGTACTTTGGGTGCTTTTCTTCAGGGAGTTGTCTGGGAAGAGCACAGATTGAATCACTAGGCAAAAGTCCGATTTTGTAACTACAGTTCGAGTTTCATTTAAGCCGTGGCGCCAAGCCATCGTCGAGCTCCTAGGAGCAGAATCAAAAAGGTATCTATAAACTTATTCAATAACGCCTATGCCAATGCTGGGTAGCTCCCATTTTGCGCCGTCATATGCTGCAATTCCATAACCATATCAATGCCCAAACCAAAGCTAAGCCCTAGAATATACAGAGAACGAAGCGAACCAAATCATTCAGTGCGTGAGCTCCGTGAGGTCGACACCTCTCAATAGCTGATATTACCATCATCTTCTTCATCAACAACACCGTCAAGTGAACGGCCGTTCTGGCCGCTTTTGGACTCCACAAGTTCAATGCCCATTTTGACACGAGTATCTTTCCGAATTGCCGTGAAATAACGCCGTAAACTCCTCAGACCTCTCAAAAAGCCGTTGTCTGGCAAATCCGGATGCCTTGGTGGACAAGGCCGCTCACTCGTATCGAAATCCTCCTTAGTAACACAATTGGCGAAATCTGCCATCTTGATTGAAATATTCCGTCCCTTGAGACGCTCTTCTCGGTATTCCGGGTCGATCGAGATTGGGTCTTCGACATCGCCATCGTAGATGAAAAGTAGACTAGCAGCGTAAAATCGGTATCCTACAAGACCTCCAACGAGAAGCTCGAGTTGAGAAAGCGATTCGAGTATGCCGGGAATGTGCCTTAGAACACTGGAATAGTCCAGTCCATTGTACAGAAAGCGGGTGAGAGCGTCTTGAAATTCCTGACCAGCTTTGAGGTCCCTTCCCGCGTACTTGTCCTGGAAAACATAATCGTGCTTCGAGACATCCCATACCTGCACCCCACAAACCCTAACGCCGAGCTGCTTCGAAGTCGTTTCTGCACACTTACGACGCTGTGATTTCTGTTTTGACTCGATCGCATCCACGCCATATTGCCGAGTCCCCATTTTGAGATCCATAACACAAGGTCGCTTCATACCACATGTCAAATCTTCGAGAAGCAGGAAGTACTCTGAGCGAGAATCCGGTTGAGCTCTGGCTTCTTTTGGATTTACGGGTCTTGGAAGATCCATGATTGTCGCCCCATTTGAAGGTATGTCCTCACTTGCCGATACGGGAGTTCCAGGGTCCTCTTCGTGATGTTCCGGGGATCGGTGAGCTTCTGACAATTTTTTCGATGTGCGAGATGATTTGCCGTTTCCTATTTCGAGATCCATAGGGAAAACATCGTCTTCAACATCGCCCTTATAACCAGCATCATCGGCCTCCTCGAAATACTTCAAATCTCCTCGGCCTTCAGCAACTTCTGTCGGCTTGCGACGAAGACCGCCACTAGAGTAGCGCCTCTGACGTTTGCCACTTGTTGAAGATCCTTCGGCATACGGTATTCCAGGCTCTGGCGCACTTGTACCCGCCCTGCCGTCAAATTCTGCATCTGTATCATCCGTACCTTGGCCTTCATTGACATCGTCCTGGTTTGCGCTTTGATCAGCAGACCCGTGTCTTTTCTCAGCCGCTGTTAACATGGCCTTCTTCCGGATTGAGTCCTCGTGCGGCGTTGTTGGGGTATGCTGGCTTTGTTGTGCCGCTTTCAGGCTAGACTCCGAGTTTGACGTCCGAAGAGTACTGCCAGTTCGGCTTTGCAAAGAACGGAACTGAGACGCTGGCTTTTTGTGAGGTTGTATCGGAATTGGACCCAAGAATGCATCCTTGAACACTTCATTTCTCAACTGCTTGTTCACATGGGTCTTGCCCCAGGGATTCTGAGCTGTTGTTGGCCGATTATCCTCAAGTGCCGGAGATCCATTGTAAAGTCGAGCTGAGCTTGCCGAAGTAATATTGTCACTGTGTGATCGATTATGAGATTCAGAGAAAAGAGGCCGTGGCATCAGAAAGTTGGACGGAATAATATGTCTGTTGTCTGCAAACGTGACAGTGGGGATTGGTTGCGCACTCGAGTCTAGAGATTGGCTAATAATCCGTTTCGAAACCGCGTGAGTATCGGCATGCGTTTGGTTATTGGTGTTCAAGGAGGCCTCCTCGCTAGGCTGTGTACCGGTGGGCTCCGTAGAGCCATTCTGAGGGGCAATTTGGTTTGCTGTCATTGAACCACTCTCGCCATTTTTGGTAGACTTGCGGCGCTCCTTACGATAAGTAACATTGAGTACCCCGATATACCTGCAAAAAGTATCAAAATCTTGTTAGCGGATGCATGTGCTTGGTCGATCTCATAGGGCTCGGCGTCGGACTTTGACGAGGACTCAGCTTTCGAGCTTGGGGACATGAGGGGCAAACGAAAGTTCTGCATACCTGGGCATGAATTTCAAAAGCTTTGGGTGGAAATGCTCAATTCTTTCGTAAATCTCATTTTCACGATTGTTCAATTGCTTACACACAGCCCGTTTCGAGAACTTCCACATTGTGGTATGACCGCCCACTTGATGACGGTAGGGTTTAAGCTCGATGGCATACAGAGGTTCTGCCTCCTCAAGTTTGTGATCATGGACATACTGGCCATAATCGTTGGCAAGAGACTCTTTTGTTGTTGAAGGTGTATCGAGTGTTGCGTGAGGAGGATCAGTAAGATGTGTCGCGGTAGAATCGTGGTTATTCTCGACAACATTTTGGCCGTCCTCAGAGGCAGGTACTTTCCCCTGCTTAACAGAAGACGGCTTTGCCTCGGGCTGTGAAGCGGTCGTCGGCGTCTTGCTTTCAGTGAGGTGCTTCTCCTGAACTTCACGTGACAGTATTGTGTGCTCTTCGAACCACTGCTGTGTAGTCTCCTCCACTGATGATTGCGCTGGGGTGAGTCTTGCGTCAGCTTCGAGTCCTTGGCTCCCACGATCCGCTGTTTGGTGGGCAGTTTGGTGAGGAACGAATAAAGCGCTGAAAACTTGCTCTTCTCCAGAATCATTCCCTTCGTCCATGGACTTGACATGAGTCAAGGTTGGCCCATCGTAAGAGTCGTCTTCAGCCTCTGTAGCTTCCTTGGCCGTTTGCCTTTCAGTCGTGGTCTTTTGTGTCCTCTCAGACTCTGGAACAGGTATACTGCCAGAAAAAGAAGAGCCTTTTTGGGCACCGGGAGTTAGGTTGTGGTGCTTGCGAATGTCGGCCAGTAGACTCGGAGGCAACTTGCGGATTTGTTCCTCAGAAACAGTTTCGATATTGTGTGAAATGTCAAAATATCCGGTGTCGGGGGCGAGGCCGTCCGTGGGATTTAACGCCATATCGAGGCCGTGTTTTGATGACGGCCTGTCATACTCAAAAGGAGAGTTCGACGGACTTCGCCAGTCTAGCTGGCCCGAACTATCAATGTCCCTGACGTCCCTAGACTTTCTGCTGTGAGAATCTTGCCGTTGAATCCTTGCGCCGGCAGTCGAAACTCCTCTGCTAAGGGAAAGAGCATCCCTGATATGGCTGGCGCTACTGCTGTCTCTCACTGTTGACCTGTCTGCAGGAAGGCCCTCTTTGAACAATCCTAGACTATGGCTTGCCTTTCTACTTCTGCCACTTGGTTCCACCCCAGCTAAGGCCTTGCCAATAGACTCCTCAACCTGACCACCATGGCCAGCATCAGGTCCCTGTCCACCAATTGACCACGTCTTCTCTGCAGCTATTCCAGGACGAACATCTCTCCAGGATCGGTATCGCGCTCGCATGCCATCAGTCGGAGGGTTGCTTGATATTGAGTCCGGGGAAGTGGGGCTTGGTAGTGGGCGTTCGCCCATCATGCCAGTATCTCCTGGATTGAAAGAGTAGAAACCACCTGGCAGGTCTTGCACTCTCTTCTCCTTCGCTGTCCGCTCCAACGAAGTACCTCTGATCCGGGCAGTACCTAGGAAATCACGGTGATTGGCAAGCATCGAGGTGAAATCGTTCGCATCAAAAGTCGGCCGCGATGTAGAAATAGGCGTGCTCCCAAGTGTAAGTGAACCTCGTAGGTTTCCTGTAGACATCGAAGCAACCATCGCCATGTTGTCTCCTGTCTCTTCTCCTGTATTCAAGCCATTGTAGTATTGTGACTCTGCTTGAGTGCCCGTTTGTATAGGACTTGATTGCGGCTCAAGGGTACCGGTAAAGGAACGTATATTCGTAGAGGTCGTAGGGGAGCCTTCGTCAACTTCGTATGCCGTCGCCAGAGCTTGTGTCAACAAGGACGCAGACTTGGTTCGTGGTGGTGGAGTCCATTGCGTGTTCTTGGGAAAGTTGCCATCCCGAGAGTTTTTGTGTCCCTGCCCAGGTCTCACCGATCCGGTGGATGCGGCATTTCCGGGCTCAATGGGGGAGCTTGACATGAGGCGGACATCTATCGAGTCGTCATGCAATGTGGGAGATTGATTCGCAGATATTGGGCCTCAATGGCGGAAGGGGAGAGGAACCGGGGATCGGACGGGGCCAAGATAGCACGCGGCTTCAGATTACGAGTGCCGAAAGAAGCACAGTCTGGGAACGGATGGGAAAACGTTGGCAAGTAACCCTGTGCCTAGGCCGATGCGATCACGTTTCTTGGGGCGCGCGGTTGAGTGGAATGCGTGAGGACGAGGGATTGGGTTTGCACTTGAGGATGTAGAACGTGCGCTGTGGTGGGAAATTTTTGGGGCTGTCGCTTGTGTTTTTCCTATGTTGTCATTGACGCCACAACCCTGTCCAAACCAAACTCTCCTGGTCTGGCCTGCGATGCCTCATGCATGCTTCGTCTGGAACGCAACGCTCTGTTGTGCGGCGACATTGAGAAGAAGAACATACTGTGTATGATGGCCGCACATGCCCGTTTGACTTGCTCTCTAGCAGCGTCCCTGACTCCTTCAGTACTTACTACTTAGGCAAAGGCTAATCTGATTCTCTAGTTGTAAGTTACCAGTAGTCGTGCCTGGCTGGCTGCCGTGGCATCTCAGATTTGTCTCGCGGGAAGACATGCCTCCCGCTAGATGGATCCCCGTCACAGTCGCTGCCAGAGTCGAACAAAGTTCCACACGTTGCCAGGACTTTCCAATGACGCCCCGGTCGCCGTTAGGATATCCTTTCCTCTATTTTCCCTTCCGTGCAACAATCACTATCCGCCTATCGATCGACAACGTGCCTTCATAAACGTCAATTAAGGGACAATTGACCGCCATTTTTGAGAGCACATACCTGTTCAGATTCCCAAAAACCACAAGGAAAAACCAATCAGCTCGACCACCAGGGAATGCACGATGGGTCAATGTACTGCCTCATCCAAAGACAAACGTCTCTGTCTCAGACCACGCTGGCGCTGTTTGGTACAAGGTCAAAGGGGCAGCGATCGGGCAAGCTGGGGACGATGAAGGCATACGGGCCGCTCCCACAACTCGCATGGCAGAAGAAATGATCATGATAGTAACGAGAAAGATATTCTTGTTCGGAGTGGGGAGTCCGTTGGGGTTGTGCCATCGTGAGTCTCTAATAAGATAGGGGGAGGCTCTGCAGGCTCGATCACGTGGTG
Source organism: Phialocephala subalpina (assembly GCA_900073065.1). NCBI lineage: Eukaryota > Fungi > Ascomycota > Leotiomycetes > Helotiales > Mollisiaceae > Phialocephala > Phialocephala subalpina. The sequence continues at coordinate 1,899,506 of FJOG01000002.1, forward strand.
CAAGTGAACCTTGATATTCGGACTGCGTTGGCATCGGCATGTGCAACTTGCATGCGATGCAAGAGACCGAGAAGAACTTCGCGGATGAATATCACATGGGAATCGTCTGACAAACATGGTATTTCAGCTCTCTGTTGGATGATACTCCAGGTCCTCGTTGTTGGGTATCTGAAGCAAATGAACGCCTTTAACGCTATCCCCTCCCTTATGACGATAGTTCTGATTAACCTGCCCAAGGCTGAATCCGATGTCCCAAATCCTTGTAGACATTCGTATCAACCTATTTACACGATTCCAAACAGCTTCCTTCTCCGGTAGCCATTGCTTTCCTCACGTTTCTCGGGACTGGACGCTCTGGCCTGCCTTGCCTGCTTTAGCTCCGTGTCCACAGACCAGTCTTCTAAAAAGTCACCCATTTCTCCCAATGCATCCTGCATGTCAAACCCTGCCAGGGATGTCCTCACCGGTGGACTTTCTTTGGATCCGAGAATATCGGGTTCGTCCTGGTGCCTCCACACCAGATCACTGTTCGGTTCACTTCTCGGCTTCAGATGCCTCGTCGGTGTCTGGAGAGTGGTAGTAGTGGTAGGGTCTTGATCTATGGAAGTTTCTCGGTCTGCCGCAATGAAAGCTTCGGCTTGAGCCCCTAGCGCTGGACTGCTGTTCATGGGGGAGGCCACGTCCTCTGGTAAGAGCCTCGTGAAATGTCTCTTGAAGTGGCTCTCGAATTTGGTGCCACTTGTCGTACCATTATTGAACATGCCTTCTTCCTCGATCATTGTTGGCGGAAGAGGAGATACTGGACCAAACTTGACGGGCAGGGGCGGCTCGTCTTCGCTATGTTGAGAGGACAAACCATCGAAGGAGACACGTTTCCCTGTTTGTTTCTTTATCTTGATAGATGATGGCTTCTTGAGGCCGCTTCCCCAAGGATTGCTGGTCGCTGCTTGAATAAGTAGTTGTGTGCTCGTAAGAGCTTCAGAAACTCTCGTCCGTTCTGGAGAGTCGGTTGAGGTTATGAGATCTCTGAATGGTGTGATACCACTGTTTTCAGGAGTTTGTGGTCGTTCGATACGTTGCCATGCAGAAGAGGCATCATGATCAGGAACCTCTTCTGGCGCATCATCATCCTCAACGCTGATAGGCTCCTCATCTGGATCGAGTGGACCAAATGGTCTTGCTAAGTCCGCATCCCTGGGAGCATGTAAAGGTATAGGGGCGATGTGCTCGATTGCCCAAGGACTTTGTGGTTCACGGCCTTCCCAACTTGCTTCCGAAGCTCCCTTATCGGGCTCATTGATTTTCTCAATTGTCCCATCTGCTTCGACGTGCGCATCAACTTCGACAACACTGTCTTCTGAAACTAGATCTGGCGAGATCTCCTTTTTTTGTTCGTGCTTTGCCTCGCCGCTTTCTGTTTCAACGACCGACTCTTCAACTCCAGGGAACACACTCTCTTCTTCATGCTGACTGCTAGCGCTCCTTGAATAATGCTCAGCTCGGCGAACGAGCGAACTGCACGGATCTTTGTGTCTCGCATTTGTAGAAGAATGAATGTCCCGAAGATTAATATTTGGTTGACAAATATGGTCCAAATCATCTCCATGATCGTCACTTCGAGCAGCAGATCCTGGGGTGCTGCTTGGGCAGACTTGGGATAACTCCAATTGTATCCTGTCCATCTCATCTTGCTCTGCTTCCGTTATAGGTTCGTCGTGGGCCAAAGAGCTTTCCGCCTCTTCTACGCGTGGAGACTTCACGACACTAGTAGATTGAGATCTACGGGCACTGCGTTGTGATTTGACCGGCGTAGTATTGTATGACTGTGTACTAATATTGTTTGGATCTAGAGATATCTTAGAGCCTTGCGAGGGTATAAGCCTTTGAGACAGCCGTGGACGTGGAGAGCTTGACGCACGGTGCTGTGAGCGACTTTTGCTGGACTTGGAATGGTACTCCGGAGGTTGGCGATTTTCTTCCTGTCGATTTTGATGAACGATAGTTCTCTGTGACGGCAAAATTAACCTTTGACTTGAGGAGCTAGACGAATGTTGTTGCGAGATGCCATTCTTGGATGTAGAGACATGACCCAGCTGCTGGCCATCTTCTTCGTCTGAACCTTGAGATGATATAGCTCTCTGTGAGGACAAAGATACCCGAGGTATATTTTGGTGCAAAGAGCTAGGCGCATATTGTTGTGAGACGTTAGAAACGGATTTGGAGAGAAAGTCCGAATGTTGTATATTTTCCTCTTTGCTGAAGAAAGGTATGGGTACTCCAGTGGATTTGGGCGTGAGATCTGGTTCGTTGAACGGAGTGTTACTTCCAGAGTTTCCAGCGCGAAGGACTGCACGAAGAAAAGACATTTCCCCTATGTCGAAGCTTGTATCTGCTTCGCCGTTATCCAAAGATGGTCCTCCGTCTCCAATGCACAGGCGTTGCGGCTCTGAGGGCAGCGTCGTGCTGTTCTGGTGTTTCAAAAGGCTCTCCAACGCATTTGTGAATTGTATTCCCATATCATCGCTTGCGTCTTCGACGTCTGAGTGTTTGTCCGGTGGAGAAGAGCGTAGGTGTGCTAGAACTGACTCGGCGGAAGGGAGATGTGCATCTTCGTCCGCGACTTCAATTTCTGGGATGATTTCCGGGGCCTCAATCGGGGTTGTTTGCGTAGGCATAGATGCGATGGAAGGCAGACCGTCATCTTCTATGGGTGGATTTTCCTCTTCCTTCGCAGAACCCAGAGCCTCACCTTGACCGCCACCTAGTTCCTCATGCTGAGCCGACTTCGTACGTCGCTTCCTTTTCTTGAAGTGAAATTTTTCGAGATTTCGAGAAGATGGCGCAACCTCACTAGAATCCTTTGTAAAGTCCGAGGCAATATAGGCACTAGGACGAGGAGGTTTAGGCAGACTGAGACTTCCTACTTTCAGATGCGAATTGCTGCTGTTAACAGCCGGCGTTGAATGAGGATTTGAGTGAGGCGTTATGACAACTAAGTCATCCTGCTCAAGATCTGAGGACGAAGGATCCAGAGACTTATTTAAACTTCTCCTTGATTTCTTCCCAGATGACTTCTGTGATGAAGTTCTCGATTCCTGGGAGTTGCCCTGAAGCTCGTCAATTTCTTCGTCCTCGACTTGATGTGGCAGGCTGGCTATCTGCATTGAAGATAAGAATAACGTGCCCCTCGTTGCGGGGTAGACATTTCTGTGACTTCTGATCTGTGCCGAGAAGAGCGTGGTGTCTGGGAGGGCATTTCCGACAATTGGAGTTTCTCGTGGTCTTTCCACGCTTGATCCTAGGATATGTGTTGCCGATTTAGGATGATCGACATTCATGTTTCCGTGCTCTGCTAACCTTGCTGAAGCATGCCTCCGTTCTCGACCCCTAAGACCAAAGGAATCAGGACCAGGAGTTGGGGATGAAAGTGCAGGTCCACCCCACCGCGCGCGTTTAGACACATACGATCCTTTCAGCCATTGCGAATCTGCTGCCCTCTTTTTTGTTCCCTTGCCAGTAAAGTCCTCATCGTTGACTATATGTGGTGTTTTTGTGTAATGGTTTCGCATCGAGTCGTCAGAGCGTAGTTCCGAGCCTGCTGCCCCAGACACCTTAAGATTTTCATCCCATGATGTTGATATTATCGGTTCTTCCTCCCTGTGTGTATGCCCCTCCTCATCGATACTACTTTCCAACGCCCCTACTTTTGCCTGCCATGCAAGGACTGCTTCCGGATTGACGTATCCCAATCCATGAGTGGACGACGTTTTCTCTGCTATTTTCGATCGTGTGGATGCGACCACTTCCGAATCTAGTTGAGGTCGAATCTGATTCTGTTTGCTTCGTGAAGGACGAGCCCAGGGATTCACCCATCCGCTTTCTTTTGAAAATGGCCCCCTTAGGCTCGCAGTCAACAAGACGGGTCGGTGGCCTCTTATATACCTCCGCGCTTGCGCTTCGTATCGCAGACGCTTTCGTCTTGTCTCTTCGGCAGTCTCTTCCTCATCTGATCCTGGGCAAACGATGTCGTCTGGATTGCACATAACTGTGCGGTAGTAAGGTTCGTCATCTCGGTCTTCTGTGTTGTCGAAGCTGCTGTAAGGCTCCATGTTGGTGATTCTTCCGGCGCATGAACAGTGGTAGCCTTCTGGGTGGCATTGAGTTGAACGAGCGGGGTGTAGAGCCGCAGATATGTACCGCAGTTGACGCGGAGACCGTGAACCGCGAATTTTGGTGTAAATTGAAAACTGGCTCACGTGATTCGTATTTGCGACGAAATCGTGAAGTTGGCTTTGCCTGTGTCGGAACAAGAAAGGTGCAAATGCCTCTTGGTATCTCTAAATATTTATCTTGATCTTGTATTGGCTTCCTCTTACTCGTATTTGCTGTATGGGAGAAAACCTTAAGTTGATAAGGCTGAGCACCAGAAATTAGCGTGACACTATTTTCAATGTATGTTATAGAACTCGGAAAATGAAGTATTCTGGAGATGGTTGCCTTAAAATAATGATAAAATATCCCTCTCCTGCGAAGAGGCCATCGCCGCCTACTGTGTGTCAAAAAAAAGTCAATAGCCTCACCCCTCACATCCTTGGGCCGCTTTTCGCTGTTGCTAAGGCAACCGGAGTAATCGCGACTTTGAAGCTCAACATCGAAACACGGATGAAAGCTCGAATACAGAACTCTGACGACGCGTCGTCTACACAAATTTTACTAACAGCAGCATAAAATACTCGAATCTGCCAATTCCTATCGAATGTCAATCTCACTTTCGAACATTCAGGAACCGAACGCGTATCGACCACAAAACAACAATCGTATGTATGAGCTACGAATAAATCTCGATCATACTTCCACGCTCGGCGCATTCAGCAATGGAGCATGCCTGGCTACATTCGCTTTCTGAAGATTGGATCTCTCAGCACCCCTCATCTGGTTCTCCAGCACCCTCCCTGGGCAACAGCGTTTCCTCGAGTACTCGCACCGCGTCGAGTCGCATCCCGAAATACAATTCCCAGAAGCAAGCATGGGCCGCACCAAATGAGGGAGGAAATAGCCCTCTGAGCGAGCGAAGCCTTAACGAGTACAACATTCCGTTGTCGCAACGGTCTCTGCGCCAGCCATCCAAGCTGCGTGAAGTTACAATGGGTGGCCGAGGTCGCCACCTGTCGCGCGCACTCTCAGCCTCTTCTACACAATCAGTCCAGCACAATACAGTCCAGCACAAGTCGCATAGCCTTTCCCCGAAGAAGGAGACACCTGAGTGGAAGAGACGGCTTCTCCAAGGCGAGGTCGCATATGGCGAAGCGAAGGATCTTTTCAGTGCTGCTGGTCTCGAGACTATCTTTCAACCACCCCCCGAAACTTCGAATTCCCCTAATAAATTGCCTGCGCGAGAAGTCGATGACGATGGCAGTGTTGCCATGCCTTCTAGCCCTCCTCCATACGACTTCGGGCGTGTCAACTCTGGAAATGAGGACAATGACGAGGACAATTTTCAAAGACACCAGCAGCCACGGGGCGTGAAATACAGGCTAGCAGAGTCAGATGGTAGCGAATTCTCAATAAATGATCTGAGTAGAGGTAGCAGCTTTCAACTCACAGCTAGATCAGTTCGAGGCAGTGAAGATGTAGGGCATCAATCGGAAGCTGCCTCCGAGATGGACTCTTCAGTATTGCAGCACCGGAATGGAGTTAACGGAGCAGGTCGAACTACAAGTGGTCAGAGCGACGTCCGGAATGAAGAGCTCAGCCCTATCTACATATCAAGACACAATACAATCGACGGGAGGATCGACTATGCAGCGTCGAATATTCCAGCAGATGAGCTACAGCGGCGTCTCGAGAACATACGGGAGGAAAGTCCCGCTCAATTTGATGATGATCAGGATGGTGTCTCCGAGCAGCTCCCAGCAAATATGACTGTTGAGACAGACGATTACGCTCACAACGGTCGATTTGTCAACCTTCGGAGAGGCGGTCATTCCCAAGAAGGCTCTTTCCAGAAACGAATGCTCAGTCCGTCATCCCTTCCAGCTATCGATGAGTCTGCCATGCTACCCGAGGAATCGATGCAGGCAAGCACGCCGAAGCAGTTGCCAAACATAAAGAAAACAAGATCATCGAACGAGTACCAGCAGGCCTCGAGAATTCAAGGGTCACCTCCAGTACCTCAGACACCTTACACGAGCCCCAGCAAACCCACCCAGAAAGAACAGCAAAGTAGTTCAGGCAGCCCTTTGAAGCTATTCGGCACGTATGACACGTTCACCAATCAAAAACTTCTTCGAAGACTTAGTCAATTTGAAGGCGATTTTGAGGAAGCGAACGGTCAGGAATCAACGCATCCGGAGATGAACGATGCTTTTGTCGCACAATCTAGCGCAGTAAAACCTTCCCAAGACAATGGTGCCCACGAACATACATCGAGAAAACTCACCAGCTTTGGAAGAGGCGATCTAGATGGGTTTCAGTTCAGCGAAGAAGTGTCCTATGCCTCTAGTGGGTCCAACGGAGAGGACGAAGACAAAGAGAATATGTCATTACCTCTCTTAAATCCCGACACTCAACACGCATTCAGGTTTCACCTTGAGCCATCTCCGGCTCTTGAAGACGATGTTGTCTCGACCAACCGCACGAGGTTCACAAGTACGACTAGGACGTCGAAGCACATTATTAGTGTACGCAAGACTCGGCCAGGGACAAGCAGTTCTGACTTCTCAACTGATATGCATCCTTCTCAACAACAAGAAGATCTCCAAACACCGAGGAAACGAACTGGTGACTCGGAAGGCAAAAGACTACAAAGAACGCCACTGAAGGATCCAACACCGAAGCGTCGACGGACCTTGCAGAATGTTGACACCGAAGAGGACGAGTCTCTTGCGCTTGATTCCTTAAGAGAAACCCACCAACAAATGCAGTCTGTCATAGGAAGGAAACGAAAAGATGCCAGACATGGCGACAATCAGCAGGCAGCAAACCCCAAAGTCCTAGCCATGCGCCAGATTCTACGACCGCGTACACCGACACCCAGCCAGCGAAGCAGCCAAACTGAGAGACCCCCTCTCGCGGAGATGGATCCATTATTCGATCGGGCGAGAATCCTACAGCAGGAGAAGATTGCCAAGATTCAAGCAGAGCTCGACTCTACCAATCATCTCAAGATGTCGGCTGTGCTCGGCATGAGCCAGCAAATGCAGAACGATAGTCGCAAAGGTTCCGTCACGACGCAGGACTTCTTAGATGAAGCCAAGAAGATAATGGCTGGCATTCGCGACAAAGTTAGGCCCCGAAGTGGACTAACGAGTCTTGAAGAGTCAGAATCCGAGAATGACAAGAACCAGTCTCCAGGACTGGACCATCCTGAAGATGAGTTCGAGGATTCGTATCAGGAATCCACCAAAGAGCCGTTTTCGAGACCTCCCAGCCGCGAAGGAAAACCAATCGCACGACTACCAAGAGAACAGGAAGATCCCAAGCTTCTTGATCATCTTCGAAAATACCAGGAAATGAGTGAGGTGGATGGCCTTATTGCTTCTTCAATGAAGTCACTTGCATTGGCTAAGGAGGCTTCAAATGTCGCCAAAGAAGCTGACCGGGTGACTGACGAGACCATCTCAAGAGCATCAGGACGGTTCCTGAGCCAGGAGATTGTTACTGAGAGTGACCCGCCAAACGTCCGACTATCCGAGAACCCTGACTTGCAAAGAAAACGCAAACATTCGATATCATCGATACCAAGCGCTGGAGAGGTCGCGGAAGCAGAATTTCCTTCCCACGGCTCGAATTCGTCGTCTGGGCAATCGACCTCGCGATCTATACCAACAGGATCATCGAGAGGCTCTGATTCTCGTCGGGTGATTCCTCCTCACACAGTTTCGCACTTAATTCCTGAGCAGGTTGCTGGTATGGTATTCGACCGCGAAAGAAATATTTGGGTCAAGAGAAAGAGTGTTAGTGGGGAGAGTCGAGGTCAGAACTTCCTCCCATCAGACGAGACTGAGGATGATCCATTTGGAGATATTCCAGATCTGTCTGTCGATGAGACCCAAGAGAGGCAGAGAATCAAAGCTGTCGACGCGAAGAGGAAAGAAGAGGCTCGTGTTGCACAAGAGCACCACGAGGAGGAGGAACGTAAGGCAGCAATACATTCCCAGCGTATGTCGCGTGAGCTGCGGGATTCAATTGCACCATCTGCTACTGATCGAAATCCTTCTTCGGAGCCTTCGAATCTCACCCATTTGAGATCCAGTGTAACGACAGCGGAGCCTGCCACGAGACTAACCTCGCGGGGTGAAGAACATAACACTGTTTCATCTCAGGTTCATTCCCGGACTGGTACTGTCAAAGAACAACACAGGATCGAGCGTACTGAAATACGGGAAGAAATTGTGGAGGAAGTTGAGAAGGAAATCTCCATCCTCGAGGATCGCGTTGACCCTACAACTCCACGACGACGAAATGTCACCATCACTTTCTCTTCTCCGGTGGCGTCGGTCATCAAACCTAACAACTACGAGAACGAGGATAGCTACCAATCTGAGGAAGATGGGCGTAGTGAGAGCGACGATGAAGCCAGCAATGCGAGTGTCCTAGTCACCAAGAATCACAGTCGAAAGGCCTCAACGACAATGCGCTCTGCCATGCGCAGCGCATCACGACTTCAGTCTCTTCGTGGTCACACATTCTCCACTCGTCCAGTCTCTCGAATTGATGAACGAGATGAGGATTCTGCCATTAGGAACGACGAAGCTCGGGATCGCAGTAGCATCAGTATTGTCGTCTCGGCGCCTTTGCCTGCTCGAAGGGAAGCAAGCATGATTCTAGCTACCCCTCGTCCTTCGCACGAGGTCGGCACACTGACTCTAACCCCACTCTCTGACTTCACTGTGCACCATGGAGACCAATCTCTAGGTCTTGATGTCAGCTACGTTGCCCAGAATCAGCGCTATGTGATGGGAACTGAGACAAAGAAGGCACTTTCCTACTCGATCAAACAGTTGGTGGAAAAGCTGACAGAGGTGGAACCATACGAGCCTTTCTGGGAACATCTCAAGAAGCTGGAACTCAAGAACAAGGGTTTGACCAACCTTCACAAGCTTAACGAGTTCTGTGAAGAGCTAGAAGAGCTTGACGTTTCTCATAATCAGCTCGGCCAACTGGATGGCATTCCTAGGACTGTTCGACACCTCAGCATAACTCATAATTGCCTGACAGAATTGACCGCTTGGGCCCACCTCGGCAACCTCCAATACATCAACGTTTCGAACAATGAGCTCGAGTCATTATCGGCACTCAAACTTCTTGTTCATCTGAGAGGCCTGACTGCCGACAATAACAACATCACTTCTTTGGATGGTGTCAGCCAGCTTGATGGACTACTGAGCTTACGCTTGCGAGGAAACTCGATCCAATCTTGTGACTTCGGCGGTACCAAGCTTCAGCGCCTGACAGAGCTGGACCTGGCGGGCAATCGAATCAGAAATGTCTACAGCGTCCAGGAATTGCAATCCTTATCAAGTTTGAATCTTGAGGATAATTGTCTTTCCGGCATGTCAATAGATGGCTCCGATGCTTTATGGGCTCTGAGCGATCTAAGACTAAGCGGCAACAATTTGATCACCTTGGACGTTGCCCGTTTCCCGAATCTGCGCCTCCTCTACCTTGATCGAAATCGTCTGGGGACTGTCACCGGTCTGCTGAAGACAAAAGTCGACAGTCTGTCTATGCGAGAACAGCAAGACGGGTTTGCCCTCGATCTGTCATTTCTCAGCCAAGTCTTCGAAGTCCGCAAGCTTTTCCTTTCAGGCAACTATCTGGGTACCTTCGATCCCCAGGTAGAGTTCATGAATCTGCAGTGTTTGGAGCTCGCGAATTGCGGACTTAACTCGCTACCGAGTAATTTTGGATTGATGGTTGCGAATACTCGAACACTGAATCTGAATTTCAACGCTCTGAAGGACCTCAAGCCACTCCTTGGCATCCGTCGTCTCAAGAAACTACATTTGGCTGGAAACAGAATCTTGAGGCTGAGGACGACGGCGCGGGTCTTGGGACATTTCCCATCCTTGACTTTGACCGACATGAGAGGCAATCCTCTTACTGTGGGATGGTATCCACCAATGGAAGAAACCAGGATGATCCTTTCAGGAGTTGAACACAATGCCGAGCCTCAAGATCCTTTCGTTCTTGGCATGGCAGACCGCGAAAGGGATGAGAAGTATGTACAAAGATTGGATATGCAGACACGGATGTTGCGGCGAACATTCGAGATACTTGTTCTGGGCGATTGTCCACGGTTGAGAGTCTTCGACGGCTTGGATGTCGATATGTCGGTGGTGATTCGGAAAGACAGTACTTGGCAAGCATTGGTGAATGCTGGGGTCTTGAAGACTCCCGCTTTGGAGGGCCCAGAGCCTGAAGAACAGAAGAAAGATGTGGCGTCTTCAGAAGCTGTGCAAGAAGAACAGAGTGTGTCGAGGTCTGTTAAGACCTCAACGGAGACGTCTGTTGAGACCTTTATGGAGAAGTGCGTGCGGACTTCAGTGGAGGAGCGGATAGGGAAGTCGGTGGAGACACGCATTGAGAGTTCAGCAAAGAACTCGGCACAAAAGGCGATCGAGGAGCGGCACCCTATCGAGAAGCCGGTGCAAAACCCGAAGGAAGAGGAACTATGGCCGGCGGAGGACTCCTTTGCGTGAGGAGTTTAGCTTATGAGTGCGATGTGTGACGAGTCTGAACTTTTATACAGTAGCATGGTGTTGGAGGCATGCATTGGGCTGGCGTTTAGTGTGCTGTACAATATCGGAGGGATAATGATTGACGAGTGGGAATGGACGAAATTGGAGAATCAAAAAGATTTCAAACTGAGAATCAGTCCAAGTCTTCAATATTCGATCGTGTTTCACATCATTTCCTACCTACAACTTGGCTTTCGACGCACTTTTCTCCCACTCAGCAACCTTTTTCTGTTCCTCCTCTTTCCTCTTATCCTCCTTCTCCAAGTAAGCATTATACCTCTCCTCCTCCCTCTCATGTCCCTCCATATCAAGATACCCCAACGTCTCCCTGAACATCTCTGCCTTCAATAACCCATAAACCCCCATCTTGCTTTTCTCGCTCAATTTCCTCTGTCCAATAAAATTCTTCAACTCTTCCATTCCTCCCGACGCATCTACTATCCCGCCTTCTAATGCTTCTTTGGCGCTGAAGCGTTTGGCTTCTAAGACCATGGTTTTGTAGATTTGTGGGGAGAGTTTCTGGCGGAAGATGGAGGACATGGCGGGTTTTAGGGGGACGCCGAGGTCGAGTTCGTTGAGACAAACGAAACCACGGGAGGGGTTGAAAATTCTATAGTCATGATACATTGCTACCATGAAGCCTCCCGCGAAGGCGTGGCCGTTTACTAGGGCGACTGTGGGCATGGGGTATCTGGGAACGAATCTCTGTTAGCAGTGTACTTTCTGTATACGAGAGGAGAGAAAGCATACGTCAATAATCTCTTGAACAAAGCAAACAGACTATTTGGAAAGAAGTTCGGAGTAGAAGATGAATGCTCGAGGTCAAGTCCATTGCTATAGAATTTCGGGATGCCAGAGGTAGTGACCACTACTCCGTGTGGGTATGAGAATTCTAATATATCGAGCGCGAGGAGAAAAGTTTGGAGGAAAGGTGTTAGAAGGCGGTTGTCGGGAGGAGAAGTGAAGGTGAGGAGGTAGACTTTGTCGGAGAGAGAGGTGCAGACGAATGTCCCAGGGCTGTTGGGAATTTGCAGCGTGAAGAGAGGTTTGGATGCCATCTTGAATGTTGTGCTGTAAGATTATGGGGAGGAGGGGCGGAGAGAAGTTGATATGAAGCTTTGAAGCCATGGATTGATGTCAGTAATCAACACATGTTAGCCTGGACCTCGGCCCGTCGCGGGTAGCAAGTTTGGAATGCTTCGACAAGCATTGTCTAGAATGACATTATACTTCCTGTGGTTGCAAATCTTCTACATTGGCACGCACATGCATCAATGCCCGGAAATCAGTTCGAAGATAGGAAAAGTACATCTCCAGATGGTGATGTCGAAAGCAAGGCTGTACGCACCAGTACGTTAAGATCTCTTCACATGCAAGGGTCTCGAATGCCGTAGAAAAGCCTTAGAAAATGGCGGGACGCTAGTGCAAGGCTGAGCTTCCTGTCTTGGCGTCGAGCCTGACGCGAAATCTGTCACTATCCCGCTCCACCAGCTCGGAGACTTCTTCCTTCTTCCAATCCTTTTATTTATTTACGATCAGGAAATGGCGACAGCGGATAAGAAAAAGAATATCCTCTTTTTCCATCCCGACTTGGGAATCGGAGGTGCAGAGAGACTGATCATCGACGCTGCGGTGGGGCTACAAAACCGTGGCCATAAAGTTGTTATTTTCACCAGCCATTGCGACCCTAAACATTGCTTCGACGAAGCTAGAGATGGTAATGAAATTCATTTACTATCTATATATATCTGCTGATATTTTTACAGGCACCCTCGATGTACGAGTCCGCGGCAACCGAATAGTCCCTCCATCCATTTTCTCTCGATTCTCCATCATCTGCGCAATACTCCGACAGTTCAACCTCATTCTCTGGACATACTTCACATCCGAATTGACTTTGCTAAATCCCGACGCTTTTGTTGTTGATCAACTGAGTGCTGGCCTGCCATGGCTCGCATATTTCTATCCCGAAACGAGGATTTTGTTTTACTGCCATTTCCCAGATCTATTGCTGGCACAAGGAAGATCAGCTTGGTGGAAGCGTGTATACAGGATACCATTTGATTTTATTGAGCAGTGGAGTATGAGCTTTGCGGACTCGATAGCGGTCAATTCGGGATTCACGAAAGGTATTGTTGGACAAGTCTGGCCGGAGTTGGCTGCGAAACAGGATCTACAGATTGTTCATCCTTGTGTGGATGTCAAGCCGAAGAAGGCGGAGAATACCGATGACCCGGTTGGTGCCTGGAAGAACAAGAAGGTGCTTCTGAGTATAAATCGATTTGAGAGAAAGAAAGATATTGGCCTTGCGATCAAGGCGTATGCCGGGCTTGGGAAGCAAGGTAGAGAAGGAGTGAGATTGGTCTGCGCAGGTACGTACATTCTCATGGGTTGAGAAGACAGGAGGCTCACCGACATTTAGGTGGCTACGATAATCGTGTTCAGGAAAATGTGGTCTACCACAAAGAACTTGTCAGCCTCGCCGAGTCATTGGGGTTGAAGATCGCCACAACCAAGACCATAGTCACTGCTCTGAATGTCCAAGACGACGTAGATGTTCTGTTCCTTCTCTCAGTACCCGACGCCCTGAAGGATATGCTGTTAAATACCGCTCGTCTTCTTATTTACACTCCTTCCAACGAGCACTTCGGTATAGTCCCTTTGGAGGCAATGTTAGCTGGTGTGCCAGTTTTAGCAGCAAATACTGGGGGCCCACTCGAGACCGTGGTAGATGGAAAGACAGGCTGGCTGTGTCCACCTGAAGACATCGAACGATGGACAGCAGTTATGGACCAAGTCTTGCATAAGATGTCTGATGCTGACGTAAAGAAAATTGGCAACGCGGGTATCGAGAGAGTGAAGAAGGAGTTCTCCGATGTTAAGATGGCTGAGAGATTGGATGGGATCATCTCAGGGATGGCTAGAGCAAATCGAAAGAGTGTCCAGGAGCTGTCATCCTTCATCTTGACGATTGGAGTTATCTTGTTCGATACTGCGTACTACTACGCGTTGCAGAACAAGCATCTACAGAGGAGATTAGGGAAGCTCCTCTTACCACCTTTTGCACTTTCAGCGTTATCAGTGTTATCCTGGGCGGTATATCTGGCGATAGGATATTCTTCGAGACAGAAAGCAAGACAAGAATCTCAGGCGCGAGATAAAGCTCGATGAAGATAACAGGAATGGATACCAATCATTTGCATTGTAGCCTCATGCACATGCAGTCGACGAACAAGCTTCGGTGATATTGAAAAGCCTGGATGGAAGCCGGAGCAGCCGCCCCACTCCCAACACGCATGCCGATGTTGATACCAAGGGTATCGACTCCATCTTGACGGGTCTCTGGGCTGATGCAGGGTTGCTTCGTGGGGATATGTCGACGAATCAGTCTTAGTGAACGAGTGTTGCAAGGACGAGTGCCTGGTGGGGATGCTATCCGGCTGCATGTGCAAAGCGAAGCCCTGACATTTGAGACCATCAGCACCTTGAAGCTTTTATCACAACTCAATCAGAATCTCAAAAGATCTTCACCAACGTACACGCAATGAGTGAAGCCCACACTTATAACAATAGCCCAAAATAAGTACCACATTAAAATCTCTCACGTGATATCGACTTCATCTTCGGGAAATATTTAGCGTCGAAAAAAGCCCTCAGTCTCTTCTAACTTTCATTCAAGATCACCAACACATATTCCCCTTCCATCTACCCCGCAGATAACCACGCATCCAATGGATCGGTCCCGAGTCTCCACGTCCTGATATCTGAAGCACAAACAAGAGGTACGCGTTCGCAAACGTGGCCAATCGGGACCCCACAATCGGTCATCCCACTCGTCCCACTATCATTTTCTCAACTGCAAGTTTGGTCCAGAATCAGAGCCAGCGGATTGAACGGACCAGCAATCATGGTTCTAATAATAAGAACAAGACCCTTAAGAGGGGCGATCCCTCTTGTGAAATGTTTGAGGCAATTGCGTGATCCTTCGAGGCCGTTTTTTAGGAGCTTTTCAACGGAAATGGCAAATTCGGAAGGTACGACTAAGTATGAAGCTGTGGTGGTAGGAGCTGGACCAGCTGGGATTTGCGCGGTTGGGAATCTATTGGAGCAGAATAAGGAACCAATCCTGTGGGTTGATGATGTGATGAGTGGTGGTCGACTCAATAAATACTATCGAGAAGTACCAAGGTGAGTTTGCCCCCTGAAATGTTGACCTTTCACGTGATTAGATGTTGACGAGTTTATAAAGTAATACGAGAGTTAAGAGGTTTATCTCTTATGCTGAGGGAGTGAAGGCTTTCAGAGATGTGGCGAAGGAGACGCCGAAGCCGAATGCGTATCAGCATTTGAAGGATTTAGATCAGGAAGCTACGTGCCATATCGCAGAAGCAGCGGATCTATGTATCATGCTCACAAAAGGGCTTGATGAGTCGAAAGGAGTACATAAGCATTTGGGGAAAGTATCAGAGGCTTCATGGTCAGATGTGAGTTTTCCTTCACCACTTTACATCAGCAAGCAACTGACATCAGAAAAGTCCGGAAACTGGAGCATCAAAATCAACTCCCCAGGCCAAGACCCCTCCACCATAACCAGCAAACTACTCATCCTCTGCACCGGCTCTTCACCCACCACGGGACCCCTTCCCGTCTCCCGCCTCCAAGAAATCGGGCTCGACTCGGCCCTCAACCCTCCTCTCCTCTCAAAAATGATACCCAAAGACCAGTCCATAACAATAGCCGTCATCGGCGCCTCCCACTCAGCAATCCTCGTTCTCAGAAACCTCTACTACCTAGCAAGCTCAACCCATCCTTCCTTGGCCATAAAATGGTTCACTCGTCATCCATTACGGTATGCCGAGGAGAGAGGAGATTGGATTTACAGAGACAACACAGGATTGAAAGGCGATGTCGCTGTTTGGGCTCAGGAAAATTTGGAAGAGGATAGATTACCGAGTTCGGATGTGAGTAAATATTTGCAGAAAATCTCGACAACGAAAGCAACGGAGCAGGAGGATTATAGAGAGTATTTAAAGGACTGTACACATGTTGTTCAAGCTATCGGTTTTCATGCGAATGAAATTCCGGTGCTGGATAGAGGGGGGAAGAAGTTTGAGATGAAGTATAATAATGAGACGGGAGGGTTTGAGGATAGTGATGGCAAGGACATTAAGGGACTGTATGCTGCGGGAATTGCGTTCCCCGAGAGGGTGGTTGATCCGGAGGGGAATGTGGAGTATGCGGTTGGGTTGGCGAAGTTTATGAAGTTTTTGAAGAGGGTGGTGCCGAGTTGGACCTTGACTTGAGTAAGAATATAGAGGAGAGGAGCATATGCATAGGGCAGGCGTTATTCTGGTAGACATGACTTAGATTGCAGCCTATAGATGGCAACGAACTTGGAACGGTGAAAGAAGGATCACAAGATCTCAATGAAGAGACAATTTTTCAACTTCGATCTCAAACATGTGCTTTTTAATGTTGAGAACGTATACCATGGAATAGAAATCGAATGTATAAGAGAATATATACCGAGAAGAACAAGGACAATGGGGGTAGTGAAAGCCGACCTCCGCGCTCTCTCTCTCTACCCCGCAACCCATAATTTTTAAATCAGGCTCTCGATTCTTTGAGACCCGGCTCAAGAGAATACACAGTATCTCCGATTCAAGTTTCTAGATCGTTGAACTCCAAGCGAAAAGCTTCGCCCGTGCTCCGCTCCTGCCTCGGCGGGATGGATGTTCGGAATGAACATCCGAGATTTGTTCTTTACAAAGGTATTCCGCGAGGCACTTTCCTTGATATTTGAGTGACTGCTCTAGCGTACTTCTAGAACAGCAGGCCTAACTTGACTTCAAGGTCGTGCTTTTCCTGTAGTAGAAGTACTACACTTTCGGCAAAATTACTTGTACAGTACACATTTTTAGCAAACTCAAAGTAGAAATACTGCCACTACATGGTCTCTTAAAGTGGGGTCTTTCGATGTGGGGCTTCAAATCCAGAGGGTCATCAATCTAAGAGGAATAAATTAGATGGCCACGGCTACCTCCCGCCGTATATGTTGATTGCGAACATCATATCGACTCGGGAGAAGAGAAGTGCCGATGCAGGACGTCGCGATTAAGTACGCGAACCTTATATTAATTCCGTAACCTGAAACAGCATGCTGACTGAAGATCGTCCAGAAAGAGTTGAGGGGTGTTGTTCCAAGATCATTTGTGGCTAAAGTTGAAATGTTCCGAACGCCTTTGTGGAGAACCCTGCTCATATTTTGATAGAGAGGCTGAATTCGGTTTATCAACCAAGTAGAGGATGAATGGAAACCATACCAATAGATCAACGTTATCTGATGAGTACTCAATGAACGACACGGCCTTTGGTTCATCTGATGCAGGCTGAGCGCAATTGCTAGGCTCTGGCAATGGTATTTCCCTCGTAGAGCTGTGTCGATTCCAACAGCGACCGTCTTGCATCTGAACTTCTGTTTCCTCCCCATGTGAACCGGTATCAAGGCACAATATCTTCCTCAAAGTCATCATGTACTCCCTGTTTCTAACTGCGGCTCTTGCTGGCTTGCCAGCCCTTATTCTAGCAGCACCATATGCTGTAACATGTCCGACGACACCATCGCCATTCCCCAAAGCAGCGAGTTTTGACAAAGTAACAACTCTTCCAGATCCATTCCTGTACCTCAATGGCAAGGATCGCGTCAAGACGAAGGAAGAATGGTTTGCGTGTCGCCAGCCAGAGATTATGCAATTTCTCCAAGAGTATCAATATGGATACTACCCCGATCATTCTCTTGAGGCGGTGACTGCCACAAAGTCAGGAAAAGCCTTGAGCGTTGTCATTGCTGTTGGATCCGCGAAGGCGACAATTTCTGCTACGATCAATCTTCCGAGTGGCGCGTCTGCATCTAGTCCAGCCCCAGTCATCATCTCGATTGGTGGAATGGACCATGCTGCGTATCTGGCGAAGGGAATTGCTGTTGTGACATTTGACTATTCTGCTGTTGCAGCAGATAGCAATAGCAAGACTGGATCCTTCTGGACCTTGTATAAAGGCAAGGACGTTGGTAAGATAATCTTTGGCGTTTGATTTTATCTCATACTGATGCAGTTTAGGAACTCTCCTTTCCTGGGCATGGGGCTTCCATCGTGTCCTTGACGGGTTGACTCTCGCAGCTCCCGAGATTGATAACAGAAGAGTCGGCGTGACAGGTTGCTCGCGTTTGGGCAAAGCAGCTCTAGCAGCAGGGCTTTTCGATCAACGGATCACAGTGACCATGCCCATGAGCAGCGGTGTTCAAGGGCTCGGACCATACAGATACCACGCATTGAGCGGACAAGACGAGACCCTGGAAAACTCAAAATCTGGCGCAGGATGGTGGAATGACAGCACGCTTGGCACATTCGTTCAACAATCTGAAAGACTCCCGTATGATGCGCACACCATTGCTGCAGCGATTGCTCCAAGAGCATTGATCATAGACCAGGGTAGATCCGATCCCTACACCAACAGTAAAGGAACTGCTATCGTAGTATACCCTGCTGTAAAATTGGTGTATGACTTTGTTGGCTCGAATGGCACAACACCAGCAGCAGGACAACCGAAGAGCATGATTGGCATGGCCTTAAGGGATGGAGGGCATTGTGATAATTCAGGATAGTAAGTGTTCCCTCGTGGAATCTCGAATGTTTTGTCGGTTTGTTGGGATAGAAAGCTGATTTTCCAGCTCAAATGTCCTGCCATTTGTTCAAGAAGTTTTCTTTGGAACAGCAACTACAAGGAATTATGACGACCTCAGCCCCTGGGCAGCAATGACAACAGCATATCCGTGGTCCTCGGATATACCAAAATAGAAGAAGCTGGATTTTGAGGGAAAATGCAGCCTCTGGTTGTTCCAAAGGCCATCGGACATGTGACAAATAGCCTCCCACAATCTAGTTGATGCCCTGAAGAGATATCGTCTTTAAATGTCTCCGCCTACATAGGCTTAAAGTTTGTGAAGGGCGATATGTTGAAACGTAGGACCTTGTACATAGCATTTATGGCAGAGGGCTTCTTCTATATAGAAATGGAATCA
This sequence comes from Phialocephala subalpina, assembly GCA_900073065.1. Lineage (NCBI taxonomy): Eukaryota > Fungi > Ascomycota > Leotiomycetes > Helotiales > Mollisiaceae > Phialocephala > Phialocephala subalpina. The sequence goes on from FJOG01000002.1 coordinate 1,918,328, forward strand.
ACGGGTGCGTCTGTTTATCACTGGCAAGATAGAATGACTGAGCTTCCTCTTCTTCCAGTTCGGTCAGGCAGGAGCTTGCATCCTCGTCCAAGCTCTCGTCATCCGCAGTGGCCCATTCAGAGCGTCGCGAACGCAGAGCTCTGCGTGAGGACATCGGGGCCAAACGAGATCCGTATGGATTACAACCAAGCTGGTAAACTTCAAGGTTCTTGTCTCTCGGGGCATTTAATGTATGTGTACCGTAACCCACAAGTTGCTGGCCTCGAGCATAAACTTTATCGTTGACACCAACATATCTCAGCTGGGATATCAAGTCCTGGTCTTGCATCGCACGTTGATGTTGGCGGAAGAATCTGGCTGCAACTCTCCTCTCGCTCATGTTACTCTCGCAGGTAGTCGTAAAGATACGAAGGCTAGGAAATAGACGGAAGTTTATCATTTCAAATGTGATGTAACCATCGGGGATCGACAACTCTTCGAGATCCGGACATTCCAAGAGTACTTCATGCCATCGTCCTTCACCTTTAAGTTGAAGAACTCGCCAGCCGCACGTAAATGCCGCAGTAAGCAGAGCAAATTGACGATGTATCCCGACAGCAATCTCAAGTTCGTATAGTGTTCTATTCCCAGGCCTTCCGGTAGTGAGATTTTGGATAAAATAATCGACCCCACGACAGACCAAATCCACCGTAAACTTCCGCAGATTTGTAGCTTCCAAAAGGAGCATGCCATCGAAAGAAACATCTACTGGATGGTTGAATTGACCTGTCTCTGGTATGCCGTTGAGGTAGTGAAATGTTTGCAGTGTCGAAAGGTCAGTCAGAGTCGAGAGTTGGTTCTGGTTATCAATCTTATTAAGGTGTGGCAGGCGGGCCATGAAAGCAGGACCAAGAGCAAGATGTCTCAGCTTTAGTCGAGATTTTAGTGATCCACGGCTTTCTTGAGCCTTCTCAAAAGCGGAGGCCAGACTTAGTAATGGAAATCGACGAATTGAATGGTGATTCGTAAATTTTTCTGCGAGCGCAAGAGCATGTAGACCGGGTGAGTCCAGGAGTAACGTAGCCAGAGATGGAATGTCTATGCTCTCTTCGGTGCATCGAAGATCTAGACATTGAAGATTTTGAAAATGAGGGAGTCCAGTTATAGCATAACGTGCGGATACCGTTAAGTGAGTGACTGAAGGATGACAGAAGTGGTATGCGTCATCAGGAAGTGCCCTATAAGGTGTGAGTAAAAACCCGAAGAGAAAGAGAACAATTTACGTACCAGACTCTGCAGGTTAGCAATCCAGTCATTTTGTCGAAAAGCTTCTCTAACACTTCGGTGACAGGAGTGCACGACCTCGGTGTGTGCCCAATGTCAAAATGGCGCGTGAACTTCAGGTGACTCTCAGACCCTAGCTCAGAGAGGTTCTTGCGATCGCGGGACCACGTCGCAATGTCCTTCATCGTGAAGACATTTCGATATAAAACAGGTGTGAATATATAGTTGAGATGCTTGCATGTTAGGCAGAGTGCTCGGAGGGTAGCCTTGCTCAGGAATAGGTCGGCGAAGACAAGCCAGACTTCGGCAGGGATCGAGTCCATCTTTGCGTTTGGAAGCAGAATGGATACTTTGGAATTACTTATGATGCCTGGGTGAAAATCAGGAATTTGAAGGAAGGAGCACTTAGGACATAGGTGTGAAAAGCCGAGATGTTGACGAGGCCTATTTCGCGAGCATGCGCTAGTCCTCTCTTGGACAAATTGTCTAACCATTTGGCCTAGTAGGCTCCAGATGTCTGAAAGGTGACGAATATAAAAGATGGCCGAGGCAAGTTGCTTAGGATCAAAACCCCCAGCAAGGGGTGGAGTTTTGAATGAAGTTTCCCACGTTTCTAGCAAAAGTTTGTACTTTAAAGTGCTTCACCATGGTACCCTACCATGACAGCGTGATCATCTCAGTATCAAAGGTGTCAATATGGTAGATTGCGAGCAGGGCAGCCTCCTTCTGGCTACTCTTTCCTTGCTAGGTGATGTACAAGGTTCGAAAGAGTGACATGCAAGAAAGTGCAGGTGCAGGAGTCAGTCGAGTAGCCATTGCCGAACAGAGAAAGAGCATCTTTGCCCGCCAACTATGACCCCCCCTCGGATTCTTTCAACTTTTCGTCTCATCAAAGCGCGCCAACGCTTCATGCAACAGAAGGTCAAAATACAATCCCCACAAGCATGCACGCTGCTGCATCGTCATCAAATCTAAGCATCAACAAGTTAGATTCATCCGCACATGCACCTAGCATTTTCCCCATCAAGGTGGGCCATTGCATTAAAGCAGCATCAGCCTCTCTGCCAACATCAAATTTTAAATCCCTGCCCAACAAGCTTCTCACTCAGCTTCCACAACTTCTCCGCACTTTCCGGATCCGTCGTATACGCCACCGTATCAAATGGCTGGCAGTTTCTCAAGAATAGTTCAAATTTGCCTGCCGCCATTAGTTCTCTCTTTCTCCCAAATCCCAATCAGACTTAGTCCTTACCGTCGAATCTCGGATCTAAAGCAGCAGCAACAAGCGTGCTAGCAGCCTGCTCAACTGTCTTCTCATCCTCCTCCATGAGACCAGATGGAGGAGGCTGGCCATTGTATTTCTTCTCGAGAATCTTGAGTGCTTCGGGGAATGCTGCAGGACCATCGCCTTGGGTGTGAACGTAAAGGGGAGTTTGAGGCACTGTCTCTTGTCAGCACATGCACGTTGTGAAGATCCCAAAGATCGACGTACTTCCTGGTTGCAGCGCAAAGCAATCAACACCCTTGCTCTTGAGATGCGAAGCCAGGTACGTATTGAACAAAACATTAGCCGTCTTGGAGCTGCCGTACGCCAACCAGGGGTGATAGCTCTTCCCATGCTAGCCACTCACCAGCAACACACCTCGTAAAGCCATAGGAATCAACTCACATCCCAATTAACATCATCCAACCTAGCCTCACTCAACACATAGCCCGTACTCGCCACATTAACAATCCTCGCATTTCCACCGGCAGCTAGGACTCTCGGAAGTAACAAGTTCGTCCAGAGAAAATGTCCAACATGATTCGTTCCAAACTGCAACTCAATTCCTTGCTTCGTTTTCGTGTATGGCATCGTACACATAACCCCCGCATTGTTGATCAGATAATCGATCTTCTGCCCCTCTTCTCTGTTAATCATGCCTTTTGCTGCCTTCCTGACGGACTCTAGGTCTGAGAGATCGAGTTCTACGAATATGACGTTGATGCTTGGACCGATGCTTTTGATCTCTTGTATGACAGGTTCGGTTTTGGAGAGGGAGCGAGAGGCGAGAAAGAGAGTTTTCGGTCGGCTATGAGCGAGGGCGATGGCGGTTGCGGCGCCAATGCCTCCGGTTGAGGTGCCCGTGATTACAACTTGCGGTTGTTAATTAGGTGATGATTAGGGAGGAGAGGGAGAGGAAGAACTTACAGGTTTTGCCTTCTGAGCGAGCGATGCAGGCTTTGGCTACTTCTTCGCCGGTTGTGCATTGGTGGAAAGTCATTTCGGCGGTGGGTTGCGAGTGAAGATGTGAAGTAAGAATGTGTGAGTAATTGAAAAGCACAGAGAGCTCGTTTGCATCTTAAAGAGGAGATAGGAGAAGGGCTTGCTTCGTTCTTATACTTGGTGCTTCCTCTCAATTGAAATTATTAACTCTGAGGCATTGGATTATAATACTCGAGCTCCACCGTCGAACACGGCGGAACGAGCGAAGCTGACGTTGACAAAATTGACGTGAATGCCATTGCCATCCAGCCCGCGTACCGCGGGATTACCGCCGTACCTTGCATCCTCACTCAAGCCTATCATGTACTATTCCTCGCGCTTTCAAACCCTCTGACCATCCAGAGCTCTGAGGATATAACTTCCCTAGCGTCAAACCCATCATGCAAAAGAGTGGATGTCGTTAGACTGTCTCCGAGCCTTGCATTAGCTCTTACTCCTACAACGCTCGACTTATGGTTATTTCCAGAAAGGGCATAGGTAGCTGTGGAGAAACTCAGCAGGGTGTGGTTCTGGAGATTCGAGACGACGGCAGTAGTCGATACACGATGGTTGCACAAGAATTCCAGAAACGAGACTTAGTTAGAGCTTGGCAATCAAACCGGAGCTTCGCGAAGGTTTGCTGCTTCAGCTTGTTCATTGCAATGTTCTTTCCTCACTTGAGGGCACTTCGGCGTCGCTTTCCTGGGTTCACCACAAAGGAAAGTATTGAAGTCAGGGGGCATTTTTTTATTGGTGTCTCGTTATGTACCGAATTCATTCTGTAATGCAAATCGTGCGATATCCTAGCAAAGCCAGCGCAACGATCCCTTGCAATATGAACTCATTAACTTCCGCATCTCATCTATCCACCATGATCTCAAATTTCCTCATCTCATGGCCCATCCATCTTCAACCATCAACTGGCATGAATCACCAATCCGCTTCTGTACACACCGCTTTATCCTCGAACCACCTCTCACGAAAATGTGCAAATGCGCAAAAATTAGGTACACCCGCGCTGCATAGCAAAAGGCCAGCCAAGCGCCAGAACACCAAGTGGGAAAATGTGGTATCTCGTGAAAAGTAGAAAATCGCCGCACGCACGTAACAGAATTACAAAGAAGGAAGGAAATGGTCTAGCAGACAGACACCCGCCGCCCAGATCCCTCATCGCGTATAGGTATTTTAGAAGTATGTGCTGGAAAGGGGGAAACAAATGAAACATCAAAATCGTGACGGCCGTAGAAGATTATTAATCGTTGGTGAAGAGCGAAGGCGCAAATGTCGTGAAGGGGGATGGTTGAACTAGAAGCAGTTCAAGCTTCCCTTCTTCTTCTTTTTGCTGATCGCATTCATCCTCTCCTCGAGGTGAGCTCGGGCTATTTCTGCATCGCGTCGCTTCTTTCGCTCCTCCTCGACTTGCTGCATGCTCCATCTGTTCTCCTTGTCCATGCCGCTGGTTCGCTCTCTCTCCTTGGACTCCTTAAGCTCCAGTTCGAGGTCACCGGCGCGGCGTCTCCAAGCCTCTACCTCCGCCTTCATCTTGTTGCTCTGTCTCTCCAAGTCCGTCAGTGCTTCCTCAAGAGTGGTGGTAAGTTGCTTCTCAGCAAAGAGATGCTTCTCAATGGTTCGAATGCGAGCCTCTTGGTCTTCTTGAATTTGGCTAACAGCAAGGTCTTTGCTGCTGGGACGATTGGACTGAGTAGGAGTTTGAGGGACTGGGATCGAGGCAGCATGACCAGTTGGTGATACAGCTGATGCGATGCTTCCGGGCAAGGGAGGGAGTGGTATTGCTGGAGGAGGTGATGGCAAGGATGCAACAGATGCAGATTTGCGGAGGTGAGAAGTAGAGTTCGAACGCTTGGGTTCATTCGATACTTCGTCAAGTTTGGCCTGGAAGAGTCAGTGAAATTCAAGGAATGGGTTATGATATAGCTTACTTGGAGGGTGGCGAATTCTTCCTTGATGGCCTCGAGCTCAGTTTGGGCAGCGGCCTTAGCAGCATTGGCTTCTTCAATCTGAGCATTGCGCTCAGTTTGTAGAGTGGAGAGACGGTTGTTGGCGATCTGGTGCTGATCAAAGTTCGATGCCAGTTGGTCTTCAAGTTCTTCAACCAATCGGGAGTTCTTCTTGTTCTTCGTCTCGAGGTCTGACATCTCCTTCTTCAAAGCTGCCAGCTGCTCGGCAACTGTAGCATTCTCGTTTTTCAATCTGGCACCATCGGCGGTCTGAACCAGCAAGTCAGCAAGCTCGGCCTTGACTGTCTCAAGCTCCTTCATGACAGTATCATTGATTGCAGAAAGCTCAATGACGTGCTGCTCCATCTCGCCGCTCTTCTTGGTCTCTTCCGCCAAAGTCTTCTGATCAGCAAGAAGGTCAGTAATTCTCTCTTGTAGCTTCTCGGTGCTAACATCAAGACCAAGCGCGAAAGCGACCTGGGTGGCAATCTTGGTAAGCTCATCGCGAGCTTCAGCGAGTTCTGCCTGAAGTTCTTGGGTGCTTCGTTGGTGTTTAGAAATCAGCTCAGCCATTTGAGCTTCATGATTGGTACCAGCAGTAAGATGGGTAGCCTTGAGCTCCTCGACCTCCTTAGTGTGATTGGCATGGAGGAGGGTCAATCCATCTTGATGAGTCTTGACAATGGTCTCATGCTCAGCAATTTGTTGCTCGAGTCTGGCAATGAGTGACTTGTGCCCATCAATCTCAGCGACTGAGAGGTCTCTGGATTTGGTCATCTCATCCAATTGATCTCGAGATGTAGCATGAGCTTGCTCGAGTTCTGCTACACGGGAAGCGTTGGCGTTGAGGGCAGCCTTGTGCTCGTCAATTTCCTTTTGAAGACTCCTGACAATTGCATTTTCATCGCCAGTGTCTCTGACCTTCTGTTGCTCGGTGATGTCGGTCAATTGGCGTTCTAGGTCGGAGACAGTCGCCAAGAGATTCTTTTCGGAAGCTTCCATGGACTTGAGAGCAGTCTGGTGTCGTTCCTCCCAGTTGGCGAGCTCGGTCTCCAATTCTGCGATCTTCTTGTCTTGGATTTCTTTTTGGTCACCATGCTCCGCAATAGCTTTGTCGCCATTGGTAGCAGCAGAGACATGTGCCTCAATTGAAGCTCGCAGGCTTTCCAACTCAGCTGTCAATTCGGTCTCCCGAGCTGCATGGGTGTCATGAAGGTCTCTAATCTGGCTTTCGCTCTGCATGAGCTGCTCACGCATGGTCGCCACTACTGACATATCCATTGGCGACGCCTTCATGCTTGAACGTTCGCGAGTAAGCCCAGAGATAATTGTCATCTTGGTTTCCATCTCCTTCTTCACCGAGGTGATTTCAGATTCCAATTCTTGGACACGCTCAGAACGAGAGTGCAACTCATGCATTGCTGTGTTGAGGTTGAGCTCGAAGTTGGCCATAAGATCGGGGCTCGTCTCGAAGTTCTCGGTCGCAATGTTTCGTAGCGAAGCAAACGCTCTGTGTGCTTTATCGACCATCATAACCGTCTGGCTTGACTTGCGGCGAATGACAGGAGTGGTTGAGCGTGGCGATGAAGCCTCAGCCTGAACCATCTTTGCTTTGGACACCTCTGCCTTGAGCTCTTCCACCAAGTCAAGAGCGTCCGTGTGCTGTTCCTCTAGTTCGGCGTATTTCGCAGCCAGTTTCTGCTGAGCTTGCTCCTTCTCTTCTGCAAGCTTGCGCAGATTCTCTACCTCCACCGCAATCGTCTCGTCATTGGCGGCCTCCTTTGCCACATCCCCTGACTCCGACTTCTTGTTCGCGGCTTCAGCATCAGATATTTCCATAGTGCTGGGCAATTCCCCAGCTGAGGACAATTCCGATGAGAGCGATCGCGAGGATGAATAATGTCCTCCATCCTTTAGCTCGTTCACCCTCGCGTCTGCTAAAAAAGAAGTAGGCCCTGTCCCGATCGGTGATGATACAGACAAGATTGAATCGCGGGGATTTGGGTGACGGGCTTCGTCAATAGCGTCCTGAAGCTCTGCCAATGTGCGAAGCGCCTCCTCGTACTTTGCGGAGAGAAGGTCAAATTCGTTGACGGTGGACTCGTGCTCCACACGGAGGTCGAAGAGTTCTTGGGTGACATTCTCCAATTTGTCTTCCACGAACTTCGACTGCGCAGGACTTTGAGGAGGATATGGGTGTTCTGCTGGCCCCAGAGATTTGCTCGTCTCTTCAGACTCAATGGACTCACCATTGTCAGCAGGACCGTCGGCTTCGCGGCGGTGAGCCTCCTCTGAGGTCATAGCTGGCGCAAAGCCATCATCTCCCTCTTCCGTCTCAAGAATGACATCCTTGTGGCTGCGTCTGCTAGCAAGACTCTGTTGTCGAGAGTGATCGAAGATGGCGCGCTTGCCATTAACAAGGCCGGTCTCAGCTTCGGTGTTCTTCCCGTCCTGCTGAATATGGTCCAACTCATAGAGAAGGTTGTCCAGCTTGCCCAAGCTACGTTGCCGCTCTACAACGTGCTCCAGGCGGTCAATCTCTCGCTGCATGAGCTCAGCATCCTGATCTGCCTCGGCGAGTCGCTCCTCGAGAGTAGAGATGTAATCTTCGCATGCTGCTTCGTTTTCACGAACACGAGCAATCTCCTTTCGAAGCTCCATCACAATGGCCGAGTTCTTCTCCTCACCTGATGTGTGCCCGTCGAGTTTGGCTTCAAGGTCATGCAGATAGTTTTCGGTGCTTGATTCCCGGTCAATCAACTTCTGCAAGCGAGCTTGGAGCTGCTGATTCACAGTTTCGGTGTAAGCGCACTTGGTTTCTTTTTCCAGAAGTATCGTCTCACAATTCGACAGGGAGCTTCGTGTGCTCGACAGAGATTGTTCCAGGGTCTGAATTGTCTTCTCATATTCCAGGACAACCTGTTCAACAGCTTCGGCAAAAGAGTTCGAACGCTTTAATCTTTCGGTGGCACTGTCGCCTAAAGTATTCTCGAAAGCTTGATTGTCGGCAAGCTCGCTATCTCGAGCCTTTGCCATCTCAGAGATGAGTTTTGCATGACGCTGGCTGAGAGCTGTGTAGTTTTCCTGGGTGTCGAGAAGTTGGTTCTGTAGCTCCATTTCTCGTTCGTTTTGTCGCTCGGGCCTCTCGATGGTTGCATGGCTACGGCGATCGCCTCCGCGCTCGGTGCTCCGGATCTGCTCTCGAAGGAACGCAACCTCTGCCTTCAGACGCTCAATCAGCGCGTGCTTGTCACTCTCGTCTGACACCTGCTGAATTCTAGGCTTGCTCTGGATGGCTCGAGCCCGCTGTGCGTACTGCACGGTATTCAACGTCTCGCTGAGATGGAACTCGGCCGGTGTCACGCAAGCAATCATATACGTAATTGCGTTCCCTCCTAACGAATCTTGGAGAAGTCGTGTGAGCTTTGAGTCGCGATATGAGACGTGAGAGCCGGCCTGGCGAGATGACAGTTGTGAGATGACTTTGCCGAGACTTGCAAGACCCGCATTGATTGATATCCCCTCCTTTGCACGTTCACCCTGTGCACCAGTATTCTTAAGTCTTTCACTTCCAGCCAAATCAACAAAGTGAAGTTTGCTGTCGATAGTGACCATAGTGTCTGCGCCAGTCATTGCTTCCAAAGGAACCGAGAATCGCTTTTGTGCTTGGCCTTGCTCTGTTTGGTATTTGCTTTTACGCTGCACAAGATTGAGACTGAATACAGCATGTGATCGAGAGGATTTTGCGTTGATGGCAGTCGAATCGGTTTGTCGGATCATGGAGCCGAAATTGAGGGCGTTCATCAAATCCTCCACAGAGTTGATCTCGACTTGGTGCAACCCAGTCAAGAGGATGTGTCCCTTGACATCTTCTCGAATTGTTACATTGCCCCTCTCACCAAATGGCACACCTTCGGGGACCAGGAGATCGCGAAGCTGCTCATTGTAGATCTCGACGTATGTCGCCTTTAATGTCCAATTCTTCTCGACATTTTTTGCCAGCATAGCGGCAGAATTCGCTGAGTATCTCGTAGGGGTCCGCAATCCGGACATCGAATTTCGATTGCTCTGTCGGGGTCCCTCAAGTTTCTCGAATAGCGCTGTACCAGCACGTGGGATGACACCTAGCACAGCATTACATTAGTTTCCGTGCACCCTGAATGTGACACCAAATTCAGCCGAAGAAGAATAATTGCAACTCACCCATAACATCCATGTTGCCCTGGTCTAGTGGTCCAGAGGTTCCCATAGTATATGACTTTCCAGCACCGGATTGACCATATGCCAACATAGAGACGTTGTATCCTTGCACAAACGAGCTGACACTTTCGACAAGATATTCCCAAATTCCCTCCTGGTTGACATCCTCGCCAAATACTTTGTCGAACACAAAGAGTTTCTTGCCTTGTGGCGAATCGATAGCCAGGCCCGTCGGGGAGGTGACTTGGACCATCGATCTTTGGAAACGCTGGGGAATAAGTTCAAATCCGGGATCTGATGGTTTGAGTGGAGGCCGCACGCGAACAGCTGCATGGCAAATAAGTATGTCTCTGTTTCCTGCAGGACGATGTGATATAACGTACCGACTTTGACAGAAGTTTTACCATCTTCGTCCGAGGCTCTGCTGCCTCCGCCGCCCTTGCTCGTCATGCTCATTCTGCTGTTTGTCCTAGGAGCAGCTCGCATCATCTGGCTCACCGGCCGAGGACGGTCACCCAAAGGCGATCCTGGCGGAGAGCTTGCCATGGCTCTGTAGTATCCTTCGTTGCGACAAAATGTTGTTTGTGTTGATGACGATGGTGCGGTTGTGTCGTGTTCAAAGGGTGAGATCGTTTATCGGTGAAGTCTCGCAAATAAAAAAGTAAAGTTTAGGACGCCGCTGTCATGTCGCAGAAGAGTGAATCGGGTGTTGATAGTAGCGACAGTCTCAGGTCTCTCCTTTTCCCAGCATACCCCAGCCGAAAATTAAGCAACGCGTCGCTTCGGTGTTTGCTGCGGACTGTCTGATTCGCGGATGGGCGTTTGTATATTTGACTGCGGTCGCGATAATAGCAACAGAGTTTGGAGAGGTCGGATGGGCGTATTGCCGGGGGGGAGGTCGCGTCTGAGGAGGACGAAGACAAGACAATCTCGCACCGCGAAGGTGAGGATAAGATAGAGGAAGAAGGAGTGCAGAGGCAGAGGCAGAGGCAGAGGCAGAGGCAGAGGAGGATGAGACGAATGGCGACAACAGACCGCACGGCCAGGTACCGTACAGCATCCACTCATTGGTCCCAGTCCCAGTCCTGGCCAGCTCCCCTGCTCTCGCACGTTGCAGCGGAGGAAAAGGAGGCCGCTAGCACTACTGTGGTATTTTCCCTGAAACTAGGCCTTTTGGGTGCACACCCTCACGCGCAAGTGCCTGACAACGGCTTTTGCCAGGCTGCTATTTTCAGGGGGAGAAGCCTCTAGGAAGAGAGAAAGAAAGCCAGGCGAATCGAATCATCTCTGGGAAGGAAGACAACCAGGCAAATCAGCATCGTGGGATCTGGGCCCGGATGCAAGCAGAAGAAACAACACAACGCGCTCTATTTTAGACGACCTACCGTTACACTGATCCTACAGTAAGCACACATCAAAAGTTCAAAACACAACAGAGCACATGGCACCACACGACTCAGAGTCAACTCAAGTCAACACTGATCCACTGTGATACTGCCGGAGACCTGGGCTCCTCTCCCTTCTCCTCAGCTATATGCCTCCGAATATACCGCGGGCAACTGATCCCAAAACATCAAGTGTGTGCTCATCTGCGGGCTGGAGCCAGAGCCAACGGAGGGCATTTCCACGCATGAAGTTCCCCCAAGAGATGCGTCCGCTCCCAAATCAGCAGCCCTGCCCATAGTACCATTCTCCACCAGCTGAACACAGAAAGCTGGAGGACGCTGTCCAGGTCAGGTCGTCGACGACGAGGTGTTGCCCAGCCTTCCGACAAAGTTTATTTCATGGCCGGCGGCGAGGGCGGACCACCACGGCTTTGAATCGTCCTGTCTCCCGGCGGCGATCTGATACTCTCTACCCGTAGTTTGCAATCTTTGGATTCTGGTACGTTCACAGTGTCAGCGGCGTCAGTACAGTTAGTTCTACGCGTACTTGGCCGGCGCGTGGTTAGGAGATAAATTGGAAATGTCCGCTATGAGGGATGCACAAGGGCAGCCTTATTCCCCGAACGTTGGTTTTAAGATTGCGGTTTCCACTTCCAGACGATCACAGCTGTTTCACGATGTCGAGGGCGCCCACCTTTTGAAGCTATCCCAACTCGAGAATTCGACTCTTAGCGACCCTGAGTCTGGCTTCGTGGCTGGATAGCGAAGATTAGCTGATGAGCACAGAGCGCTGGCTGCTTTTTGGAGGATATTGATGCCGTGCAGCACCCAGCCCAGGCTGATGAGCAACTAAAGCCTCACCTGCAGCATCTACTGTATGTACAAATTCCTGGGCCTCCTCGGACACGGGATAAAAACGTTCGAACAGATCTTCAAATCTTCTCCCGTCCGTTCTTCCCCCCCCCCCCCTGATTCCCAGATATGGACGACTAGATCTTCACCACACCGCCTTCGCAACCCATGGTTCATCACAGTGATCAGAGACAAGGTCAGAAATGAGGCAAGCCTCGGCGCAAAAACCTCCTCCTCGTCAGTGGACACATCCACAAGCTGATGTGCTTCCGAGTGGCTTTCGCGCGAACTCCTCGCGCAAAGAACGCAAGCACAGGCGCTCTCACATCTTGAGATTTTCACTCTTCAAACTTCACAAATTCCTTCTTTGTTTCTTAGTTCGCCTCACGGCCCGCTCCTGTATTTCGCAAGCTTTCCGATTTCTTTCGCTCTCAAAAATGTCTGCTTTGACGTGAGACATTTCTATATTAACGGCCACTATATCTGACCGCGAAGGTTCAATCTCGCGGACCATCGCTTCAACTGACGCAAATCGACGGGCGTTCTTTTGATCACAACGGGGTCTGGCCCATGGTCTGAGCATACGGGAAGGATATTGATAAGCTCCAGGCCTGTCTCCCGAAAACCCCACTTCAAAACTCTACAACATGTCAACAGCCAACCTGCAAAGCATGCCGCTGTCACGAGTCTCTATCAACCTTCCTTTTACAACGGACTTGCATGTAACTACCGGAATCTGCTCTTGTTCTCAGCAAGTCTACACGCTGGATAAAGATGTTCGTGCAGTCGTCCGAGCGTGCATGCAGAACTTGGCTCTGCGCGCACGGATATCAAAAGTTTATGTTTCCGCTTTTCGTTTCCAGGTCTTCCTCGAGTTCGGGGAACTCAAAAATGGGAGGTAGCTTCTTTGGATTTAGGGTGCAGTTCTCATCCTCTCCACTTTTGACGACTTGGAAATAACCATGCTTGAATTGTTCGTGATGTTGGCCTGAAGTTCACGGGTGAACAACAAGGACCCAAGTGGGTCGAGAGCATGAAGATATACTTAGTCTCTAGTCTTTGGAGCATGTTTATCTATGTACTGTACTTGAGAATGAGTCGAAATGACTACGACCAACGAGGTATTGTCTAGTCCAGATACCAAGCATGACTCATGGGCTCAGGGTCCATCTTTAACCTTCAGCCTCTGCGCACGTTCAGGACTCAGCTCTCTTCGTGATCCGCGTTTCGTTCTTGAGTTTGCTTGTGATTCGCGTCAATCGGCATGATCAGCATGAGTTTTAAATAGCAAAAATAGCATTATGACCTCTACCCCGCCATTGAATCTCGAAAGCTATGCTTGGAAACAACTCTCTGATAAGCCATCAGTCTGGCAACGTCCAGCTCTAGCTGGAGAGTCCATGGTAAGTGTAATCGAGAACCCGTAGTTTTTAGACCTTTCGTTTACACGCGCATCTACTCGTTATCTAGCCAAAAGAGGCGGTTTTTACCTCTACGCTTGAAACGTTTCCGGAAAAGGCAATTATTGACTCTTCTTCTAGTGGATTCCTAGATCCAAAGACCTCCACGAGCTTTTCATATGCAGCACACTGACATTCAAACCTCCTGTTCTCCGTCGGACATTCAATGAATCTACCAAATCTGCATGGACAACTCTCCGTTTCCACGTACCCGAACTTGGCCTGAGCACGAAAAGCGGGAGGGACGGCAAGTCTTTTATGCAGTATCACGCTCCTTCTGTTCAAGCCGCCAATGCTTGGATCTCCCGAACTTCTTCCTTTCAAAGCGGAAGCTCAAAACAAGATTTTGACGTGCTAAGGAAGACAGTGCTTGACGCAAAGCAAGACCATGATGCCGATAATGCGTTTTTACTCTCACGTGCAATACTTGAAGATGAGAATAAGGGTGGGAATAGGGCTGAGCTAGTTAAGCACGCCCAGATCATGATCTACGTAGATCATCAGGTTGCAGATGGGATTGGAGCACGTATCTTACTCGGGAAATATCTCACGCTTCTTTCTTCCGATCTCGGCAGAGACGCTGATGATGTAGAGAGGGACATCAGATGGGAAGATAGCTGGAAGAACCTATCGCCGCCTTGGATTACTCTCATGAATTCAGACCAGATAATCTCCGGACTGGAATACGAAGATAATGCGGCAGAGAATCAGAATGTTATTCTCAATAAATTGGTAAGCTGAGATATTTCTTGCCCCTATTTTTGACTTTCAGATCGTCTCATCTGATACACTTTGCAGAAACACAATCCAGGCCTCCCCCTCCTCCCCTCCCCCCACCACAACCTCCCACCAACCCAAGAAACCCATTTTACAATCCTCTCCACGCATCAAACAACCGCCCTCCTCTCCGCCATAAAACATGTCATCAGTCCAACCTCAAACATCACCCATCTCGGCCACGCCGCTATGGTCCTAGCCATTCTTCGCTCCATTCAGCTACCGACAACCACCCGAGCCCTTTACTCGCCATGTTGGCTTAATGGACGACGGTATCTACGAGACTCTGAACTAGCGAAGAGCTATGTGCCGATTTGTCAGTCTTTCGCTCCGGTGGTGTTTGATGGAATGGAGGAGTTGGTGCTTTCACCCGAGGCAACGAAAGGAGAGCTCGGGGCGAAGCTGATCAGGGCTTGTAGAGTTGCCACGGGGGAGTATGGGATGATCAAAGCTAGGAAAAGCATGTTGCCCGAATGTGTGGTGCTGTTCGAGGAACTTGGGCAGAAGATGGCACTCTCTGCGGAGCAGAACAAGAAAAGTGCTTCTGAAGGAGAGACTAAGAAGAGTGAAGAGCCTCAAACAGCAGACCCAGTAAGCCCCCTCCTCGCTCTTTTTCTTTCCCTTACCTCCCTAGACACTTGACTAACGAACCCAGTTCTTCCTCAGCGACGGCGTAACAGAACAATACATATCACACTCCTACCCTATATCATCTCCAGAGCCACTTATCACAGTAGACGACGTCCAATTCGCTGCCAGTTCTGAGAAGAACCTAATCGTAAGAATGAGCAGCTGGCGAGGCCAAACGACGATTTCAGGGGAGTGGAAGGGATGTGATTTTGATAAGGTTGTAATCGTTAGGTTTTTGGAAGAGATGTTCAAGATCATGTTCTCGATCGTGGATGATAAGGATATTTGATTTTAGACTTTTAGACCTGTGTTAATGCTGAACGAATAACGACTGTATCGGTGCATTTCCAAATTCCTGTTTTGCAAATTGCAAGACCAGGTTCGTTTCAACGTCCTCTTCTACTCCTTTCAAAGTGATTTCGATTTAGGCATCGAACATCAACCCAGCCACATCCCAATCGGGTTGAAATGCAAGAGTTCGTCCAGACTCAGCTTGAATATCCTGGTTACAATGTCCGTCAGAGTCTGGGATCGAGTGAAGTATCACAGAGTCCAACTCAATATCAAAGCGAAAGCTAGACTGCTCTCAGCTCAGAGTATGAGATAATGAGAGTGGATATCCGATTAATAGTTTAAAGAAGGGAGGAGGATTTGTAAGCCTCGACGTATAACAAAAGCAAATTTTGATTTAATCTTCATCAGGAAATAACAATCTATGTTTTAAATATGCAGCAAACGGGAATTCTACCCTAATGTCTGGTTTGGGATAGGGATGTGTTACTATTATAAATCTTAACAGATAGTCAAACGGTAGATCCCATTGTCCGGAAAGAAGAAAATTCAAGTTATACTCAAAACTACCTTCCCGATGTCCAGCAAACTCTGGAAGATCGCAAAGCACAACAAGATAAAACTAATGTCCCATCGAAAGTCAAACGTTGCGACGGTGGGGTGGAGCAGAGCAAGATGCTGCGCACCATCGCCTCCCTCATCTCTCTGATTATATCGAGGGCAAACCCAGGGCCCAGTAAGGTTTCAAACCGCTTCTCAACTTTCTTAGAAGCCCCTTTCTTGGCCCCAATGATTGATCAAGCTCTTGAATTATATGCCTTCTAATAAACCGGACTCTGTTATCAATGTCCAACATGAGGGTAGGATATTTATAACTTTCGAAACTCCCTCGGCAATCAAACCTCCAAAGTCACAATAGACAATTCAAAGATATCAGAACTTTAGAAGGAAATAATATGTTATATCGAGGGCAAACCCAGGGCCCAGTAAGGTTTCAAACCGCTTCTCAACTTTCTTAGAAGCCCCTTTCTTGGCCCCAATGATTGATCAAGCTCTTGAATTATATGCCTTCTAATAAACCGGACTCTGTTATCAATGTCCAACATGAGGGTAGGATATTTATAACTTTCGAAACTCCCTCGGCAATCAAACCTCCAAAGTCACAATAGACAATTCAAAGATATCAGAACTTTAGAAGGAAATAATATGAGTTGTTTCGCGATGACTGGGAGTCCCGCAAGGGGGGTTTTTCAGGGCTTGATATTCTGAGCCCACATCACGACCTAGAAGAGATACGCGACATACTGGTCAATGGAGCTGTGGTCAATATGAACAAACGAACCGGGACGGGTATCAGATCTCAGATCAACTCTGAAAAATGCCGAGGCGGCGGCGGTGATGAAGAGTGTAGGTGGACAACATGCAAGACATGGAGGAGTATTGGGCCAAAGGACGAGACCCCTGAAGTCGCTGGACACTTTAGCTCGGCAATATAAGAACCATCGCCAGGTCGGAGATGTATTTCATTACCCCAATATCTGAACGGAAATGGGACATTCACGCCCACCGCAAGAATTGAAATGCCCCAAACTAGGGCGGTGCGTATGACTGGCAAAAATGACTTTATAATCAACTGTTGGGTATCATGACCAGTACAACGCCTTCCAAATGCAAATCTATCAGCTCCTTCTCCTGATGCAAGACTCACAATCAAGCATCAGCCATAGCAGTATCCTCGTCTTGACCGCGCAACTCCTGCATCATAGCAAGCATCTCCTCCTTCCACTCCCTGTACTCCGCCCTCTTATCCACAGACAAATAATCATACTTTGCCTGATACATCGTATCCGGTTTCCTCTCTCTACCTCCTACCACAATCTCGTCCTCCTCCTCTCTCCCCAACTCTTGATCAACATCAACATCCGCCATCTCGCCCTCGACCCCACTCCCCTCAGGCACATTCAACCACCAATCCAACCCCTTCCACCCCCTCCCATTAACCTCCCTATTCCACCCCATAACATCCCCAACTACAAGACCCTCCCACCCCTTCCACCCCTCCTCTCCCTCACCAACCCTCTTAACCACCCACTCATCCTCTCTCGCCCCCGCAATAACATCCCTAGCCATCTTCTGCCTCGCACTCGTCTCAAACCCCCTCCTGTCCTTCTCTCTCATCCTCACAACAACCAAGAACCAAATACTCGCTATCAACGCCGGTACATTCCTATTTCCCTTCTCTTCACTGACCATTGCTTCGATCTCGGGGTTTGGACAAGGTGAGCTTAAGAGGGTTTCGACGCCGGCTAGGATGTGTGGGTAGGCTTTGGGCGTTTCCATTGATTTGCAGAGGTGGCGGGTTACGCATTCTATCCATCGCGGGATCTTGCTTTCTTTTTCGGGTTTCGAGGCGTGTTTGAGTCCGCGTTTGGGGGTTCGGTGGGAAGGGGTGGAGGTTGAGAAAGATTTGAAGCTTTGTTCTTTATTCGGTGTCCCTCTCTGCGGTAAAGGTTTCGAAGGTGTAGATCTCGCGGAGCGTTGCGCTTTCGCTCTCGCGGCGGAAGTTTGAAGGGTGCGGTCGAAGTAGGCGTATAGTTTTGTATAGGCGCGGGGTGGGATTGGAGGATGAGATTCGATTTGAGGGAGGTTGAGAATAGTCTTCAACCTACAATTTGTCATCAACAAATTTGTACAAAGAGAGAGGAGAAGAGAGCGGTACCGTTCACAAGCCAAGTTCGCGCAAGCATACACTCGCGCGATTTCTTCGTCTGGTTTGAGAGAGCATTTGTTTCTCGATTGAGAGAGGAGGGAATCTGCGAGATCGATGAGCTCACGGGGGAGAGTGCCTGAGTGGCGGGGGATGAGATTCGTGAGGGTGCGTTCGATTGGGCGGCTCATTTTGGTGGTTGTCTAGGAGAGGTTGTCTGGAGGTTGAGGTCTTTATCAACTCGAGTTGGTAACTTCAAAGGGGGGTCCGTGCATCTCGTGTAAATTTCGCGTTGTCGGGCTTCTGAGGATGAAAGCCTGAGATCTTTTTCTAAATCTTACATTCTGGATCATTGGTCATTGATGGAAAGAAATGTTTCGCAGCCAATATCTTCCATCAGTTTAATTCTTTGAAGTTGAGAGCAAAGTATAAATGCTAAGTATAAGCTCAATATCTCAACCCATCTCCTCTGATCTCCTCTTGGGAATATGAATTCCAAAACTCATTGTAAAAGACATTACTTTAGTTATCCGATAGCATTCCATGAACATCCATGTCCCAGATAGTCATATTACGTTATGTATAATAGGCAGCTGTACCCGCCAATCCCGCTCTGGCCATCATCATCAACTTCTTCGCAGGATTACCACATTGGCCTTGCAAACAGATACCCGGCTTGTCGTTCGATGGTTGGGGGCAACAGGTATTGACTGCACAGATGTTTCCGGTGGCCCCAGAACCACAGTCTGCGTCGGTGGCACCTACATTCATAGGTCAACATACATCAGTTGGGAATTTTGGCAAGAGGACATGTTCCAAGACTAGGTAGACATGAAGGCAGAGAGGAAACCCCCACGACATGAAGCCGCTGAAAGAGAAGGACAGGTTCGAAACTCACATGGAGTCGACCCGTCACAAAGAGCATTCGCACCACAGAATCCATTATCAGGCTCAGATCTCGTAGACGAGAAGCAGAAGCAATTGGAACCATTGTTGCAAGTCTGAAAGCTGCCGCAGGTCTTGGCTACACATGCTGTGCTGCTACAAGAACCATTCTCACAGATGCCGAACGAGCATACATTGCCACAGGAGCCGCAGTTGGCTGGATCGCTGAGAAGGTTTGCGGTGCAGCTTGGTGCCGAGGAAGATGTGCTAGAGGAGGAGCCTTTGATGGTGGTCTTTGCGGTCACATTTGCTGTGATGGTGATGGTGGATGGCTGAAATGGTCAGCTATGGCTTGCATTAAGGTGCAGAGTACTCACAGAAGCTGTGTAGGTGGTAGGTAAAACTCCTAGACAGGAACAGGCACTACCATAAGAACCCGGATCGGTGCAGACTCTTGCATAGAATGGAATGCCAGGCGTGGGAATCTGACGCTTCGCAACATTGACCGTCGTAGTAGCAACAATGTCGGTGGCATGAACAGTGACGATTGGAGTGAGAGTCGTCTGAAAGAAGCTCTTGCAATCAACCTTCGCAATCGACGGATGAGAGTTGCCAAGCTGGGTTCCAGTTACAGCACGAGCACAATTGTTGCTGGAACATCCTGAATCTCTCTTGGCGAAGGTAGCCAGTGCAGTCCCAGCAAAGCAGACGGAGAGAGCCAAGTGAAACTTCATGTTGCAAGTAGAGAGCTTCGCGTGGGCAGTGGGTCTTCTGAGGAGGTGTCTTGAGAAGTTGCGAAGATGAGTTGATGAGAAGGAGTCACAAGATTTATATCTGGATCGATTGCGGAAGGGGTGGGTAGACTGTTGAACAGAAAACAGAAAGTCATCAGCTCGCCACTTCTGAAACTGGCCCTCAGCCTCTTCGTTTTCGAGTTTGATGTTGTACAAAAATCGGACCACGACATGATGGTTCCTACCTCGCCGTGAGAGTACTCTTGGCCCTTGTCAACACGCGTATTCCAACATTCTCTTTGCTTCCGGGGCTGTGAGTGGTTACAGACAACAGCCGCACGGCAAAAGTGGTTGATTCCGCACGCATTCAATTACTGGCACCTTGACGAGGGAGAGGAGAAGTTTTCTTAAGAAGAAAGTGCGATTGAAAATAAAAGAACCACATCAATAACGTTGTGTGCCGATACAAGAAGGGAATGAGGAGCATGACGATTCGAGAGCCAAAAATGCAGCCCTCCGCATTAGCGCTTCGTACCACTGCCATGAACGTCGATGCAGCCCCAACGTATTTCATGCTGTGTTCCTGCATTAACAGCAGTAGATCGTTGCGTCGGAGACGATACCCCGCACGAAGAGACGTTGATTGTAAGGGCATAGTGAGAAGCTTAGAGGGGATGGAATTTCGAGAAGAAGCTTCCTTAAGATCTGAATATCGCCGATGCCTTCGAGCAGTGTTGCGAACGATTCAGTTTGCCAGTGGTGATACTCGTCTTCTCGAATCAACTGATACGTGACAAACCAAAGGATGACCTGCTGCTATCTCTAGTGCTGCAAAGGAAGTATCATTCAGGGAACACAACGCCATTTGAGCGAGCCATTTTCAGCTCATATTGGATCGACCCTGAACCTTTGAACTTCAGGACACGAAACTGGATGGTGAAGACCGCTCTCGTATGTCGCTCCGCACGAGGTCCCGTCCGGGGAAATTTCCGCTGCCAAATATGATATTGCTGGCAGTGAACTTCGCTTCCGTGAAACAATAATCCCCTTGCCTTGCTGCATGTTCCCATTGTATTTTCTGGGGCAATAAATTGAGCGATACGGTGAACGTCTGCGAAAAATGTTGCTTCGGAGAGTTGATCATCTAGAATGAGGTGTATCGTGACACGCAGAACTTGGCACAGGGTGAGCTGAGATCGTGAAGGATCACAATGTTCCACACTCGTGGAAGAACAGGTTTGTAGAGAAGAGGCAAGTAAGTAGTGATGTGGAACTCTGGAGCCAAAGTAATCCGCCCAAGCTATTATCCCAAGAGAAGAGATAAGAATTAGGAGTCATGCCAAGGTTGGCAAGCTAGCTTCTGAGAGAAAGAAAGGCAACGAAACTCTGATGTGACGTTCAGCATTCTGAAATCTATTCGAAAGACCAAACG